>RYFJ01001687.1:0-332972 GCA_003991445.1 Oryza meyeriana var. granulata | reverse complement strand
CCAAGAGAGAGCAGGTCATCGATTCCTTGAGATTGCTGAGATCGGCATGAAGCTTGCTGTAGGCCTTCAAACCACCCAGATCTTTGAACTTTCATTGTTCCCTGCGATGGCCACCACTGTCGTTTAGGCAAGCCAAATGTCGTGACATTTAACTCCAAAAAATATCCAGAACAGTCAAATTAATTCTTGACATTTGACTCTTAATCTTTTATGTGTAGTTTGACATGCATATCTAAATTAGTATACAATTACTAATTTTAAATATGGACTACAGATGATATGATCACCCTGCTCCCCGATAAACCTCTCTCAATTTCTCTTGCTAGGGTTTGGTGTGTCACACCTCCATCTACAATCGAACGACCATCCCTCTATCCTACTACATAGACGTTTCTTTTTGTTGAAACATACGTATACTTTGCTAGTGTAGGAGTATATTCAGTCAGAGATCGATCCGGCTGCATGCCCTGTGATGTTAGTTATATATAACTTAAAATTATTGCGCTTGCCGTGCATGAAGGATCTGACTGCCCCACGGTTTAGATGATGATTAGATCGATCGAGCAACGACCATGCATGGGTGATGCATATGCATATGCTTGCTGTGAGATGAGTGTCTGACTCTCGATCGATCGATCACTACTCCCTGCCAGTGCACACGACAAATTAAGCTAGATAGATATGCAAGCTAGCTACTGTGTCACGCACACTACTACTGCTGCTAGCTAGCTGCATGCATGTAACATGCAAGAAGAGATAGATCGAGTACAGCCAGCCAGCTGCTAGCTGCAGGTCAACCCCAGTTGTCGTATCCCATGGCTTCTCCCTAATTAATTTCCCTTGGTGCTTTGCTCCCCACTGTCAGTGGGCCACTTCATGCACTCACTGTATATAATCATCCACCGCCCAAAAGGTCAACCCTTGCGGATTACTATGATACTCTCATAGATCCGTTTCGTTTCACCGGCCGATAATTTGTGCAAATTAACGTGGAGTATATATATCACAATGAGATCGAGCAGTAATAATAGCATGCATGCAGCTGCTAGATCAGCTCGGTAATTATTCCATCGTCACTGCATCATATCGACAAGTAATTAATTAAGCTGGGCAGTGAGTCTCATGCATGCATAGGAAGGACGATGACTAACCGAATTGCCAATAAAGTCAACCTCCAAAAGCAAGACGCCAAAGGAGGCAGATCTGTATTCTTCCCTTCCGTTGGATCATATCGGCCGGTATGCGTACAAAGTTTTTTTTATATATTTTTTTGGATTTGGTATAGGGGCGTAGCTAGCAGATAGTAACTTCGTTCATCCTGTGACTATGCAATAGCTAGCTAGCTCAGAAAGTATTTCCATGGAGCAGATGATGAAAACTTCATTCTGTTAATTTTAACAGTAGTTAATCGATCTTAATGTTTTCCCCCCATTCAACTCCGTATGTGCATATATATGAAATTAGTTAATCTGCATGTATATATGTGTGTGCCTAGTGCTTACATGGAAGAATTAATTAAGGAGATATAAATTAAGCTAGCTAGTTATTAGCTGTCGATCTGAATATTAATTTGGAGACATGCACTATCAGAAAATTGAATTTTCATGAGGGTTAAAATACCCTCATAAAAATATTTTCGTGACGATCCACCCTCACGAATCAGAAGGCAGGAAATTTATTTTCGTGACTTCCCATGAGGTCACCCATCATCTCGCGTGAGCACGCTTAACTCCGGAGTTTTAACTAGAGCCGGTGTTTTAATGCTGGTATAATCACATCTGAAATGATTACGTTGCCAGTGGGTCTAATTCTTTCTTGTCCAGGTAGAGAGACGACTGTACTGTATCATTTTTGTGGCGGTTTTTAATGCACCGTCACGAAAATCATAATTTTCGTGGCGGTATGTCAAAAACCGCCACAAAAATTGTGATTTTCATGACGGTGCATTAAAAACCGCCATGAAAATTGAACACTGTCACGAAATCTCGATTTTCTGGTAGTGATGGCTGAATATTCAAAGTTTTGCCAGAATTGCAATTACATATCCAAAAGTATGATGTACCCAGATGGGTAGGGTTACTACATGGTGCTTAATCGGCATGTATGTAAATTACTTCCCTGTTTCAAATTACTTATTATTCTAAATTTATTCTAAATCAAACGTTATATCTTTATCATTAACTTTTAGAAATTTGTGTAATTTAATAATATGTGATTTATATATTATAAAAATATTTCTTATAGTGAATTAAAAACATGTAAATTTATAGAAATTAGTGGCAAGTATTCAAATGTTTAATTTAAGATAAATCTAATTTAAAACAGAGGGAGTAATAATTTAGCTAATGTATGTATTTGGCCAAAGTGATTAAATTATAAGAAGCAGAGCTTGTCCTCTCATTCCTCCATTTATTCATGCGGCTCGATCAACAACTTTGTAGGGCTCTTTTTAGGGGACAAAGGATATAATGAGATTAGGTATAGTATCCAGCTGCTACCTAGCTTGCCGCTGTTGCTTAATTAGTTATTTCTTCTCCGGCCACATATTCAGCATACATATACTTCATCAGTGTGGTGGTTGATTAATTAGTTGCCTGCATGCGCGTGTTGAATAATTCCATCGATCATATATATATCTATCGATAGAGACGTACGTAGCCTTCAATATGTGCTTGCTAGTATATATATAGTCCATATATATTGTTTAGGCCCTTGTTTAATTGGAAGCAGTAGTTATGCATGCATGCTTTATCTAGTACTACTATCTCCTTTTTTTTAATAAATGAAGTCGTTGATTTTTATCGTGAGATTTGATTATTTATTTTATTTTAAAAAGTGTAAATATGAGTCACGTTTAAAGTTTTCTTTAATAATAAACTACTCCCTCTACTTTAAAATATAGCAACCTAGAACTGAATTTGATATAACCTAGAACTACGAAAGATTTGTAGTTCTAGGTTATGTCAAATTCAATTTTAAGTTGTTATATTTTAAAATAGAAGAAATAATTTATAACAAAATAAATTAAATCAATGATACCATCTATTAAAAAACAAAACAGACCGAGTACTAATTATTCGATCCGTTCAAAGCGATCAAAGAATTTTATAGGAGGAGCACAGGGGTAAAAGCTAGTGGGAAAAAGTGATGCATATATGCATATGCACGCATTGGTTGAAACTCGATCGGCAGAGGCCCTGCCTGCCGTCCAATCATAGACGCTAGCAGCTTTAGTGGTTGACAATTGCATTAGTTGGATCATTGTGTTGGGTCAGTTGGTTCCATCGACTGTCAGTTCTTGGCAATAACACATACTAATCAACATACTTGCAGTGCCCTAAACACATGCATACATCTCGATTACTCGATATGATCTTGCACCGTCCGATATCAAGCTAGCTGGATTAATTATAACATTACTAAGTAAGGGCAGGCCGGGATATTAAATCTCCAATCAAAGGGCACCTACTACGTACCTGCACCCCAGCTTCAATTCAATTCATTTGGGCCTTTCAACTTGCACCACTTGAATTGACTGTGCCACAGAGACATACTCTCGACGTAATTTGTTCTGTACCAATTCAGCGATAATTGATTTTAGAAACAATGATCATCATGCAAATTTTGGTCTAACTATGAATGGAGGTTTAGTAATAGGACTGGCTCATAAATAATTTGTCTTTATCTGTACAAGGTTTTGGTTTATTGTTTCCTTGTCATATTTTTGAACTATTTTCGCAGTCTTTGTCACGAAAAACCTTGTAATATAGTTAGCTGTAGTTTCAGTTGAAGCAGAGGCAGGGATTTTCACTATTAAAAAAAATAATTCACTCCATCAGGGGTATATAGGTCATTTGGGACGGACGAAGAGCACTCAGTCTCACTAACACTGGCATATATACATGCATACCCTGGGGCTGGGTTGGTGAGTTAATGAACTAGTCACACACTCACACTAGCCTAGCTATCTAATATATACTCATATCTTGGAACAATTAAGCAACTGTCAAGTTTAGGTCATGGAGGCCATGCAGGAGAGCGGCGAGTATTGGCGCGACGACGACGATGTCGGTGAGGAGCTCTTGAGAGAGCTCCTCGACGAGACCGCCGCCGGCGCCGCCTCGGTGCATTCCAATTCCAATTCCAATTTCAATTTCAATTCCAAGGGAGAGGAGGAGATAGAATATTTAACAGCAGCGGATGAGCAGCTGCAAGCGGCGCCTTGCCGGCGGCGCCGGGAGTCCATGGTGAACAAGCTCATCTCGACGGTCTATTCCGGGCCCACCATCAGCGACATCGAGAGCGCTCTCTCCTTCACCGCCGGCGGCGACCAGCAGCTGCTCGCCGACGGCCACAAGTACACTACAAGTTGTAGCCCAGTGTAAGTACTAGCTAGTGATTAATTAGTACCGCTAATATACTCTATTTGCTTGTACTTTAATTTAATTACTTGCGTCATATACATATGTATAAACAAGTATATATGTTTATGAGGGGATTGAGATATATTAATTGGTGGGAAAATGACATAATTAAACGAATGAATAAATATAATATAGGGTTTTCTCGCCGGAGAAGACGTTGAGCAAGACGATGGAGAACAAGTACACTCTGAAGATGAAAAGCTGTGGGAGTAATGGTGGGCTCGCTGATGATGGGTACAAATGGAGAAAGTATGGACAGAAATCCATCAAGAACAGCCCCAATCCCAGGTCTACTACTCTCTCTCTCTCTCTCTCTCTCTATATATATATATATATATATATATGTGTGTGTGTGTACATATATACATATATATGTATGTATGTATATAGTAGTATGTACCAAATTAAGGATCATCAGCTAGCAGCTAGCGAGCAGATCAGGCGGCTCATCAATTAATCAGTGATATATATGTTGAGGAGAACCAAAATAAGGAAGGTGGGAGCTAGTTTAGGTAGGCACCAGCTGTGCAGTGTAGGCCTCAAATGGCATGTGGAGTTATATCCCTTGTGATCGACGACAAGAACATCATCCAGACGTGTCGATCGTTCGATCGTCTGCACTTAATTTTAGTGTATATATGTGTGTGCTGCATGGTGTAGCTAAAGTCATATAATTAATTAATGTTAATTAGTATGTACTACTACTTAATTATACATGCATATATGCAGCAGGAGCTACTACCGCTGCACGAATCCGCGGTGCAACGCGAAGAAGCAGGTAGAGCGAGCTCTGGACGAACCTGACACGCTGCTCGTCACCTACGAAGGCCTTCACCTGCACTACACCTACTCCCACTTCCTCCACACTGCCCACCTCCAGCAGCAGCAGCCGCCGCTGCCGTTCGGCGGGTCCAACTGCAAGAAGAAGCCCAAGCTGCACCTGCACGACGACCCACCGCCGCCGCAGCCTCCAGCTCCTCCTCAGCTGCCGGCGCCTGCGGCGGACATGGACATGGTAATGCAGAGCTTCAGCAGCCAGATGCTGCCTGATATGGCGGATGATTGTTACAGCAGCTGCAGCTTGATGAGCTTGGACGTCGGAGACGCCGCGGACGAGCAGGCCGCCGGCGGGCTCCTGGAGGACGTGGTGCCGCTGCTGGTCCGCCGCCCCAGCTGCAACTACTCGCCGGCCACCACCTGCACCTCAGACAACGACGGCGGTTCATCGTCGACGTCTCCGTCTCCGTCTATCTCCTCGTCAGTGTGCAGCTGGACTACTCCCATGTCGCCCTGCATCGACATGGCCGTACTCTCCAACATCTTCTAGCTAGCTAGCATGCATGCAGCAAGGAGCTTCCTTGCAATGGCTGCGTTCCAGTAACAATATATATTCTGCATGCATGCGCATGCAAATTAAATTCTACTATATATTCTCTAGTAAGAAGTAGGAGTACAAGATAGGCCAGTATGAAATATATATGCGTGTACGTATCTAGTGGAGTATTACTATAGTATATATAGTTCTACTTGTTGCTTTAATTTGCAGCTGATCGATCGAAAGATTATTATGTACGTTTGTATCAGCGTAGTATAGTCCAGTATAGTATAGTATAGTTTAGAGACCTAGTATATGTAGGTCTATCCAGGCCATCACAGTACGTGGGCTACGGAAATCTGCTATATGCATGAATGCCAGTTTCATTATATTGGAGTTGCAATAATAATATATAAACCTCAATGTTTGTATCAACCATACATTATTACATCGATATATAGGAGGTCTCGAATTAAACCGTAAAATCTCAATGTTTGTGTATCAGTGATGAAGACAATATAATATTTGGTCCTGTCCCCATCATCTTCAGATTTCTCAGTGCTCTCTAATATCTGATGAGTTGGGCATTTTATTATGGTTGGCCCAACATAATACAAACCTAAGATCAGGCCCATGATGATAGTCCAAAGCGAACGGATGGGCCTTCCTTTCTCCAGTAAACACACAAGAGAGAAGAGGAGGGTGCCGTGGGCCCCGCATGGCATAGAGAGAGGGAGTACAACGGCTACTCGATGGGGCCCACTGTCATAGGGAGACGGCTCCTCCTAGAAAAAGTACTAGTCCGCTCCGCTCCAACCAAAGTGACCGTTGCCCCTACGCTCTCTCGTCGTCGCACCCCAGCGCGCAAGCCTCGACGGCGGCGGCGGCGGAGCAGCGAGAGAGAGAGAGCAGGCTATCTCTAATCTTTCTCCATGGCGACGGACTCGTCCCCCAAGCCGGCGCCGCCGCGCCTCAACGTGCCACCGGCGATGGCGGGGGGGCTCCGCCTCGACCCCGCCGTCGCATCCCCGGCCCGCCTCCTCCTCGACGTCCCCAAGACGCCCTCCCCCTCCAAGACCACCTACAGCGACCGCTTCATCCCCTGCCGCTCCTCCTCCCGCCTCCACAACTTCGCCCTCCTCGACCGCGCCTCTCCCTCCGGCGACGACGCCCCCTACTCCCGCCTCCTTCGCGCCGAGATCTTCGGCCCGGACTCTCCCTCGCCCGCTCCCTCCTCTCCCAACACGAATCTCTTCCGGTTCAAGACCGACCACCCCTCGCCCAAATCGCCCTTCGCCGCGGCCGCCGCCACCGCAGGCCAGCACGACTGCACCGCCAGCTCCGCCGAATCCTCCACGCCGCGCAAGCCGCCCAGGAAGGTCCCCAAGACCCCGCACAAGGTCATCCACCGCTCCCATCTGATCTTGCTGCTTCTCCTTCTCCTTCTTCTTGGGCATTTCCACAAACACCCACCGCGCAACTCAGAGTCTCAGCAATCGCTGCTTTCCGTGTCTTTTCCAGGTGCTGGACGCGCCGTCGCTGCAGGACGACTTCTACCTTAATCTTGTCGACTGGTCGTCGCAGAACATGCTCGCCGTCGGCCTCGGGAACTGCGTCTACCTCTGGTCGGCTTCCAATTGCAAGGTCACCAAGCTCTGCGATTTGGGGCCACGGGACAGCGTGTGCGCCGTGCACTGGACGCGAGAAGGCTCCTATCTTGCCATTGGCACCGGCCTTGGAGATGTCCAGGTTTCCCCTTCGCATCTCGCTACTGAATAAATTACCTACAGCATATGGTGTCTTGAATTTATGTATCGACATAATTGCTTTCTCAGACTCTAGGTTTCAATTCAACAACCTCGCAAAAAAAAAAAGAAGGTTTCAATTCAGTAAGTCACAAACTATATAGATTAATGTAGTTCAAATATCTTAAATCCTGGGCTGATGCAATTCGCTTCGTTGACAATCTCGCATGATAGACGTAAACTAGTAAACACAAGCTCTAGTGCTAAAAATCCAAACTTTTACTTTCTTCTAGTACTAACTATCGCTATCGCAACACATAATTGCTTCTTTCAATGTGTCAAGTACGTGTGTGACAGTTTTGTCTGCAAATCTCAAACTACTCATACTTGAATTAGCCAACTCGCTGAATTTGTTCTTGGGTACCGAGAATTTGATGCATAGATATACTCTGACAGATTTGGGACAGTTCTCGCTGTAAACGGATTAGGAACATGGGAGGACACCAAACACGGACTGGTGTATTAGCGTGGAGCTCCCGAATCTTGTCCTCCGGTAGCAGGGACAAGAACATATTGCAGCATGACATCCGTGTCCCAAGTGACTATATTAGCAAGTTCTCAGGGCACAGATCAGAGGTGAGCCTTCCAACTACTTCCAAGGCATAGGTTCTGGGGAAACAACTTATTGCCTATGCAAATTAAAAGCACCTCATGTAACAACAAGATTTCAGAACCCTGTATGTGCTTGAATGACAAATTGTTGTCAGGTCTGTGGACTGAAATGGTCACACGACGACCGTGAGCTTGCATCCGGTGGAAATGATAACCAGCTGCTAGTATGGAACCAACGTTCGCAGCAGCCGGTATTGAGACTGACAGAACATACGGCTGCGGTTAAAGCAATAGCATGGTCACCACATCAGCAAGGCCTCCTGGCATCAGGTGGTGGAACTGCTGATAGGTGTATCAAGTTCTGGAACACGGTTAATGGAAACATGCTGAATTCAGTGGACACAGGCAGCCAGGCAAGTAGTTCTCAACAAGCCTCTAAGGTACCTGAATTTTTGCTGTCATCCTCACCAGCTGCTTTCTGTTTTCAGGTTTGTAATCTTGCCTGGTGTAAAAATGTAAATGAGCTTGTGAGCACTCATGGGTATTCCCAAAACCAAATCATGGTGTGGAAGTACCCATCTATGTCAAAGGTAAGCTTAAATGCTTGTGGGTTGTCAAGCCTCCTAATTCACCAGTTAGACAATTGTGCACTATGTAATCACTCATTCAGATAAAAACCTGAAAAAGCCTGGAAATTATGTGGCTAATTTCTCTTAGGGTTGCTTCTGAAAAACTCATTTTCTTTCTGTGGGCTGAGATGACTTAAGGATTGCTTAAAAGCTTCAAAGGAAAACAGTATCAATATGGTTGATGGGCATGTAATGCTTAAAAAAAACTGTATCGATATGGTTGCAAACCCAAGTGAAGTATTTCACAAGGGGCTATTTTCATCTGTATTTGCAGACAAGGATAAGAGTAGAAGAGTTCCTTTGAACTTTTAATATCTTTTCGAGAAAGATTCCCAGCTAGTACAGTATCACTAAATATTGAATATCTTTGATAAACAGGTCACTACTCTAACCGGACACACGCTGCGTGTGCTTTACCTTGCAATGTCACCTGATGGGCAGGTAAATCTTTTTCCAAATTGCAGACCATGTATATATATCCAGAAAAATATCCCTGGAAATTCTCCTAAGCGAAGCATATTTTTCATTTGCAGACAATAGTAACAGGAGCCGGGGATGAAACCCTCAGATTTTGGAATATTTTTCCTTCCATGAAGACACAGGTAAGCATCTATTGTTGAACACAGATTTTATTTAATCTTTGTTGCATGTAGCTTGAACTGCCATATTGTTTGGATCAGGCTCCTGTTCGTGATGTTGGACTCTGGTCATTCTCAAGAAGCCACATCCGGTGACCATAATAGGAGGCAAAGAAGATGCATATGTTTGCGTGAAACATATTTTTCTGAACTTGTGCAGTTCTTGAGCGATTTGTAAATTGTGAGGCCTAATCATTCATTAATTATATTTGTGTGCGTGCGTGCTTGTGTGATCGAGAGAAAGGGATAATTCATTAACATAACCGATTCTTTGTATTAGAAGTTCATAAGTCAGCTAGTTTCTTGTTTGGAATTTCATTGCAGAGAAACAAGGGCCTTGTAATTTATCATAAACTCGATCGTGCTTGTATTATTCTCACCCACTTTGTGGAACTTTCGTGACTTCAAAATGGATCAAACCTCTGGATTATGTTTGCTATTTAAATGCCAGCCTTCTTAGTCTTTTTGTTTATGCCTTGAGCTGTAAAGAATAGCTTGCCACAGGATGCTGCATTCAGACTGGTTAAGTTGTTTCTTCGTTGTACTCTTGTTCAGTTTACTATATAGTTATTGTTGCTTTGTTAAAGCATTCTGCAGACGGGTAAACGGCATCCGATGCTGAGACAGTTCTCGAGAAAGAAGAGATGAAGATGGAATTTGGGGATGACTTTGAGCCGGCATAAAGGAAAGACCAGACCGCCAGCATGGTCGGTGCAGCCCAAGCTTGGTCCAAACTTAAAGCTGCGTGTTTAATAATTAATTAATACTACTAGTTTGATATTGCATTCTTGGCCAAGAAGACCTTGTCGATGATGATCTATCTTTTTTGTGACCATTCCTCTTCCTCCGTCACAACTTCAGCTTTATTGTATTTTATTTTATGAAACGAATAATACCAAGTATAAATAAATAACACCAAATCACCAAGTATAGAAAAACAAGTTGGTTCTTGTGGTCGAGTTTACACGCGGCAGCACTGCAGTGAGTGATCGGTTTGACAGGTTGGCGCCGAACTGCCGATGCAAATGCAAGAAGCAATTCGATTAATCCATCATCAAGTTGCATTGCACCAGGTGATCCAAATGAGCTGGGTGTGATAATAAAGCTTCAGTTACTCCTCTTCATAGAACAACAATGACGATTGACATCTCTTCCTTGATTTTATTTATTTCTTCTCTTGTAAGAAAATTCTTGTTGCTGTGTGGAGCAAGAAGCCAAGAAAAGACCGAACCTTTAATTTTGGGCAACCATAGTTCTCACTGCTCTGTTTTGTCGAGCAATTTGGACAGATAACTGGATCTTTCAGAAAATTGAAAATGATTTGGACAGATAACTGCACACGGCTGCTACGAGGACATTGACTTTAAACAATCTAGCTGCCGCCCATGGTGGCCTGGCCTGCGTCAGTAACATCTACGTTTAATCACACATTTACAGATTTGGATCTGATGATTTCACATTGACCCCAAATACCAATATGTGCAGAACAAGAACCTGCCATTAGTGTACTACTACTCTCTGCATAGCAGTAAAAACTACTACTAGTAAGTAGTCGTGCCATCAACTACTGAAACTGAATTTCTCCACGACACTCAATAATCAAACTTATAAACATCGGATATCAATGTCTCCATGAATATTTGTTTCAGCATTTGAATTCGGTATGTCGCGTTGAAAAACACTTTCATGAGCATAATTTTCTATTTCTTATATACTAACTATTGTACTAAATGAAAAGTTTTTTAGGAGGGTAAGGCGTTACCTAGGATAACGTAAGCAGTGAGAAAACACCCATCAAAGATTTCCTGTAGCCCTAGACATGAAAAAAGACGAGAGAAAAAAACCCCTTTTCCACAAACACAAACGGCACCCTTTCCACGTCACCCTCTTCTTCTTCCTCTTCTTCTTCCCACCGGCCAGCGGCTGGAGGGGAGGCGCCGACGCCTCACTCCACCTACAAATACGGCCCGGTTCCAACTGCAATCTCCTCTCCTCCCCATCGGCCCCTGCCACTCTTCCCATTCCCACGATTTCCTGTTTCTCTCATCCCTTCCTTCACTCCGCCGCATCGCTGTGAACCAATCTGCTGCCTTTACAATCTCAATCCACAGGTCTGTTTTTTTCCTCGTTCCGTTCTTGTTGGACCAGCCAAAATTCCTTTTTTTTTTCCCGGTAGAATGTAAAGGATGCCGGCGATTCATTGGGGATCCTAGTCAAATCTTGTAGTAGGTCGACGTCTGTTGCGCCTGTAACGCCAAAGTTTAGATCTGAATAGGATATCTCTCTTCAATCCTGTATTTGTATAATCGTATTGTTTGTTCGGGAGTAAAGTTGAGAACTTTGAGGGCTTTTTTTTTCTGTGCTTGCTTGTACAGATCGAGATGGAGTACGAGAGCAAGTACAGCAAGGAGCAGAGGCTCAAGCGCGACTGCCTCCTCTTCGGTATGCTACTCATTGCCTGACTTCACTATTCAGTAATTCTTGCCATCACCATGCTGCTTCCATTCATTGAGTCATTTCAGAAAAAAAAACAATTCATTTTTCTCCAAAGAAGCCGCAAGATCATAACATCTTGGCATTCCGTTTTAGACCTTGATGACACGCTGTATCCGGTGACCTCCGGCATTGGAGCCGACGTTGTGAGGAACATCCAAGGTACATAAACAGTCCATACAACATATTATCATCTTTGCTTTTGTGGGAAGAGATGTGTTGATGAAGTAACATATTATCATCTTTGCTTTTGTGGGAAGAGATGTGTTGATGAAGTGGTCTTGTTTGGCTGTTTCAGCTTATATGATCGAAAAGCTTGGTGTTGAAGAGAGCATCAGTTTGGAGCTATGCATCCTCCTCTACAAGCAGTATGGAACTACCATGGCCGGTTTGAGGGTCTGTGTGCTTTACTCTATTCACCAGCAAAGTTGCCCCCTTTTTGGGTGCTTGTTCGTATCTTCCTTGCTGTTTCCTAGCCTTGAAGTATTGTTCGTTTCGATCTTATGATGCAGGCTGTTGGGTACCAGTTTGATTATGACGACTTCCACAGGTATTGTTGGCTTCTGACCAAAATTTACGTGTGATGCTTTCACCTGTAATCTATGTTCTTAATTTCTTCATTTGCTGTGCAGCTATGTTCATGGAAGGTTGGCTTATGAGAAAATCAAGCCTGATCCAGTACTTAGGAACATTCTCCTAAGCTTGCCAATCCGCAAAGTTGTATGTACGAAAACCTCGAGTTTATTTTGTATGAAAGATAATAAGTATTTGATTCTAATGATAAGAGTTTAATTGTTTTGACCAGGTGTTCACAAATGGTGACAGAATTCATGCTTCAAGGGCCCTCAAGAGGCTAGGAATAGAAGATTGCTTTGAAGGAGTTGTGTGCTTTGAGACATTGAACCCAACATCCCTTCCTTCGGCAGCCGGTCAGGTTGAAATCTTTGATATAATGAAGCATCTGGCTCATCCACAGCCTGGGGTTGAACTACCGAAGTCACCAATCCTGTGCAAGCCAAATATAGATGCCATGCTGCAAGCTCTCAAGGTTGCCTCCATCAATCCAAAGACATCGGTAAGCACTTAATTTCCTGCTGCCCATTTCTCAGAATCACAGGTCTCACCCTCTTTGGTGTGTTAACTGATCGACATGATTGAAACACCTATCAGATATTGTTTGATGACAGCGCCAGGAACATTCAGGCTGCGAAGCAAATAGGAATGCATACTGTCCTGGTAAATATCCATTTCGATTTATGAACTTTTATGCATAACAATTACCTAATGTTAGGTGAGTAACTCATAGTATGTGAATGTGCAGGTTGGAACTTCTGAAAGAATAAAAGGTGCTGACCATGCGTTGGAAAGCCTTCACAACATGAAGGAAGCACTGCCTGAGCTATGGGAGGAAGCTGTGAAAGATGAGGATGTCAGGAACTCAAGCAAAGTTGCAATAGAGACATCTGTGATCGCTTGAAACTCTAATGAATGTACCCCTTTCAGTTTCTGATGGAGAACAGCTTGAGATGAGTGGATCATTTTTCAGAGCTCATCTCTGCACTTTCTACTAATTAGGAGAAATCGTGCTGTGATCTCCTCAAGGGGAGATGTTACTCTTCTTCATGTACTGTCCACTGTCCAGTAATAAATAAATGTCCTCTATGAACTGACAATACAATTCCTGGTGAACTTGTTTTGTTCTCGTTTGGTCCTTAACATGTTGAGAGCACCACATGACTTTGGGATTCAGTTTTTCTTTCTTTGAGATAGATAGATTTGGCTGCAAGGTTGATGGTGTATAAAGCATACGCACCACAAGTCAGCCTTGATAGGCCAAGCATTTCTTGGGACATGCCATTTCTGTGAACTAGAAGAAACACTTGCTGTTTGTTAACCAGATGATTCGACTGGAGGAGGCTAGTTGTCCATCTATGCTTTGCTCTGTTCAACTACCTCCATGCCTGGACAACAGACATCCACATGGCAATGGATGTGCTAGTCAGTTCATGCTTGTGAATTGATGTCACTGAAAGTCTGGAGTACCTTCACATCAGCCACAGATCTACGCCTTTGCCTGACCAGCAAGAAAGCGATGATTATCAAGATTCAACATGTAAATCTCTATATTTTTTTTGGATAATGAAATCTTTATTGAACTCAGTCAATTACATCAAAGTGATATAATCGTACCGAGAACACTCTCACCCTAGGATGCTAACAGCCAAAACGCACACCCACACACTAAAATTTACTTTTAAAAAAAAGATAGTACAAGGAAAATTAAGGGCCATCAATCTGTAGACAGCACAGCGCTGTAAATCTCTATATACCATAGTGAATCATGAAATCAAGAAGGCTACAAAAATTACAGCGCGAATGAGCAGTTTCAGCCGTGGTACAGGAATTAGCTTGAGAAGGCGCAGTTTATAGCACTTAAACTAGTACAATCATGCCAACCGATTCTACAAAAGGAAATTTGCTAAAACCACAAATAATTTATAGAAGGTTAGTATTTCACTCCAGCCGTTAAGAGAACATTGTATATTTGTATGGGTGTAAAGTTTTGTGCTAGGCTATTTAAAGGCTTAAAGCTAATATTTCAAAGGAACTCTAGGCAATCAAATATCAATGCATGGAAATGTCAGATTCCACTGCAGCGTGTTGTAATCTGCCATCTGATGTGCTAATAGTTGTTTCAATGAAGCATAACATCAACAGAGAAGAGCCAAATAAGGCCGGCACATCCCTATCTCAATCGGTGCTCACTTGGCTTGCGTGCCATGCATTAGCTAGTGATCAAGCAAAACATCTTGGATGCATTTGCAGCCATATGAGGAGGGCTATGCGAAACTGAGTAGCGCTCAAGAATGGCGAACATGGCAAGATTGATGCAAAGCTTGGTCATCCCTAAAAAGACTAGCCACTTCACTGTCCTCTCTGAAGAAACTAGAGAGTTGCTTCCTTTGGAACTAATTGATTGTTCCGGCGAAATCATATGTTTATAATAGATAATAGGTAAGACAGGGATCTTACTTTATCTGCTTTTCACGTCACGTATATGGAAAAAAGATTAAAAAGCTTCCCCTCTTTCGATCTAAACCCAAACTGGAGCTCGTCAAAGACCTCAACCCTGCTCACGGTATAAAATTCATAGCAAAACTGTGCAAGCATGCATGAACTCACCAGGGTACAATGCGAGTGATTTGCACTCGAAACTGTTAGTTAAACTGCAGATAGAGTTGTGAAACAACACCCGGTGTGCCAACATAGCGATCATAGTAGCAGGGAGCATATCAGAATTACCTATAGTGCTAATGGAAGCTTACAAATGAATAGTACATCCCTGCTCAAAAGCACTGGTTACACCAGATTTTATTTGACACATGATAAGCTGTTGCAAAAGGGAAATATACATACTGTACAGTTTTATCACTGTCAGGTCGAGAGATCAACAAGCCATAGGATGATGGGAATCAAGACAATGGGGAGTTTGAGATGGATCTCCCCGCATCTATTCAGAATTCAGCCCTGCTTGCAAGTTCAGCTTCTTTGTGCGTGAAATTACTCCATCATGGCCATCTAAACTCAATGTCGTTCTTATAGTGACCGCATGAACCGTGATACAGCCTTATTGCATCAGATTGTGCACTTACCATACCCGAATGTCAATAGTAGCTTGTGCAACCCAAGTGACTCTTAGACTGTGCCTACTGCCTAGTACCCATTGGTTCCATCTGCAGCCTGTGAACGAAAAACCACTAGGTAAATATTCATAACCAGCTAACAATATGCCAATGGGACAATTCAATGCACTTACCACAATACGTGGGGAGCGACGAGTGCTAGATAGCAAGCTACTAGGATGGGCTCCTCTCTTAGTAGGATTATCTTGATTTTTAACCCAATTTTGAGAATGACTTCGGTTGGTGGTACTGGTGCTTTCACTTCCAGTATCAATTGATAAAGCTGGTTGTGATGAATCTGTTATGGATGACGTGTCTGGGCAAAACGAGCTAGAGGGAAGAAGCCCTGTAGACAACACCAAAAGTAACATGAAAAAGGGATAACAGGTGCATTTACATCTTACAGCTTTTCAATGGAACCATGAATAATGTTCTGTTTAACTCCTAAACCCTGGAAAAACAGACAACCTTTCATCATGCAAGGACAATTTGTTGATCTTCTTGTCAGGTCTGTGTCCATTTGACTTTGGGAAATGGAGAATTAACTGTTTATCTTTTTGTATGGAACCTCTGTAATTTATTGGGCTCTACATTTAACTCTTCAAAATTTCCTGAAGTTATGAGGTTTATCGTGGATACAGGGATAAGGGGTCGATATCTCTACAAAGAGATGTAGTGCCCATATACTTTTCAGGACAAATTTCCTATGAGATATAGGGCTTTTGATCTCTTCTCTTGGTATGATTGTCTTGACACCAGGTTTATTACTTATGAGTTATGGCCCCTGTAGACTGTAGCAGTAGTTTTTTTAAGAGAGAGGCGGTAATCTCATTAAATTCATGCACTGAGCATGTGTTCTGATCTCACTTACAGAATTACTCTAAGGAAAACTCCTTAAACTGCCAGTTGGGGGAAAATGAACTCAATGCAGATTTATAACGAAAACATGCAATATGGAGTACCGTTGATAGCAGCAGCCTGGAACCTCTCTCTCATGATTCTCACAAACTTGAACAGATCATTACTGCAGTTTAGATCCTTCACCAATTCTTCAGAATCTTTCAGAAATGGATTACATTGAAGTACTGTTATCAACACAAAAAGGTATTAACAACACCACTTTTACCAAACAATATAACAATATGAATTAGACAGTATAATTGTATGGATATGACAGTTATAACTCACAGTTGTATCTATCTTTGTTGAGCTTTATGCAAAACAAATATTCATTGTCAGGATTCTGCATGCCAATTTTGTTGAAGACGAATTTCACCCCTTGCAAAAACATAATTGTCATTTTGTCAGCAGAGATGACATTGGACTAATTTAATTGGCAATATCCCAAAAACTTCCATTACCTTCACCTCCAACAATTTGAAAACCAAGAAACTTTTTGTACCACATGATAGCTTCTTCTAGGTTCTTTTCCCCTGTCGCATAACTTTTAGCTTCAAGGGCTTCAATAGCTGCCATCAGATGAAGAGATATTAAGGCCTATATATTTCAGTTTTTGTATGGTGAATGGTACTATATTCAAACAAAAGAACCAAATTGGCATAGACGCAGCTAGAAATGTATACATAAAAAAGATAAGCTAGACCATTAGAAAATATTTGAGAATATGATATATTGGACCTAAGAGCGCAAAACAATTATGCAAACAGGACTTTGTATTCTCAATGCCCACTAAAGCACTTGTAATTCTCTACGCAGTTTGGGTCTTAGAGAGCAGGTAATAGTTGTGCCTATGCACCAAAAACAGTGTTCCCTTAATAAAATAAAACCCCCATAAACTATCCCTTAAAATACTATGATTCTGAAACAGATTGTGCCCGACTGAAGTAAAGCCTAAATATCCTACCAAACAAATTAAATAAACCGTAAGTCATAAAGGTGTCTATCTCACTCCAAATTCTTGTACTACAACCATGAACTTACGTTACCTTCAAGTTGATTTGATATGGCATTTGCATATTCATCTCTCCTAGCCCTCTGATCCACGACTAAGCTCCTGAGCTGCTCGTTAGTTGCAGTTGCATGCGAAATTGATTCACGAGTAAGCTCACACTTTGTCTTTTTGCTAACTTGGACTGCAGAGGAAGTTTGCATTGTTTTAGACCTTCCATGACCTTTTCTTGCTTGAGGAATATACTAAAACACTAAGAGTGAGGAAAAGGTTGTACTTACTGGATACGGCTTCTGCAAAATCCGCTTCAAGTTTCCGCAGCTGATCCTTTAGTTGGTTGGAATTTTCTGTCCACCAGACAGGCGCAAACCCAAATTAGTTCCGATCTTTTACTGTCAAACAGAATTTCTACTCACATATTGCAGTGCAAGCCAGAAACTTTATGAGGTACACCTGCAATTAACGCTTGGAATGACTTACCTGAAGATTGACTAAATAGTTACTACAGACTCAACAACAAACTAATTGCAGGAACACAAGAAGGCAAAATTATCATGGCCACACACACAGCCACCAGAAAGTATGGCGACATTTGCAAAGAGTCGAATTTCTGAAATGGAAAAGGAACATAGAAATTGCTCGCGCGGATCCTACGCAAAACCTAAACCTAACATTGTCGAATCGAGACGAGAGCAACCAACCAACCAAATCGGCAGTACTGATACTGAGGAAGAACTGCCGATACCTCGTTGGGATATGGTGTGGTTGGCGAGGGTGCGGGCGGAGAGGAGGGCGGCGCTGAATGCGGAGGCCGCCGCCTTGGTGCGCTCGCGGCCGTCGGCGATCTGCTGCTGCTCCTCCAAGCACTGCGCCGCCATCCTCCTGCGCAGCTCGATGGCTCCTCCTCCTCCTCCGCCGCCGCCGCCTTCCATGGTGGTGCGGCAGCAGCCGGAGCCGGTGCCGGTGACGGAGACGGGAGCGGCGGTGGTGGTGCCCGTTGGAGTGGAGGCCAACCACTTCAAAAATTTTTGGCTTTTCGCGAACGATGATGTTTTTTCTCTTGTGGATTTATTATCCCCTCCAACTGGGCCGTCGGCCTTACTATACTTTACTAGTGGGCCTTTAGAGTTTTGGGCTTTCTATAGGCCCATTTCATCTGGATAGTTAGGCCCCGGAGCAGCGAGTCACTCATCAGCATCAGTTGGTCTCCTCTCGTCTCCAAGAGAGGCGAGATCCACGCCACGCCTCGCCGCGGCGGTCGCGTCGCCTCGCCGGAGATGTTTGGGCTGCAAGCGAGCGGCGCTGCAGCGTCGTGGGTGGTGGGGAGGATGGGCACGGACGCGCACCTCTACGACGACCCCGACGACGCCTCCATTCCCACTCTGCTCGATTCCCGCTTCGATGCCGACAAGCTCGACGCCCTCAAGCGCCTCCTCGCCCTTATCGCCCAGGGCGTCGATGTCGCCCACCTCTTCCCGCAGGTTCCCTCCTCGCTTCTTCCGCTTCTTTCATTTATCCTTCCTTCCTGCCGGCCTGCACCGCACCTTGTTATTAATTGCTGCTTCTTACGGGATTCTCTTCTTTTCTTGTGATCTGCGTGCGCCGCAGGTTGTTAAGAATGTGGCGTCGCAGTCACTGGAGGTCAAGAAGCTCGTCTACCTCTACCTCCTCCACTACGCCGAGAAGTAAGCTGCCTCGTACGCATTCATCTTGCTTGTAATTCATTGCGCGCTGATTAGGGAAATGTGCACTATACCAGAGTAGCTGTGGCTGTTATGCGTTTCAAATGCCTAAATTAGTCTCATGATTGCCATCGATGCTCATGATATTCTTTCCATTTGAGCTTTGAGTTGGAGCCATAGAACAATTGTACAAGGGGGTGGGGATGGAGGACGATGATCTTGCTAGCTATGATGTAGTGATGCAGAAAATATCTACTCTTGAGTTGGGTAACTGTTATGATAGACACTCTGATGATAAAAGTTTCCATATTTGTGTCAACTAACTGTAATTTTGAGTAACAAAATCAAACTGTGACTTCCTGCGATTTCAACTTTTTTTTTTTGCTTGATTTACTACAGGCGCCAAAATGAAGCTCTTCTTTCAATTAACATATTTCAGAAGGATTTATCTGACATAAACCCATTAGTGAGGGCCTGGGCCCTACGAACTATGGCTGGCATTAGACTGCATGTCGTTGCTCCACTCGTGTTAGTGGCTGTAAAGAAATGTGCCAGGGATCCATCGGCATACGTTCGAAAATGTGCTGTCTATGCCCTTTGTAAGCTGCAGAACTTACTTCCAGAGGAAACTGCTTCTTTGGAGGAGGTATGGTCTAGTATGACCTTTTTTTTTGTTCATCGACGCTGAACATCATAAGTATCTGGATTCTGAAGCATGCTAATATGGTTGCAGACTGTAGATGTTTTGTTCAGTGACAACTCCCCTGGAGTAGTGGGAGCTACTGCTGTTGCCTTTAACTCAGTTTGTCCAAATTGTTTACCCTTGATATCAAAGCATTTTCAAAGGCTATGTGAGACACTCCCTGATATTGAAGAATGGGCTCAGATTCTTCTAATCGATATCATCTTGCGATATGTAATAGCTAGACATGGATTGGTGAAGGATTCTTCAATTTTTGCTTCCAATTTGCCTTTGGTGAGCCATGGCAGTGGAAATTCAGCTCCTATTGGCAATGAAACTTGTGGCTCTACATCAACCGTCACATTGTTCCGACATTACATTGAAGAATATTCAGGATGTTTTGATAGAGAAGGTGGCATAATCAACTGTTCATCCATGACCAGTAGCACAAACAATGATATTGCACTTCTTTTGAAATGCACATCGCCTCTTCTGTGGAGCCGGAACAGTGGAGTCATACTTGCAGCAGCAAGTGTTCATTGGATCATGGCTCCAGTTGACCAACTTAATAGAGTTGTTGGACCAATTTTATTTACTCTACGCTCGTCTCCTGATGCAACATATGTGGTAATCCCAAAAGTTCATTTTCCTGGTCCTGTATTCTGGATTTCAACTAAGAAGAAATATGGAGCCGAGCATGTTTTACACTTTTACTTCACTTGATTTGTTGTAAATAATCCCACAGACTTTTGATAAAGTCATTTCAACAATTTTTAGGTGTAGGCTTGGTGTAGCTGACTGGTTTTCTAAGTTTATGTAAATAAATACTTGTATGCAAAACCAACCAACTTTTGACCATGCTATGTCGTACTGGAGCTGAATTAATATCCTTAAAAGCCCAAGTGCTTCTGGGACACCGTCAACCTTGCTTTCTGTTTCTACTGATGTTTTGAACTCATTATAGAACACATGCCCATTGTGCATTAGCATTCACATCTTTGCGTTGGATGAAGCTAGCAAGTTGAACATTAATTTTAATTTTGTTTGAGAATCAATTATTGAGATATTTCTTTGAAATGTCCATGTTCTCTCACTTAAATTTTTACTTGATCTGACAACCTTCTCTTATTCTCGCAGATGCTTGGCAACATACTAGTTTTTGCCAAGACAGCCCCACAATTGTTTGCTCCGTTTTATGAAGATATCTTCATATGCACTTCAGATCCATATCAGACTAAGGCTTTGAAGCTTGAAATACTGACCACCATAGCCACAGAATCCTCTATTCCAGCCATTTTTGAAGAATTTCAGGTACTTGTTTGTAAAAGCAATGTATGCTTTATATTTGACTTGTCTCAGTGATCTGCAATGTTCTATCTGATTCTCAAGTGAAGGTTCATTAGAAGTTTTTCTTATGCTTATTGGTAACCAAATTCATTATACATCGTGGCAATATAATTTTGAAAACAAATTACCTTTGCTTTGTTGAATTTTATGTATAGTAAACAACGTCTTTCTGAATTTCTTCTTGACATTGTTGACTTGTTATCCACTCCCTAATGTGATCAATAACATCTATCTTAAACAAAAAAATGGTAAAGTTAGTTATTGATAACTCATCCTGCTTGTGCATGTTTCTTGTGCTTCTTTTTGCTGCCAGGATTATATTAAAGATCCGGATAGGAGATTTGTGGCAGATACAGTTGCTGCCATTGCATTGTGTGCCCAGAAGCTTCCCTCCGTCACTGCCACTTGCCTTGAGGGGCTTCTAGCACTAGTATTTTATGGTAATACTGCTGTTTCTGCATATTTTCGCAGTAAATGATTCTTCTTAAATATAATGTTTGATTTTAACTATGTTCAGAATCATCTATAAGTAATTCTGCTCACTTTGATGGAGAAGCTGTTGTTTTAGTTCAAGCAATTTTGTCTATCAAAGCAACAGTGAGAACAGATCCGGCATCTCATGAAAAGGTATTCATTTTAAATAAGCTTAGCAAGCTTGTAACTCCATATGCATCTCATTTGTATGCTTCTCAATATACGGATGATGCATATTTGATTTGACCTCATGATGCCCAACCAGTAATGTAGTCATGGCATGCATGGAAACTTTGTGTATTATACAACTTTTGGTTTTTCCTTGATCTCCTTGAATTGAAACAGTTTATTTATTTTGCTCTTTTGTTAGTCATATCTCATAACCTGATTACTGAAGCGTGCAGGAATTTTAAACATGTTCAGCATAAATTTAAGATGATATGATTTAGCTTATTTTCTTTTCAGTCCATCAAACTCCCTTTAGGTCACATAACTTTCAATCTGCCTTCCATATTTCATCTTTGTTTACTTAGCGCCCCATAAGTTAAGTAACCTTGAAAGCACACTTTAATGAGGCATGTTACACTATTTCTGGTAGTTCTATTAACTTTTGTATTTCCCAACTTAGTACATGTTTAATGATTTCAATACTTGTTTGAGTAGTTTGAGTGACTTTGGTACTTGTCAGTTGTAACACAGAATTTCTTGAAATCACAGAGGTACTGAAATCGTGTGATAAACCACACATTCTAGTAAGAATTTAAATAATTTAATCAGGTAGTGCAGAAGATAGTAAAAATCACGAGAATTAACTTAATGTGCATCATTTACTATTACATTTTTTGGGGGAGCAGGTGTGTTTTACATAATATCTGAACATATATGTGCAAAGTAAATGAAAATGGGATATGGGGAGCGATTTGAACAATCATGTGACATTCAGATGGGCTGTTTGGATTTTTTTTTCAGTCTGATTATGTTTTTATTGGAACCATATTCAATAAAAATATGGAATATTGGGTGTTACTTTGTGCTATTGTTTGAATGTATTCGTTCCTTCTTTATACATTGATTTGACCTTGGCTATTTTTTTTCCTCTGAAGGTGATCGTACGCTTGGTCCGTAGTCTGGACAAAATTAAGGAGCCTGCAGCACGATCCCTGATTATTTGGATATTTGGAGAGTATAGCTCCATAGGAAATCTCATTCCAAAGATAACTCCTGCTGTCCTCAAGTATCTTGCATGGTCCTTTGCTGCTGAAGTGCTTGAGACAAAGCTTCAGATCTTAAATGCTGCTGCAAAGGTCCCTCCATCCTCCATCTCTCCCTCTCTGTCAAAATAAAAAGGTTCCTTCTCTTATGTGGAGATGATTTTTTCTTTACAGGTTATTATACATTCTACTGAAGAACACTTAGAGGAATTCAAAAAGATAATGTCCCATGTCATTAAATTGGCTACATGTGATTTGAATTATGATGTCCGTGATCGTGCTCGTTTTATATCAACACTTTTGCCATACTGCACAACCTATTTAAATGGAAACGACTCCTCGTGTCATCAATCACATACTGAAGATATGTTTAAGGAACTGGCTAATCATATATTTGGTGGGAAGATGCCATCAACATTCCATTCAACCAACAACTACCGGATTTATCTTCCTGGTTCCTTGTCACAGGTTGTTCTTCATGCAGCTCCTGGTTACTCCCCACTTCCAAAGCCTCTAAGTTTGGAATTAATTCATAAGGCCATGGAGCCAACCAGAGGAGTCGGCAATTCTTCTGAAAGCATTAATTCTGATTCTGAATCTGGATCTTCAACCTATGATAGTGGTTCTGTTTATGATTCAGAGAGTGAAGGTGGTGGCTCATCTGACAGGGATGCTGCTGCATCTAACAAAAATGATAATCAAGAAGATCCTCTGATCCATGTTTATGATGCAAGTGTAGATCAAGGTCAGATGGCTAGGGATGTTGAGGAAAATTTTGCATCTCTCATCACTACTGATTTTACTGAATTAATGTCGAAGACAGCCTTGGAAACATGGCTTGATGAGGCTCCTGCTGAACCAGTTCAGGCTTCTACACAGACATCATTTGCCAGAGTCTCTTTTACCAACCGGAGCTTTGAGCGAAAACCTAAATTGCATATATTGTTAGACCCATCATATAGTAATGGTCTAAGTGTTCTTTATGCCTTTTCATCTGAGGTTTCACCCGTATCACGCTTGCTAGTATGTGTAGACTTGTTATTTGAGAATGTTTCAACAGACCAACTGGTAGATATAACAATTAAATCTGAGGAGGCTTCTGGTAGTGAGGATGGCTTGGACCAAACATTACAAGAATCTGCAAGGTATGATCCATCTCTAACTGGTTCATTTTAACGTCATTTCATTTATGTCGTCAGATGCCAGCAATGGCATTCTGTTCTCTCTTTGTCTTTATTAATTTATTGTAATTATTGTCTCATTTATTGTAATCATTTTTCCCTGCAGCACTCCAACTACTGTTCTTGATAAAGAGATACAATTGTTGGCTCCCCAACACACAGCAAAGATGGTTCTTCAGGTTCATTTCCATCACCATCTATTGCCCCTTAAGTTGTCTGTGCTCTGCGATGGGAAAAGGCATCCAGCAAAACTTCATCCTGACATTGCTTTTTTTGTGCGGCCACTGCCCATGGACCTAAATGCTTTTCTATGCAAGGAAAACCAGCTGAGGGGAATGTTTGAGTATGCTAGAAGGTCAGTAAATCTCCACCTTTCTCCACTATGTTATACTTCTGTTCATGTTACAAGACTTCCATTCACACTCAGTAATATAAATAAAAGGAGCATGCTGCTAGCTTTATTTGCAGATATTGGTTTCTCTGAAGTTTCAGCATTTAGGGCTTATCCTAATAATGTCATAGCACCTTCTTAAGATTTTCATAATTAAAGAGGTTATGTTGCATATTTGCAATTGCTTGCTATTGCTTATGGGTTTTATTACTTGCTAAAAGGCCGTCATAATAAAAAAACAAGGACAAGTTTGTTGCCCATTTTCTGTACTATCAATTTAGGTTTCATGATCACTTCTATCGACTATAAATGCTAGAACTAATATGATGAAATCACCACAGGTGCACCTTCAAAGATCATCTTCAGAAGCTTGAGCAGATCGACGATAGTACAGAGCACACTGATAAGAACCTTCTGATAGCCCAGAGCCTTGCGTCAAAAATACTCAGCAATGCCAACTTTCACTTGGTTTCAATGGATATGCCAGTGACCTTCAGCATTGACGATGCTTCTGGCTTATGCTGGCGATTCAGCAGCGAAATCCTGAGCACTTCAAACCCTTGCCTAATTACCATCGTCGCGGAAGGGCATATCTCAGAACCACTGGACCTCACTGCTAAGGTGAACTCTGAAGATACGGCGTTTGGCCTAAACCTCCTAAACAGAGTTGTAGCAATCATAGAGTGAAGCGTTACGTTTGAACATCTGTGCATTTAGTTTTAAATGCCACTTTGTGGATACTGTAGATTGTTGTACATTATTTGCAAGCTCTGAGGGTTTTACAGTAAAAGTTACACAGCAAATGTATGAAGGTGTGGTGGACTGGCCGGTACTGCAAATGAATGGAAATGTTAAGTCCTTTTGAGCTTCCCAGAACTAAGCCGTATGGAAATTTCCCCATCTTGTGGGCGCAAGCCTTATAGATATTCAGGAAGGCTCATTGTTTCAGAACGTCAGGCAGATTCCATATCTAAGCAATGTGCATAACGATTCTATAGCAGCCGTATGTGGCACTAAATACATCTACTTATAGATAACGCTTAAAAATTCAATACATCAGGAATCTTGAATGCCGAAGACAAATCTAGTATAATATCAGCTTTGCAGTGTGATGGACTGATGATCTGCAATCATTGTGCATGGCCATCATGAACTCTCATCAAGCTGGTACGAGGTTGGGCTCTGACGAAGGTGATGATTCAAGCAGTGGGTTCTTCTGGAACTCATTTCTCAGCTGCCCACAGGCTGCATTAGCATCAAGCCCACGGGTTTGTCGAACGCTTACAGTTATCTTCCGAGCTTCTAGCGCATCAACAAACGCTTGAACCTGTGCATATCACCAGCATAAATACCAGCAACTCAAATTGAACAACTCCTTACTAATAGGCATATATAGGCAATAGCATACCGCTTTTCTGTAGGGCCTCTTGTACTCAGAACCTTGTATCGGATTATAGGGAATTAGGTTCACATGATAACCACCGCCACATGTACGCAGTAGCTCTGCAAGTTCTTCAGCATGCTCCTTTGCGTCATTAATCCCAGCTGGAGGGAATTTAGTTCAGGCACGTTAGTTTGGTAAAGCAGTTTTAGCATTCTTCCTCTTAAGTACATGGATCCAGGCATAGTGAGCATACCTAGCAGAGTGTACTCGAATGATACCCTTCGTCCAGTTTCGAGGAAGTAATTCTTGCAGTCATCCATTAGTGCTTCCAATGGATAAGACTTTGCACTTGGAACAATTGTTTCCCGTAGTTTCTGATTTGGGGCGTGCAGGCTGATACCAATAGAGCAGACCAGCCAGCAAACAGATTGCAGAAACAATGCTACTCATGATTAATAGATCACAGTGCACTTCAGTCAACTATGATAAGCTTCAGAGTTTAGACATTGTGAAAACCGAAAAGGGCAGGTTATTTCAAGAAAAAACTGATAAACTACGCAGGTTTGGCAAGTAGGTGGTACAAAATGAGACTGAATTATGAATCCTTGGTGCGAAGCCAGGTTTTTATTTTTTCATACCTGACTGCTAGTGTTGACTGAAGCTTGTGAGATGCTAACATTTTTATAGTGTTGGGAACACCTACTGTGGAGATTGTTATCATCCTTTGCCCAATTTTTAGTTCCTGTAAACAAAGAAAAAAATCAAGTTGAAAAGGCATGCAAAGTAGTATATGATACAATGACAATGATTCACAAAAACTACTTGAGCACAAGGAACTAAGAACAAAAATTGTCAGTTTGACAGACCTTGTTCAAACATCGATGTGCCTCTAAAACTGATTTCAGGTTCAACATAGGCTCACCCATCCCCATGAACACTACATTTGTTACCCTATGTTTGAACGTCTCTTCTATGGCCAAAACCTGAAACGCCAGAACATTAATCTGTAGCGCAAGGAAAGAACAGTTTGTTTTTTTCTACATCAACGTTGTACTAGGTGGGTTGTGGAGAGAGGACCTGCTCAACAATCTCATGTGCGTGAAGGTTTCTTGCAAACCCTCCCTTGCCAGTGGCACAAAATGAGCAACGCAAGGGGCAGCCAACCTGCAGCACTAGTATAAAACTGTAAAACATGCATGCGCACTGACTACGGTAATGTCCAAAATCTGAGGTATGAATTTCACAGCACCTGTGATGAAACGCAGGCAGTGAGTCTTGACGGGCCTTTGTCATCATCGACAGGGATCCCTACTGTCTCGATCAATCTGTTATCCTCCAACTTGAGAAGTATCTACAAGGAGAAAGGGAGAGTTTATAGCCCTCAAATTTGCAAGGAACATGCGCGCATGTACAATAGCAAGCATGCACGCTCAATGATAGTTTCCACTGGTTACAGGGTTATAAGATCCTAATTTCCGATTTATAGGCTCAAAATATGCCAAGTGAAACACGTGAGGCTATATGTAGTTGGCGCGAATATAGCTTGGAGTCACAAGAATGCTTTTACCTTGGTAGTGCCATCGGAGGCCGTCACAGCATGGTGCACTGGCGACCGGCCAACTTTCCAGCCAGCACCAACCAACGCCTCCCGGAACACCTTTGGCACTGCACAGACAAGCGAATCCAACAGCGCAGTCAAGAACCACAGCTCGGACGGAGCAAAACAACAAACAGGTGGCGTGCATGGACTCAGAAGTAGCGTTAGTCCTCAGTCCTCACCATAGCTAAATTCTTGGATTTGCTTAGCTCTGGACTTGTAGAGGAGGTCGTGCAGCTGCTTCCCCCTGTAGCTTTGCTGCGCAAGTGCGTGCAAAAGTAAGTCGCAGGACAAAGAACTGAAGAACCGTGGATAGGCCAAGGAAGCAGGGAATGACGGCGCCTTTGAGAGTGTTCTGTACCTGGCCGAGGTCGACGGCGAGCTGCCGGAGCTCCGGTTCGGAGAGGCCGAGGAGCGCGCGTTGGGAAGCTTCCGGAGACCTCGCAGACGCGGCGGCGGCGGCGGCGACGCGCGTTCGGAGCGCGCGCGCGAGCGGGGCGGCACGTACCTGCACCTGCTGCGGCGTGGCCATTCTCATCATCGCCTTCTCATCCACTTCCATCCCGTCATCGCCTTCTGTTTCTTTCATGTGGGCCCATTTGCTTCTGTTCACGGCCCAGTCCATCTGGTGGGAGATACTTTCTCTTCAGCCTTTTTTTTTACTAGCAAAATCTATGTCCATACGTTGCACCGAGTGAAGTCAATTTTAATTATAGATTTTAATTATAGAATCATACGTAATCTCTTAGTATCCCATATTGCACGAGAAGAATGATTGAGTTATAAAGCTCTGCTTTGTGTGTGTTCTTATCACTACTTAAAAAATGGTTTATACATGTGCATCCTTTCATGCCACAGGACCCACTGACAGGTTGGTCTTTCCTATCCCACTGCCATAGGGCCCATTGACAGGTGGGTCCCACCCATCCCTACTTCCTCTCCAATACATCCCCTACCCTCCTACTTCCTTCGCATTTGACCATCTCCCTCTCGAACCGTATCTATCTCTCCCTCTCGCCGGCGACGAGCCCTCAGCTAGGGTTAGATCAGGGATCCGTATCCACGGCGGAGGAGGTAGAGAAGGAGGAGGGCGTGGGCTCGCGTGACGGCGGATCCTCCCCTCCCCCCCGTTCGCTCTGTGGCCGTGCTCTGATTGGGTAGATCCGACACGTGGTGGAGGGCTCATCGGCCCAGGTCGCGTGGGGCTGACATCAGTGGCGGACGAACGGAATCATTATGAATTTTTATAATAGTAGAGATATGTTCTTGAAGTCAAAGTCAATCGTATTCATCGCATAGATTCCTTCGTAGGCAAGGAATACAGTATAAGGTATTCAGTACATTATATGGTTTACATTGGCCAGCCTAATCGATTGATCCAGTATAGGGACCATGCCCAATGTACGGTTGGATGGGTCGATACCGCGTTTCTACCTCAGCACACTGAAAGCCCAATACGTGTATCATCATCTCGTCGCCGTTATCCTCTCTCCCTGTCACGGAGGAGGAGGAATTCCCAATTCCACTGCTTCTAGAAGCGAGCTCCTACCCTTCCCCACGCGCCCTGCCTACCACACCTCTTCCTCACCGAAGTCGTTGCCTCCTGGCACCCCTTTCACAGGAAGCCTGACCTATCTGATCGCTTCCCTCTCCTCCTCGGCCTACTTTGCCGATGCGGCCGCCGCGTAGACCCCACCTCGACCCTGACACCGCCCCTCTCCACCAGTGACGGCGGGTCACTCTGGTGGCTCAGGCCTCGCAAGCACCGTCGCTGTGGCGAGGGCTCGTGGTCGGTGTCCGGCCGCAGCAGCGATCGCCATAGATCCGGCACGTGCTCCGACTTCCACATCACGTGTGGCGCTAGTGGCGGCGGTGCTACCGACTACAGCGGTGATATGTGGGCTTCGGATGTCGGGGAGGTGCGGATGAGGGACATCCCGATGACGACGGAGTTCGGCCTTGCGCCCGTTGGTGGGGCTAGATCAGAGCCTGGGCGGATGCGATGGATCTGGCTGCCAGTGTGGTGTTCAGGGACGAGACCGAGGTGAGTACTCACCCTGTTCGCTCCTCCCTCCATTCTACCCCCTCGCTGTGTGGCCATGTTTTGATTGGGTAGATCCGACACCGGTGCTGACGTCTGCAACGATGGACGAACGGAAATGCTCTTAATTTTTATAATAGTAGAGATAAGAAAATCATAAATAACAATAATCTAAAGCACTATGCATATCCTTCCTATTATTAATGGTTGAGTAGGATATTTTCGGAGTTAAGACAAATCCGTCTATTAGCGAGAAAAATGGTTGTTAGACTTCCTCGTAGCTTTGCCAGATGGCGAAATTTCTATGTTCACTAAATATTATGGTATTAATAATTTTTTAGTGAAATACTTTACAACAACTGACAACATCGGTTCTCATATTATAACTTTAACCTATAATATTTTTATATTATTATGTTTTTGTATGTCAAAAACCATATTATTAGCTATATTTTTCATCGAACTTTCATATATAGCATAGAGTTCTAAACATTTGTAAAATTATTTTCATCATAATCACTCGCATCAGGGGCATTCCCTCGCCCTTCGTTGAAAACAGATGTCCAAGATCGCTTTGCTACAGTAATTGATATGGTCTGATACAGTGCTTCGAAAACACTTTCCTGCATTGACTTAGTGTTCTCCTCACATGATCAGTAATCTTGACAGTAAGGGATAGTTTGAAGATGAGAAAAGAAAAAAGAGAAAGAAGATCACGTAAAACGAGATAAGTCATTAGCGTATAATTAATTGAGTATTAATTATTTTAAATTTAAAAAATAGATTAATATAATTTTTAAAGTAACTTTTATATAAATTTTTTTTAAAAAAACACACGCTTAACAGTTGAAAAAAAGTGCTTACGGAAAACGAGCTAGCCCGAGCGAAGCGAGCCATCGCACTTCGTGGGAGCCCTACGCGCCTCTCCGTCGGATCGGTCGCCAGGCCACGCGTCGCGCAACACCCGTCCTCCACCAATTTTTTTCCCCTTTCCTTTGCGCCCCAAATCAACCTCCCCGTCCAGCCCATCTCCTCGGCCCCGACTCCCATCTCCTCGCCCGACACCTGCGCCGATCTCCATCCTGCGAGCAGCGGCGGCGGCGGCGTCCTGCTGCTTCTGCCGCATCCTCGCTCGCCAGTGAGCATCCATCCTCTTTGTCATCCCTCCTTACCCACATTTTTTTCTCGAATTTGTGTTAACCCTAGCTTCTCTTATTAGATCTGGAAGCTTCTCTCTTTGACTTAACCTTAACCCCCGACCTCCTCCTCCGCCGGCGGCGGGCCTTCGAGGCGGCAAGGGGCGGTGGTGGAGGCGCGGCGCGGTGCGGCGGCGGCGGCGGCTGCGGCGGCAGAGGCGCGGCGCGGGGCGGCACTCGGCGGTCGCTATCCAGGGCGGCCTCCGCGTCGAGGAGCAGCGTAAGCAGCACCTGCTACTCCGCCGTCTCCCTCCCACTCCCCCTTCCTTCCCCACCTCCCTCGTTACCGCGCACCTGCTCCATGGTTCCTCTTCGTTTCCTCCCGAGGTTCGGGTACAGCAGCGGAACCGAATTAGAGCTCGGGTTTTGGGCTGGGGTGGGGGCGTCCGCCGCTGACGGGTGGACGAACGGAATCAATCCGACTGGGTCTTTCAATACTCTCTTCTTTTGTAAAAAGGTCTATATTACCTACTCAACCATAGCCCGAGTTCGAATTTTCTCCCAAACCATAAAACCAGGTATACAGCGTAGTATCAATTACATGTGCGTAACAGATAGATGCTCACAAGGATGAGGCAGACCAACTGACATTATATACAAGTAAAAGTATTTTTGACAACTAGCCATTCTAGTCTGTACAAAAACCTTGCCAACTGCTATGACAGACAACTTGTTAAATAAAAATAGCTAAGTTACTTCTACTACTTTACTACTACATATTCTAGAATTACATGTGATAGCCATAACAATTTTGGCACTGTCTTTGTTTAGATGAACTCTGATATGTCATGTGCAAATTTTTTTTGGTCATTTCTGTACTTATCGGAACTTTTTTTTTAGAAGAACAAAGGAAATTTTTCTGCAGCTTTATGCATCAAAGGAAATAACAGTGAAGTTTTGGATCCTGCAAAAGAGTCACCGCTCACAAGGATACAGATATCTGTTGGGTTGTTTTGGGGCCCAGTATGATTGCAGGGCAGCAGTGTAAAGGAAAGGCATTTTATCATGATTTACCACTTTGCAGATTGAAGAACTGTAGTTTCTAAGAACTCTTGTATTGACATAAGAAGAATTGTCATTTCAATTATCTTTGTGGATGTATTGATGGAGATAAACTTGGTTGAATGTTCTCGATGATAACACAAATTCGACTTTTGCTGAATTTACTACATGTTCTTAAATTAAATGTACCATCATGATGCTAGTATATTGGTATATATATATTTTTTATTTTTCATGGTCCTAAAAAGAATATTTCATTTTCATAATTTTCTGTGTTTTTCTGAAATTTCCATATTTTATGATATTTTTACTTTTTGTAATTTTTATGGACTTTCCGTAGGTCTTTTCCAATTTATCTGGTATTTTCTCTTCTTTTCTGATATTTCTGTGTTTTCTCAATTTTTGTAATTTTCTATGAATTTTTCGTATTTTTTAAAATTTTTCTTGCTCCCGGGGATAATTTCCCCTTTGCTTCCAAATAGTAGTGGGGTACACTTCCCGGCTAGGAAAGGACCCCATAGGAAATGGAGGGGGAGTGCATGTCACCTAAAAATCCCCTTAAGGGAAAAATTCCCAGGGTATTTTTCCCAGGCTTCCAAACAAGTTCGTAGGGGGACATATTTCTCTTAACCCTTTGGAATAAAGTCACTTAACCCTTCGAAGTATTGGGGTTGGTCTACTTAATTCCCTGAAGTATAAAATCGGATATTCTATCCTTTAAAATATGTAAATCGGTTTAAATAACCCTATAGAGTAGTTTTATAAGTGATTTTGGTCATATGGACTATGACGTGGATAATGGCATTACAATGGATTGCGTTAAGTATTTTTTTAACAAGCGTAATGACTTGAAAGAGAAGTACATGATATGCTATTTTTGGACTTATTGATCAGTACGAGGAATGAATTGGTTGAGTCATCTTAGGCCAAATGAACTAATATGTATGTCATACAAACAATACCACTTGTTACGTAAGTAATATTGTTGTCACGTCGTTATTTACATATCAAAACCACCAACAAATAAAAATTATTTGAATCGGTTTATATACTTCGGGATAGAATACTAGGTTCCATACTTTAGAGGGTTAAATAGACTAATCTCAATACTTTGGAGGTTAAGTAGACTTATTCCTAACCCTTTTTACTTAACTGGGCTCTCTTATTTATTTTTCCTTTTTTGCTGGTTTAATTCTCTTTTTTGCAAAAGGGCTTCTCAGTTTTCAATGCAGGAATTAATTTTGCATGAGTTTTTTCGTGATTTTTTTATTTTTCTTTCTGTGTTTCATTCAAGGTACAGAATTGGTGAATTAAAGCAGACAAAGAAAAAAGGCTGTACAACTACATGCTAAAGGATGGAGAAGACTCGATCGGATTTGCAGCAGGAAGAAGCTTAAAAACTAATTAAGCATCATGCGTCCAGAAATTAATCAATCTGCCTCTTGATTTACAATTAGGTCACTCATCATCAGGAATCTACATGTGCATGCGTGGCAATGGCAGGTCACTCAGGCAGAGGCGACGCCGACAGCCGCCTTGGACGAGCATACCTGGCATTTACCGGCGTCGCTTCCGACCGCCTGCTGCTGCGCGACCAGTTGCTGCCATTGCCGTTGAACCCACGGCCGCTCAGCTTGCTCTTGCTCTGCGCCTGATGAGAAGTCTCCTTGCCTTCCTGAAGCTGCTCCAGTGCGGCGACCACCTGCTGCATGCTCGGCCTGTTCCTCGAGTCGCCGGACAGGCACTGCAGCGCCAACGCCGCCGCTTTCTGAGCTCCGGCGAGCGAGTACTGCCCGCCCAGCCGTGCGTCCAGGATGCGGAAGATCCGCCGCCTGCTCGTCAGGTACGGCCGCGCCCACTCCACCAGGTTGTGCTCGCCTGACGGCCGGTTCTTGTCCAGGGCACGCCGCCCCGACAACATCTCAAGCAGGACTACACCGAAGCTGTAGACGTCGCTCTTGGCAGTCAGATGACCTGCATCAGATAGAACATGCATGTTGGATTTTGATCAAACATTATTCAGATTCCATTTAATTAGGAGCTCATTAGCTAACGAGGTTGCTGTTCAGATGCTGCAGAGTAGCCGACAATTGATGAGCTTAATTAACAAGTTTAGACAGCTCATCTGAACATCTATATACAATAATAGAACCGTACTAGACCTTTGACTTAATTAGTACTCCTCTGAGTAGTAGTATTTGAGTAATTTTGAAATCCTCAAAGTCTTTCTCGGCTGCATGCATGCTTGTCTAGCTAGTACTACTACAAAGACCATATTGTGCAGAATTTTTAATTCTACGGATGATCACCTGCTATGTAATTAAACTATGTGTAATTTGGTTTAGCACATGTGCTGAAGGGGTCCAGTCCACAGTTAGCCAGCCAGTTAGTAGGTCCGAAACCATGACAAAATTGGACGAGTTGTCTGCACCTAACTATATGACTTCAACTCTCAGCAGGAGAGGAGCCTAGGAGGATTCTTTACTGCTTCGTCTAGTGCTTCAGGACGAGCACAAGCTGCCAAACAGATCATCTTTTATTATAACTTTTAATCCAGACATATACCTACCGCATGCATAACAACAACAGCTAGAAACCCTGGCAAATGCAGATTGTCATTGTCTTACTAAAAAGTATCTGACCTTTAATTATCTAAAGAAAAAAGTCTGACCATTAACAAATGCTAGTAACAGCTGAAATGTTAATTGGTTGTAGAAAAGATTTCAGCAAAAACAGTATGAAATTGAAATTTTGCTATTCCAGTCATTGAAAATTTGAATGCTTACCTGTCGCAAGATATTCTGGAGCAGCATATCCATATGTTCCCATAACTCTTGTTGAGACATGGCTCTTGTCACCGGTTGGCCCATCCTTCGCCAACCCGAAATCAGACAGCTTTGCATTGTAGTTCTGTGATATGAACAGAAGAAGGTTCAGGCACCGAACCATTGCTCAACAAATTGCCATTCAAATTAAAGGAGAGCAACGTAACTGACATTAATGGTTTCATGAGGAGAAAGTAACGTATAGTACCGAATCAAGAAGAACATTTGATGTCTTGAAATCGCGGTAGATAACTTTGGCCTTGTCGCTGTGGAGAAAGGCAAGTCCCTTCGCTGCTCCAAGGGCAACTTTCATTCGAAGATTCCAGGAGAGTGGCTGAAAATGTGAGCCCCCTGCAAGGCATAGCCGTCCAAACTTGTCAACACCAGCATCCGTTTCAGACTTTTCAGTTCAGAAAATCAAAATCAGCTACCCCGATCAAAATCGGCAGTAATAACATACTACTAATACTAATGCAGAAGAGGTAAATTATTGAGTAAATAAAGGGCAGAGACTTACTCCTGAAAAGATGATTCTCCAAGCTTCCCCGAGGCATGAACTCATAGACAAGAAGCCTCTGCTCATCTTCGAGGCAGTAGCCTACAAGCTTTACAAGATTGGGGTGTGACAGTTGCCCAAGGTAGTTCACTTCGGCCTGCAAATGCAAATATTTATTTGTAAGCAACAAGTTTTGTTTTTTTTTTCTTTCATTCAGGCAATATATACAGAGAAAGAAGGAAAGAATGGTTTACCAGCCATTCCCTGTGGCCCTGGAAGCCGTCCTGGTTGAGCTTCTTGACGGCGATGACCATGCCGGTGCCGGGCCTGGTCGGGACGAAGGTGTTCTCGTCGACCCATCCCTTGAAGACGGAGCCGAAGCCGCCCTCGCCGAGCACACTGTCCGGCCTGAAGTTCCTGGTTGCCGTCTTGAGCTCGTTGAACGTGAAGCTCCTGACGTTGGCCGACTGCAGGATCTCGCCCTCGCTGCGAGGGGTGGGTGTGGCCGGCACCGACGCCGCCGAGACGCGGCTGCTCGACGCGCTCAGCCCCGCCCCTTTCCTGCTTCTTGACCCTGACCAATACAATTTTCAGCAATGTCATGTCACACCGCAGCATGCAGAACGAACAGACCTGTCAAAATCTCAACTCTCTTCTCGACCACAATAGGGAAAAAAACAGATATCGCATGTTGCAACCAAAAAAAGTTTTTTTTAAAGAAATACTCTACAGAAGATGAAACGATCAAAAGGAAGAGTCGAGTGATATTATATGATTGCAGAAAGAAGTAAAGAAGACAAGCCAAATCGTGACTTAATACTAGCATTAGTAGAGTATACTAGTATATGCAGGCATCGTCCTGTCTGAATTCTGAAACCACTGCACCTGAACTGCAAACCGCCATGACCTACCTACTACGCTCGATTTCAACAACCTCAGGCTAGAAACGATGAACAGTTATCTGAACCCCAAACAGAGATGGCCTATTCATTCATTCCAAATCATCCATGCCTCCGGCCTGTTGCTTGGATCAAGAAACTATAGCAGCATGTACTAGCGCGAATATGAAGAAGAGAATAGAAGATTACCTGCGTTTTGGGAGATGGCATCGGAGGTTCCGCAACAGTTGCCCATGGCGATCGATTTGACGATCAAACAGAGAGAGGCTTTTGGCAGGCTTCTGATGCAGGGAGGGGAGGGGAGGGGAAAGGCAGCTAGCTATAAAGGTGAGAGCTTTGTTTTGGCGGAAATAAAGGAAGGTCGATCTCTACAGCTAGTTAGCTGCTGGTCTGAACAATGGATCACGGGATAGGGGTTGAGCTGCTTAATTTGTGTGCTACTGCTAGCTTCCTGCCTGCTAATTAATCAAGGTTGACCTCCTCTCTTTCACTCTCACGCGCGCCCACTTAGGATTGGGATTACTGGGGGGTGATGGATGAAGAGATCCAAGGGGACATCGACGAATGGATTGAACTGAACAAGAGGAGATTTCAGAAGCTGAAAGAAGAAGCCTTCGTTTCCTTTATTTATACTAACTCCACCCCCTGGCTGACTGTTCTGCCATTTGTTAGCCGAGGTGTCGTGCGGGGTGGGGATTTGTGCCATCCGCCGGATGAAGATCGGACGGTCAGCCTGTTCTCAGCGATCGGTGCTGTTGTTCAGTAGTACTAATTTGTTGGTCGTTAACTTGTTACTAGAAATTTGGCTGCATGACTCAGCTCCTACAAAATTCAGTTCAGTTCAGTTATATACTCCAAGATGACTAGGGCTGCGTTTGGTACTACCAAGTGGTTAAGCTACTCTCTCGATTTTTATTAACACGCTTTTTAAATTACTAAAATATACATTTTCATACGAAAACTTTCTATATATAGAAATTGCTTTAATAAATCAAATAAATCTTTAAGTTTAGTTTAATTAATCATACGTTAATGATTTGTCTCATTTTATGTGTATTAAAAATCTCAATCTAACCCGTACTAGCAGATATATATAAATATATATGTAACGATGTAAGTAGTAGTGTACGATTCAACCAGCAGGCTGACAGGCAGATGGATTTCGATCGATCGATCGAGATCTTCAGTATCGGGCATATATACATTGGGTTTGCATATATAGAATCACTAATTAATATATTTTGATGAGTTTGTCCGAGGCAGCACGTACGTACCCTGCAGATCATATCGATCCACGGAGACATGTATATCGGCCGGCCAAACTACAGTATCTCTTGCATCATGCTGTGATATATAGTATCTCTCCCATCTAGATCTGCATTTTAATTGCAATTAAGCTATTAACCAATTAGTTAGTTAGTAAATTTTATATATATATATATATATATATATATATATATATATATATATGGAGTTGATTATATCTGCTTTAACAACTAATTAACTGGTAGGATCTATCGGCAAGCTTCTTTGTATTGCAAATGTAAGAGATGCGTGAAGAGGGCATGCGGTTAGTTGCGCCTACCTGCACTAGCTAGGACCAGCTAGGGAATTAAGCCTGGTATCTTGTGTTGCCTCCCCCCCCCTCCCAAGGCTCAGGGCATGTTCATTTGCTAGAGTATCTCTTACATTGTTCATGTCATCAAGAATTTCTTAAAATTGTTGCGCATAAAGCACACATACACATTAAACAAGAGTCGGCATACCAAATAGTACTACTATTTTCTACCACTTCTATTCTAAAATATAAGTATTTTTGTTATGCACACTTGTTCTCAGGAAGAGATATTGTCTCTTCTTCCTTTTCTCTCATCTATAACGGAAAAAAAATAACTATAGTATATTACAACAGATTTGCTATTCGTCAATCACCTGAAAATTCAAAAAATTTCAATCGATTCTACTGACCGTCGATCCTTCTTCAAGATTTGTGTCCTCGTCCTCCTTCTCGGTAGCAGCATCTTCTCCGACAAGGGCGTTGCCGATGGTGGTGATGCTGCCGGATTAGGCTTCGAGGGTGGAGGTTGGGGTGGGAGGGGGGCTATGGGAGAAGGAAGAGGGGGATTGGGCTTAGAAAGATGGCAGTAGGTGGTGGTCGGACCGGCGGTGGGCTGCTGCAACAGGTGGGTGGCGAGGCCACGGGGTCGGTGGTAGGGGCGATGGAGGTCATGGGGTTAGGAGGCGGGGGCGTCTCCTGTGACGGGGGAGCCACTGGAGACGGGGAAGAAGGCGGGACGGGGGCATGCCGTGGCCTGAATTGGGAAGGAGGAGAGCGGAGGGGGAGGAAGGAGACCGGTCAGGGAGGTTGGGGGGTCTTGCCAGCGCCGTTGGCAACTTCCAGGGCCGGCGAGGCGGCACGCTAGGACGGGGTAGCGGTGGCACCGAGCTCGCTCCGATCTAGCATGGGCGCGTGGCCACACCGTGGAGAGGGGCAGGAGGAGGAGAGGATGCGTAGTTAGTACTCTAGCAGCATGAATCTCAAAATCATCCTAACCGTCCAAAAATTGATTGATGGACTAAATTTTTTATGCAATTGATGAATAGCAAGTCCCATATTACTAAGACATGTTCTTATTAATTAATTGGTGTTATATGTGCCATGTATCAACTCAATTTGTTATACCCCTCCGTCCCAAAATATAAAGATTTCTGGAGTTTTTTCATATGTATTACAAAACACAAGAGAGAAAATAGTTGTGATTGGTTGAGATAAGAAAATAAGTACATAAATTAAATGAGAGATGATTGTGATTAGTTGATATGAGATAGCACGTGGAGAAGTCATTATATGTCAGAATAAATTATGAACCTTAGAAGTTGATATATTTTAAGATGGATTGAGTAACTTTTATCATGATAAACACTGTAGATAATATGATTAATTAGCTAATCTACAGCAAAATAAATAATTAGTCAAATCCTATCAATACAATTTTTACATTGAGGATGTACTGTGTATATACTAATTGGCTGCTCTCAAGCTAAAACGAGCTTAATTAATTACGGAGTAGGTCTGAATCATAGTACTGTCATCATATATAGGTCGATGATCCTGTAGCTTGCACTGGTACGTACTCCTTTTATCGTAAAAGACTGTTATTTTAAACTAAAGTTTTATCTCATAAATAATGTATTTTTAAGTAAGATCATCAGATATCTTTAATACAATCTTATCGTTTTAACTATCTAATCAATAATATTTTCTCCTTCTCGTTTTCTCTCTTCTTATTGTTTTCTCTTCACATTAATTAAAAATATAATATTTTTTAATTTTATACTTAATTTTTCTTTCACTAGCTAAGAAACACTTTTTTTTAAGGAGCGGAGGGAGCAGTACAATTGTCGTAGTCAACGCGCGTATGTATATATAGTAGAGTACGATAATTTGTGCCAGCTGAGAGATGCCACCAGCCTCGTGACCCTTTGTTTGACTTATTGCATGGCCGCTTTACACAGTAGTCCACTTGATTGACTCGACATGCATGCATCTATATCTGTACCATTGCATTGCACCGCACAGCTACCACAATAATTATCAATCCATGGCCAGTTGACAATATTTTAATTATCCTTCTTCCTTTTTCTTTTTGTCATTTTGGAAGCATGCACCTTTCTCACCGTACTTGTTAAGTGAATGCTACCAGCTTTCTCTCAAATACATAAATTATCCATATTTTTTAAGATAGAATAAATGAAGCACAGTACAAAGATTTTTATTTTAAGAACCAACCTCTCTTCGGGTTGGCAAGACTAACAAAAGTAACATGGGTGTGTTTTTTTTGGGTTCGAATGGAATGAAATGCTGAAAATATTCAAGGCACAAAGAAATAAATTAACTATCACAAAGTTGAATAATAGATTTAAAATAGCGCTTTACTTTCTCTACCTCTAAAAGTCTATTGCTTTAGACTAATAATTTATCCTATAAAGATCGTATTTTTAGAGTGAGGTTTATTAGATATCTTTAATACCACTTCTTTATCGTTTTAACCATCTAACCAATAATATTCTATCATCCTCATCGTTTTCTCTCTTCTTCTTGTTTTCTCTCCACATTAATTAAGAACATAACCTCATATTTAATCTCTCTTTAACTAGCTAAAACAACAGTTTTTAAGAGATGAAAGGAGTAAAAATTTATATGTAGAAAGTTTTTGTAAAAATCACATCATTTGGGAGTTTGATCGGAAAGTGTGCATAATTCTTATTCTATTCCATTCATGTGAAAAGAACACACCCGCATCTCTTAATTTATATTATATGCACACAAGCGTAAACTAAATGCCCTATATATTTTCCGATGAAAAAAAGGTGTACTTGCAACCAGAGGCAGAGCGTGGTTATCCGGCCTCCTCCACAGGTCAATCTGCTAGCTGCTAGTTACAGAATTAATTAGTTACAGTATTCAGTGTTAGTTGATCTACTGGCATATAAACCAGGATAAGAGAGGTGGGCTTAGTTTTCTCACGACATACACGCCGATAACGAACGTGGACCAATTTCCACACCCGCGTAACAATCGGTAGCACCCGTTCTATTTCTAACAGACTAGCTTCTGATCTTCTCTAGCGCAAAACATAAAGGGAGGTACGGCATGTAGTTGGTGATGATCTATGCATAAGCTACTCTCGAAAACCCTAATCGATCCTAAAAGCGCTAGAAGAAGATCGAAGGCCGATTTCCTCCCTAATTATTGGACAGTGCAGGTAGTAGCCGGAAGAGCGACACCACCCACACGTGGATTGACGACCTATGGCATCACCGACGACCACGACCATGACTCTAATGGGCTGTACTTTAACTGGTCAGTAATTCATCTCTATTCTGTATAATTCTAAAGGTGATCATATATGCGCTAAGGTTAAGAACAACTATAAGATCTAACATTCAGTGCTCCGTGTACATGCAATGCAGGATCGGCAACATACACTAATTAGTACTTCTAATTAAGTACTGTCTCTCGATAAAGCAAGTAGGAGAGTACACTAGTATACTTGTGCTAGCTACCAACAACGTATGGCATTTGGCGCCATTGGCATGAAAGTACGTTGACTCCGTGATTTACAAATTACAATGCAATTAAGTCCCAATCTACTATTGCAGATCGTCGTTCGATGCATGCATGCACAAGTCAACCAACAAGTGGCAGGCTCCTATCATAATGAGAGTAGCAGCTTCGACCTGCCGCTAGAGGGCATACGATTGGGATCATCCCGAGTGAGGCTTACACATCAGTCACATCTACTGCACAGACAGTTCTATAGAGGATGTGAGTCCAAGGCATATATATGGATTGATCGATTGGTAGTTAGAAAGAGACAAATCAAGCTACTAGCTAGCTTGACAATTTAGTGTGAACATCTTGGTATCAATCAATCTGCAGTCAGTAGCTAGCCTAGCCTACTACCTATCCATTACGTATACCTAGCTACTAGTACAATAATCCCACATGGATCGGCGACAGCAAAACCACGTCGGCTGTGATGCAGAGTAGGAGGAGGGAGGGTAGGAAGAGAACGTAAATGGGCGACAAATCTATCGCCTATCTACAGTACACGTCTCAAGATGAAAATATAGATGACAGAGACGGTGAGCTTAAAAGGCCGTGATGGCCAGAGCAGCGGGCACGAGCTCTGGAGGCAGAGCTGCCGGCGCAAGCACAAGAGGCGGTGTCGTGGCCGGCATGAGTTCGAGAGGCAGAGTCACAGACGGTGCACGAGCTTGGGGGACGGCGACCCGACCGACGTAGCTCGAGCGAGCTCGGCCGACAGCGCCATGACCGGCTAGCGGGCGCGAGCTCAAGAGGCAATGCCACGGCTGACGATTATGGCCTCACGGGCTCATCAGAGAAGAAAAGTAAAGGAAGAGAGACTAAGATGAATGATGAATAAAACATTATTGTACAGGTTAGCAGCTAAATTGGCTGAAAATTACATGAAAAGAATTGGAGCTAGTAGTGGGCTCTATTATTAAACTTGCTCTGAGTTAACCTGTTGTTACTTGTCTCAATATCATGTCCGTCTCATATGAGTAGTCTCTTCCGCAAAGACTTTATTCTACCTGTTCACAAAAACTTTGTTCTTAGGGGTTAAAACCAGAGACAAATATAACTGACAAAATCATATGGACACTAATGTTCATCACTTAGCACTAATTCATAGGATTTTGCTAATCCATAGGGTCAGATGAACCTATAAAATGGGGCTAGATCTACCCTGGTTACAACAAATCAGGCTAAGGCTTGCGCATCTAATTGGAGCCTAGAAAATAGAACCATGAGTATTAATGAGGGGCACTCCACTACTAATTTGTTTAAATAATTGTTAAAAATGAAATCTTTATGGGATGGAAAAGTAGAAAAGAAGGGGAAACACACTTAATTCTCCAATTAATTGCACTCTGAGTGAATAAATCATTGAATTAAGTGGCCGGTGTGTGTAGCTAGAGGTAGGTCAATTAAGAAGTTTAGTGGTACTATACATGCTGTACATATGACTTGTTTTGACTTTAGAAAGATTGATGGCCGATATGCCTCGATGGATCGAACGCGACCTGAAAACTGACATTCATATATATGGATCGACTAGAGCAGAGCAGTATCTTAATCTCATACTTCCTCCGTCCCGGAAAGAGTGTCTTTTTATAGTTTAAAATTATCTCGTAATAAATGTCGTTTTACTGATTTAGGTGGGTCCATTCCAGTCCATCTAGGACTTCTCCTGTAGAGTCATTATGGTCCACCTAATTTTTTCTCTCACCTCAACTTTTTGGCGATCGGCCTTATCCTGTCTCATGTCTCTCCGTCGTCGTCCCCTCCCGTCTTCCCCAAATCGCCAGGACACCGGTAGCATGCCGCACCGCCCCTCCTATCCCTCCCCCACCCCACTAGCCGCATCTCACCCTGCAATATCCCCCACCAGCACGCCACTCCCCCTCCACCTCGTGCCAGCAGCAACCCTAGGAGCAGGGAAAGGCAGCAACCCTAGGTTCGGCAGTGGCAGTAACCCAAGGAGCGGCGGGGATGCGCAGGCCCCTCGGATGGGTAGGGGGCGGCAGGATTCCAAGCGCCAACAGCTATAATCGCCCAAGCAGGTGGCTAGTGAGGCGCAGCCTAGTCGATGCATGCGGCAGAGGGTTGCGATCTACCGCCCAGATGCGCGGCTGGGAACGGCGTCAAGGCATGTGGTGGGATCGGAAATTAGGCCGCTTATTAGAAGAAGACAAGGATTTTGTTCTAGATACACAGGATGGGCCTGGTGACTAGTTCGAGTTCATTCTTGATTCTGATAATGAAGGAGTCGATTACCGGTTCTCTTCAAAAGACAACAACGAGGAGTTCCTGCCCAAGAAAGAGTTGTAAGATGCTGAGAAAGTGGAGAAGAAGGGTGGTGGTATACGTCATTCGGCCAAGATGCGTGGATGGGGACGGCTTCGAGGCAAGTGGCGGGATAGAAAATCCGGCCACTTATTAGAAGAAGGCAAGGATTTTGCCTGGGATACACAGGATGGGCCCGGCGATGAGTATGAGTTCATCCCTGATTTGGATGACGAAGGTGACTTCCAATTTTCTTTCGAAGATGGCAACAACAACTTCGTGCCCAAGACAAAGCTTCTTTGTGGTGGGACAGTGCAAGGGAAGGGCATTGTGGCGGGTCAGTTCCCGGCGTTTGGCGTGGAAGGAGCTGCCTCCGCCGTCACTGAGGCCTTCTCTTTGCCCAATGCTTCTTACCCTCAGGGGGGTGTCCTACGACGGGTGACAATGGCCAACCATAGTACTCTAGTGACTAAGCACTCCATGGCAAAATCATCCAACCTCAAGGAGCAGTGCAAGGTGCGTGCTTTGAAGGAAAAAAGTCCCCACATGAAAATTTGGCTTATTTAGTCTTGTATTACATGAAAATTTGCTAGTGTTTCAACACCTTAAGTCATTGTGACCACATGATTGATTCTGATAATAGAGTTAGCGGTTACAATCATGTTCAATTTTGTTGTCCACTACCACTATACTCCTAACTTTAATATGGAACTCATCCGAAAGAAGTAGCAATATGACCACTATTCTATCGTAGAAAGGAGAGTTGCTTACTGACGTGAGCATTAGGGCTGAAAACGGTCGGAAAAATTTCCGAACCGACCGACGCCGTTTTCCGGATTTTACCGACCATTTTCCGTTTTTTTCGGTACTGGTCGGAAATGATCCGGAAAACGGTATTGGGGTTTCGGAAACGGTATCGGAAATGATTTCAGTAGTTTACCGACCGTTTTCGAAGTTTACCGTATTTATTCGGAAATTTACCGATTGTATGGATTCGGTACTGATTCGGAAATGAACTGTTGACTCACTGGATAAGGCCAAGGCCCAGGCCGAAGGCGGTGGTGGAGGCCGAGGGCGGCGTCGCCGGTGGAGGCCGGAGGCGGCGTCGGCGGCCGAGGCCAGAGGCGGTGGAGGCTGAGGCCGAGGGCGGCGGCGGTGGAGGCTGAGGCCGAGGGCGGCGGCGGTTGTGGAGGCCGAGGCCGGAGGCGGCGGCGGCGGCCGAGGCCGGAGCGGCGGTGGAGCCCTAAGACGCGTCGGCGGCGAGGCCGGAGGCGGTGGTGGAGGCCGAGGCGCGGCGCCGGTGGAGAGCCAGAGACGGCGTCGGCGGCCGAGGCCGAGGCGGTGGAGGCTGAGGCGAGGGTGGCGGCGGTTGTGGAGGCCGAGGCCGGAGCGGCGGTGGAGCCCTAAGACGGCATCGGCGGCCGAGGCCGGAGACAGTGGTGGAGGCCGAGGGGCGGCGTCGCCGGTGGAGGCCGAGGCCGAGGCCGGAGGCGGCGAGGATGGACATCGGCGGTGTCGGCGCGGGGAGGCCGAGGCCGGCGCGGCGCAGGATGGACATCGCGGTGTCGGCGGCAGTGGAGGCTGGTGTCGGTGGCGCGGTGGAGGCTCGAGACTGCGGTCTGTTCTCTTTTTATTTGAGATCTTTTTTATAAATGTCACCGAACACTGCGAAGAAAATTAAATAAAGTACTCCAAATACAAAGTACGGATGGAGTCCTAAAAGCACCGATGTTTGGAGACCCGACGACGACCTAAGGCGATGTGAGTCTCCAAAACTTCTCGGGTGGATGGGATGGGCTGAACAGGATGTGAGTTACTCTGGACATTATATGTGAGGTAAAGTTATTTCCGATCCGAATTCATGGATATCCGACCGATATCGATGAATTTCCGACCGAGCAACTCCGTTTCCGATGTTTCCGAATTTTCCGAAGCCGTTTCCATTTCCGACATTACCGATTCCGATTTCGATTCCGAGTACAAAATATGGAAATGGAAATGATTTTAGGGTTTTTCCGACCATTTCCGACCGTTTTCAGCCCTAGTGAGCATGGCTATGTCAAATAGTTCAATTATAATTAATAGCCCCATACAGCACCAGAGACAAATTAATGTAGAATATTGGAGTTGTTAATCTAATTACATAAACTAGCAGTGGTTAGTTGAAATAACTAAACCAAAATTGCATTTTTTTACCACTTAACTTTTCCATAGGTTCATAAGTTCTGAAGTTGGATATGGTTGAAAGAACCTCAGGAATGTTTGCTCGAACGTGTTCTATTACCTTGATACCAAATAGAGAATTTCATCTCTATTAAATGAGATCACAAACAGAGAGTCCTCAGCTTATTGTGTATAACACTTTCATGCACTTTACATTTCTGTGTCAGTGAGTCCTGAATAATTTGTTATTTAAGAAAAAGAATGGAAAATACAAGTGATTTATTCCACAATATATTTGTATTTGATCCTAAAACATCATTATTTCTATAAGGACAAGTTTTAGTTTTTTTTCCTTTTTTGGATGAAATAGATGTTTCAATTTTCAGTCATAAAAAAGATAGTATGGAACTAAAACCAAAATTACTTTTTAAATTCTTATGCTAATGCATTTCTGTTAGTGACAAACATACATTGCTAGTATAATATTGCATCTTTTACTGCATTTTCAGGAGGTGTCCATCCCATTTATCACCAGCGAGAAGGAGGTGCCAAGTGACAAGCAAGATGGTGGCAGTCAATTTGTAGGTGTGGACCTTGGGGATTATTCACAAGAGGAAGAATATGAACCTATTGATGATTTCAAGTTGAAAATGCTTCGTTTATTGATTCCAGGTTATATCCAGTGTTTCACAACAAAAAAATAGTAGTGCTGATTATGTGACATGATTATTGTGATATCTACCTAGTACATCTTGGTATTAGCCTAAAATATGAACTCATAATGAGTCCGCTGCATACTTCATGCTATGGAGCTCCTTATTAAGTTATATGCATTGCTCATGTGGTTCTATAGTGAGTATTCTGGAAATATAATTATGAAAACAACCTGAAATATGATGAATCTCTCTGTTCAATAGTTGAACTCTACTCATATTTTGTTTGTGATTGTGCATATGTTCCATATAGTTCTATTATTATCATTGTGCAAACCACATGCGAATATAACCTAGGATGAAACATTCATACAAGCAAATAGTTTCTGTATATAACCTGGGATAACACATTCATAATAGCAAACAAGTTCTATATATACACCAATTACATAGGAGTAGATGACACAAAATAACCACAATTAGTTTCCCAAATAGTCCATGACTCTCTCATATAGCTGATGATCACAACTGAGGGCTTTAGGAAGATTGCCAAGTGCCTCTAGCCTCTCCTTGTTCATGTGAGGGATCTTGTACCTATTCCCTCCACTAGCTTTCATTACCTCAATGTGGCAGCTTTGTAGTGTCAGGAACACCCTATTAAGAGTATTTGGGTTGTAGTCATGATATTCCTTATGAACATTCTCTATTAGCTCATCCATGTTTCTAGAGGTCCTATTATATGTTAAGGATTGAAGTGAAGCAAAGAATCCAAGATCTAGACAATTCATATCTGGAGAATTTGGAGGCTGATTCACAAGTCTAATGTCAAGTCCTAATTGGGCTACTGTAACTTAAAACTGTGGATCATCGATTGGGACATGTGTCCTAGCATTATCTTGTTGAATCCATATAGTTCTGTAACGACCCGTTTTTCCTTTCCCGCTAGTTTTCGTTTTCCCGAGCTCCCTTCCTATCCTGTCAGCTGTGCCCCAGTTTTTCTCCCTGGCCAGCCGACTACCTTCTTCCTTGAGCCGAGTAGATTGCTACTCAGTCCTTGTATCCTGCCCTTTTCTTTGTTTTACTCGGACCTCCTTGCTGCCGAGTAAGCACTGCGAAGTGGCCGACTACCTTGTTGAGACCTGTTGTTTCCTTGTCCCCCGAGTTGCACCCGCCCGTTGGACGCTGACTACCGAAGTGGAGAAAAACCAGTCTTCACCTGCCCGCAGCACCGCTTGGACCGATGGACAATAATCTGCTGCATCGCTTGGACCAGTGGTCAATCCGAAGCCCTATCAGTGAGATTTCTCCAACCTGTCCTAGCTTTGACCTTAATGTCTCATCGCAGCTACAGTATCTGCCAACTCCCTGACCACGCCAGACTCCCAAGTCAAGCCCTGCGTGAACATCAAATCCTTTGTCAGTTTACCTTGACTTTCTCTCCCTACCCGTTGCCCAGCTCCACCGTGCCTCACCCTTGCACGCCGGCTATATATTGAGCCATCCATGCTCCTTCTTCCTTTGTTTTGCAAACCGGCCAGCTCCAGCTCTGCTAAGTTCTCATTCTCCTCTCAAGCTTTGGAGCTCTGTCGCCTGGTTCGCAAGCCTGGTTCAGCCGACTGCCACCTTTTCTGCAGCCGACTACTCCTTGATCCTTTTTCTTGGTGTTTTACTTCTCCTGCTTATCAGTGTTTCCTTTCTGCTTGTTCAGAGCCTGAACCGGTGGACGATCTAGAAGCCGCCTTCGCCGAAGAAGACCCCTCCTTGGAACAAGGCAAGCCTCTTTGATCATATTGTTTTCCATATATGCAAAACTATGTTGTTTGGAAAATATATGCATGCTTAGTTTACACCTTTTTAAACTGTTGGCATCGGTTTACAAGCGAAACCGATGGACCTACCCAGTAGCCGCACATATTTGGTAGGATGTTGATATATTTCTCCCTTGAGAGCCTCACAAATGGCACGCTAGCATCCTATCTGAGGATACGATGCCGAGTAGAATGGCTTAGCTCTGCAACGTTGTTTGTCGTTTGGGAAAACGTTGGGATTTACTAAACTGATTGGAAAACCCGATACCTTGTGTATCGACGCGTTTTGTGAAATAAAGACAGCTTATGAAATCTTGGTGTACAGAGACAGCGCCTGTGTGGCATAGCTATGTATTACCGATAAGGACCGTTTCCTTTGGGGATTCCATCCGAGCATCTTACAGTGCGACCATACGGGTATTATGGGATACCCCTGGCCGAGTAAATAGTAGGTTTAGGGAAGTTCAGTGCCGACCACTGAATCCTGTGTGGGTCTTTCGGCTGGCATTGGATAACCCTAGACTGGCTTTGGAAATGGCCTTGTCACGAATTTCTGGGTACAGGCCAGTACTCGGTGTAATTTTCGTGTCGGATGGGTAAAGCGCACACCCTCTGCAGAGATTAGCAGAACTGTTCGAACAGCCGTGCCCACGGTTAAGGGCGATGTAAGGTGATCCCCATAGCGTAGATTTGTTTGCCTGTGGTTTATGAAAATGTTTGATGGAAAGGGAACCGTGACCAGAGTTTGCCGAGTAAGCAAACGGAAGGCCTGTGTGGCCAGAAACGGATCTGTGTGATCCGGGGTGTTAAGCACCATAATCAAGTGTATGAAAAGTAAACAGGATGAAGATCATGCTCCCGGGTTGTAGCCAGGGCAGCAAACTTAAGCCCCCGGGTTGTAGCCAGGGCGGCAGTTGTGCAGTTGTCTTCGGGTTGTAGCCAGAAGACGGTTTGATCAAGCTCCCGGGTTGTAGCCAGGGCAGCAAGTTGATCAAGTTGTGCTCCCGGGTTGTAGCCAGGGAAGCCAGAGAAGCTAGCTGGTTGTAGCCAGCGTAGCGGGCATTAAGTGCCATGAACATGCTCCCGGGTTGTAGCCAGGGCAGCAATGTTGAGCCCCCGGGTTGTAGCCAGGGCGGCGGTTGAGCTAGCTGGTTGTAGCCAGTGTAGCGGGCATTAAGTGCCATAGCTGAGATTTGGTTGTAGCCGAGTCTCAGGGTCAACGAGTGGTTGTAGCTACTTGGGAGATACAGGACCAACAAATGCAAAGTAAAAGATGATATGAACATATATGCAAATGCTTGATTCTTTAAGTGGCGAGTTGTTGAAAAGCAATTTGCGGAATGGATCAATGCGTGAGTCTCTTTCCGATAACAAAATTTAAACTCACTAGTGTTTGCAAATAAAAGTGTTTCTAAAGGCGGTTTTTCGCAAATAAAACCCTTAGCCTCTTTGTCTAGCCAACATGGCACCATTTCCCGGCTTGCTGAGTACGAAAGTACTCACCTTGTTCATATATGTATAGTAGGTTTTGGAGAAGAAGACGAAGATCCGACTGCTACCGAGTTCCTCCAAGACCAGGCCGACTACGAGGACTTCTGAAGGTTTCGAGCCTAGTTCCCAACCGAGCCTGTGGAGTAGTTTTTGTCTAGCTTCCGCCCTGTTTTGCTGTTTTCCGCTAGTTTACCTGTTAATTATCTTGCCCATCCCGGGTTTGTCCTGGATGGATCATCTTGTATTTATATGTGTACTCTGTTATGTATTTATTGTAACTCTGTGTTGTATCATTGTTGTGCGTACCCGACTACTGATCCTGGGATCGGGTGCCGTATGCATATGGTGGCCTTCCACCTAGTCGGGGTGGCATCACAAGTTCTTCTTGCATCTTCTCAAGGCCAACGTGCTGTAATAGCTAGCAACACTTTAGAGATAATGAATGATCTCATAGTGTCTCTATCAATCATGATTGTCTTCGTTACTAGTGTCCCCCTTTCTCTGTTACGACTTCTCCTTTGTGTTGGTTCCTATTAATACATGAAAATAGGTTAGGTTTACACATGAAAAATAGAAATAAATATAAGCAATCAACACTTGTAAAAAGGGTATGCTACCTTTCTAATGAAAGGCCAAATGCCTATCTTTTCATTGAAAACGTAGTTACCTTTATCATTATATCTAGGTCTCGCAACCGCCAACAAGAACATTACTTTATCAATGGCATTCTTGTTTTGCATAGTCCTATTGGCTCCGGCTCATCTGGATACAAGTAGAAAGTCCGGTCCTTTTTGGTGGCGTTGAACCATTTCTCATCTATGTGGATAAAGTTTTCCGTTTCAATAAACTTGGGGTCATTTGGCACCATACGATGATCTAACATAGAAACACACCACCACAGCCTTTTTGTTTTATTTTTGTCCTTCAAATAAGGCTTTAGTGAGTTAGAGTGACATCATAACTGCCCTTCTTTGAACAGTCTGCGCAATATTGTTTTTGCCACCCCTAGGGAATCTGCTAGTGATCATATATTGCTTCTTTGGCGATATAGAATAGCTGCTACAAGTGACAAGTCTATCTCAACCTTCTTGTACCCACAATTAAAACGCTTCCTTGATTCAACATTAACTTGCACTCCTTGTGCAGTGCAAAGCTTTGCCCTCTTCCAAATATGTTGTACTGTACGGATGTTGACATTGAACACTTCAGCAACTACACCTGTCATGTCTCTTTCTAGTTTTCTGTTCTTACTTTTCACAAGCAACAATTCATAAATGCCTTATCTTTCTATGTTTGTCAATTCTCTAGACTTGTTTGGCTCATTTGCATTTGCATCATCATTTTCTTCGTCTGAGTCGAGTAACTCCTCTACATCGAAGACAATGCTAACAATATACACGCCATAGTCCTGAAGGTCATCCTCCAAGGCTTCCAGCTCGTATTGCAATGCATCGTCATCATCTACAAATTTTTTATTTGTAAGTTAATTTGAGCTAATCAGATTATGCACATTTATTCAATCTTCAAATCAAGGCTATAAATATGTTCCTAATTTATCAAAAAGTTTTGAACATTACTTGATTGAATTTCTTGCTGTTCCTCATTTCCATTTGCATTAACATGCAGGTCCTGCCCCATGCCTTGCCGACCATTATCTAAAAAAAGATTCCATTTAATGCATGGGTGTGTGCTGATAAGGGAGTATAATTTGGTGTACATGTCATAAAGCACCATATTTTTTTAGAACCAAATGTACTAATGCATTCATTATCAAGTAATTCAATCAACATTTGATGCACTGAGAAAGATTCCATTTGATGCATTGAGAAAGATTAGTTGACCTTTTTTCTATGAATTTATAATATAGCAATGTCTAGGAATTGTATTTTACACAACTTTCTGAGGAGGAATATGTTATACATCTGCTCCTTCTTGTTCTGGGTGATGAATCAAGTGGGTGGAGGCATGCAATGGCACTTGCAGTAGATGGGACTCTGTATGGATGGGGTTGGAACAAGGTGATTGGAGAATTACCTTTTATTTCTCTCTTTTATCATAACTGAGCCCCTTGTTTGCATAATTACTGATCAAAATACAATGACAAATCTTGCTATGAACATGTGATTTTGTTGATGAATACTAAATCCTAAACATTTGGCATTATTTGAGAGAATGGAAGTAGAAGAGCTAATCTCTTTATTTGTAAAACTCCCACAGCGGCTCTCATCAAGTAATGCAATCATCATTTGATGCATTGAGAAAGATTCCATTTGATGCATTGAGAAAGATTAGATGTATTAAAAAAACCTGAATGCATTTGTTCTTGTTCTTCTATAGCTTCCAAGTTGAGATCAAAAAGATGCACAGCGGGGCTTCCATCTTTCTGATTGGCTTGCTCTTCATTGAGCTCAGGTAAAGCCCCTCCATCTTCCTCCTCTTCTATTGGTAAGTTTAAATCTATAGCCATTGGAATGTGTACGTATTGAGTTGGGTTACAGGCTGAATAATAGAATGGCTGTAGGCTGGCTCCTTAAGGGATTAATAGGAGATGAAGGGGCATACCATGGTGGCAAAGAAACATCCGTGGAGCATTTTGAATTAATGGGGCTCAGCAAAAATCACTTTGGCCGTGTAATATTTTGCCGCCACCAAACTCAAATTAGGTGCATTGCACCAATATGTAATGGTTGGAGTACTAATTAATTGCATGCTTTAAATATTCTTTTGTTAACAGACGTGGCAGATGCACTTATTTTGTAACAATTCCCTAAGCATTGATATGACCAGGGGCGGATCCAAGGGGTAGGCTTCATCAGGCTCTAGCCTACCCTCCGATTTTTGCAAAAAAATTTCGAGTATATATGATATCTAAAGTATAGATGCATGGAGGAAGAAGAAGAGAACCGTCGGGAGCTAGGAGGAACAAAGGAGCGTCGGGAGGAAGAAGAACAGAGCAGCAGCGATGGTGATTGGGCCGGATTAACTGATTGGCCCATTTGAAAAACCGTCGCTTAGGCCCAGGCCCATTAATATATTGACTCATTTAGGGTTGGAGACTCACTCACCTTGCGTGTTGCAGGCAGCAGCGGCGGCGGCGGCGGCGACAAGCAGCGCGGGAGGCACGGCAAGCAGCAGGCGCGGCGCAGCCGGCGGCGGCAAGCAGCAGCAGGCGTGGCCCGGCGGCGACGACAAGCAGCGCAGGCGGCACGGCAAGCAGCAGGCGCGGCGCGGCCTGGCGGTGGCAAGCAGCAGCAGGCGTGGCCGGTGGCGGCAGGCAAGCAGCAGTAGGCGCTTGCGCAGGCAAGCAGCAGGGGCAAGCAGCAACAGGCGCAAGCAGCAGCAGGGGCAAGCAGCAGCAGGCAGGCACAAGCAGCTCCAAAGGCAACAGAGTCAGTCAGGCAGTAGCGCGGCCGGCGGCGGCAAGCAGCGGGGCGCTGACGCAGCTATACTATGATGGCTTGGAAGTGCAGCACGGGAGCAGCCAGCAGGGGGAAGAAATAAAACCTGTGAGTATTTTTTTACTTATCTGTAGTCTCTAAATCTCTAATCTACTCATATTTGTCTATTGCATAAGATAGAGGAAATATTGTGATTTATGATAAACAGAGCCTTATATTTCATACCTTTTAATTTGTCGGTAGATTTGCAAATTACAAATGGAGAAGAAAATGATATTGCTTCATTACTTTACAAGCAATTCAAACACCCCCAAACTGATGAGAGCACAAATCAAGCATATAGGCTTCGAGTAGAAATTGATAAGGTCTAAGAGTATGCATTTTGTATTGGCAAGGTACTTCATTATTTTTTTTATGTGTTTTTATATTTGACCATGTATGCATTGAATTTGAGTTGCGTAAGGATATGTAGTTCAGTTTACTTCTATTGACTAGAGTTAAGAGTTAAAGCTTTGAGCCCACCCTCCTTTTTTATCCTGGATTCGCCACTGGATATGACTAACTGTAGGGACAACTTAGTCATTTTTACCTAAACTTAATTTACCTTATTTTTTCTAGAACGACAAGCATTCTAGGACGGAGGGAGTATCTAGTAGAGCTACTAGTCCAGTAATTAGCTGCAGCTAGTGAATTGGCATGCACGGCATGCTTGCTTAACTTACCTGTCTTACTGTCTATGTCAGCTGGATCTTGTAGTTATATATATTTCTTTTGGCCACCATGTATGCCAAACAAAGACTACTGCGCGCGTCATATCTATATGCCCGCACATACGTCTAGGTAGTATGCCTACTACAGGACTTATATCCTCTAGCGTGCGCTAGCTGTCGTTACTAGTAGTAACATATGGGTCCCATGTTCTATAGGGCCTACATGTTAGTGCTAGTAACGGCAACTGTTATACAGCAGATGATATCGATCACCTACTATCCTAGTTATTAGGACCGGACCGGACCAATGATCGGACCGAAAAAAACCGGAACCAGAGACTTCAACGGCTCGATTTACTTAAAAGACCGTCCATGCAATCGAACCCGGTTGAACCGGCCGGTTTTTTATGAAACCGTTGAACCGGGCGGTTTTATTGGAACCGGGCGGTTTTATTGGAACCGGCCGGTTTTTGCTTGTGGACGTTATTACCCCTATTTTTTTATGATCATACAAATAAGATATGGGCAAAATCGTAAATATTCAGTTTTTTTAGGGTTGCTACAGCAGGATTCGATCCCCACTCCCCAGACCCCATTAGATCGGCAGGCCGGCGGCGTCGGCGGCGGCAGCGGCGGCGGCGCAGGCGCACGGCGGCGGCGGCAGCGCCGAGTGGTCACCGACACCCTGCCTCCTCTGCGCCGACGCAGGGGACGGCGACCTCGTCCTCCCGTTGCCAGCCTCCTTGGGCCTCCTCTGCTCCGGCGTCCTCGTCCTAGCCTTCCCCTTTTCCATCCCGCCGACGACCGCCTTCTGCTCCCCCTCCCACTCGCCCCCGCACTTGGCCTTGGCCTTCTCCGCCGCGGCCGATGCCACCGACTCGGAAGCTTCCTCCTCCTCCTTCCGCTCCAGCCTCCTCTTCACCACCTCCTTCTCCGGCTCCAGCGGCCTGGGCCGCGATACCGACACGGCCATCTCGGACAGCACCTTCTTCACCTCCTCCTCTACCACCACGGGCGGCGGCAGAGAGACCTCCTTCTCCGGCGGCGGCAAGGTTATTTTCTACATATGTTTGCCTTGTCTTACATAATTTGTTGTCTTGATGGAATATTATGTTTGACAATGTTATTTCCTATCCTTGTATGTGTTGTGCCATGATGGATATATATGGCTTACAGTTGTTTGGGAACAAAGAGCTACAATTTCAAACAAACATGGGGAAACTCTTGCTGGTTTATTGCATCAAGCATGTTCAAAGAATCTTGTGATCCTTTGTCATGGATTCCGAGCTACAAAGGCAAGTCTGTTGCATCCATTGGAATTTTTATTCTTAATTACTTTACGTATCGTATAGAGTTTATCTGCGTAAAAGACTGACGGTCTTACCTTGACTGTTCTTTTCCCAATATGTGTGGCCGTCTCAACAGATATTGCTTTGGAATTTCAAAATGTCACAATAATTTTTGAGTGCAGTTGCTGTGATTATACAATTAAAATATTTATGTGCTTATTTTTTTTCTATACATCGACTATATATGTATATATATTGCTCCGGTTCAATATATTTCATGACCGGTTCAATTCATTCGGTCTAAAACTATCGAACCAGCGGTTCAACCGGTTCTTAACGGTTGGACCAGTGAACCAGCGAACCGATGGCCTCGCCGGTTCAATGTTCGGTCCGGTCCTAATAACTATGCCTACTATATCTGTTCTAGAATATTACTTCCTTTGTTTTAAAATAACTTTATCTTTAGCTTATTTTATTTGTCCTCTAGAGATTTTTTCTTTAAAGCAATAGGCATGTTCCTATAATACTTCCAAGCTAGGCTATCGATAAGATGAGACCATTTTTCTCATTGAGATTCCAGGCTTGGGGACTCGAACCCCACCGACGTGGCTATGCTCGATGATTGGTTTCTTAGGAAACAACTGTTGTGATAATAAAAGGTTCACTGGTCAATTTAATTCGTTAAAAAAAATCCTTTTTCCATCTTCCGGTCATATCAACCTGATTGTATGGCTTGATTTCAATCATTCAACTATCTTTGATAGCAAGCTCACGCTAGTTTTATTAAAAAAGAGGAAGCATGCGTTTTTGTGCATTTTCTTTTAAGACAAATAGGCCTTCTGAGTACTGCTTATTTCTCTAGTTTAGGATGGCTTGCGTATGTTCCTACCTTTAAGTTGAAAAGCCACGTAGTGCCTTCTAGAGAGCGCTAGAACAGTTATTTTTCACACTTTCTACTTTTCCAAAATAGGAATAAAACAGTTGATTATATTTTAGAAAATACAAATTATCTGATCGTTGAATTGGTAAGAGAAACCCTCAATAAAATCTCTTTTATAACAACTTGCCTAAACCCGAAAGGAGGACACCAACCAACCTGACTGAAGGCTTCCCTCCGAAACAAGGAACGAGTGGAGGCTGCTCGAAGTGATAGCGTAGGCTTCCTCGGAAAGAGGGGACTGACTGTAGGCTCTTCATCATACTAGATGATGCTATGTGGACAGATAGCATCTTCTAGTATGCATGTCCGTCTACTAATAGAATTGTTATACCAATTCTAGGAAAGAAGACATATAGAGAATTATATCCTCCCTCAGGACGAGGACTCCCTTCCCGCTCTGCTGCCCGAAGAAACAGATTGAGTTTTCTAAAATGCTTCCTTCAGTCAACAGAGGAGAGCGACTTGTCACTTCAGAGCAACTACAACTAACGAGTTCTTTTACCCCGGAGGGTGTGCTTGAGCCTCACGCGGGGTTTGCTAAAGCGAGAAACAAATACATTTGAGCTATTTTGCTAAAGTAGAAGATAAATATATTGGACTTTATTAAAGTAGACAACAAGTGCATTGGAGTTTGCTAAAATAGATGATATTTTATTCTTTTAACTTTGTATTGATATAGATAAGATAAGCTAAAAGTAATTTTTTTAGGACGAAGCTGGTAGTGTAAAGGATTTCAGCTATGAACAATTAAATGCTTGTTTAGATGTATAGCTAAAATCTCTTATATTTTGGGACCATGTTCTAGTTTCTCATTCTTCACGCCAATGATAGCGAGTGTGTATTTTCCTAGTATACATATTAGTATTAGCTAGCTTGGCGGATACAAATTAAAGGCGATGTGCTAAATTTCCAAAAATTAATTAATCGCTTGCAACTCATGATCATATATAGATGTATTTTGAAACGTGAAAACTCCTAGCTAGCTAGCTATAATTGTTTCTTGTCAAATTCATCTGCATGATTAAGCTTAACTAATATTGAAATTCATGTGTCTAGTGATTCACTACCGGAAAACCGAGATTTCATGAGGGCTAAAATATCGTCACGAATATAAGAATACCACCACGAAAAATATTTCGTGACAGTCCACCCTCATGAAAAACCTCTCACGAATTAGAAGTCAGGAAAATATCGTTTTTGAGACAGTTAACCATCACGAATTATTTTCGTGGCGATCCTCACCTCCACGAAAATTACGATGCCACCAGGTCTACACATGTTATTTTGTTACGGTGAGCACCGCCACAAAATAAGAGGACTTCCCAGGAGGTCACCCATCCTAGTACTACTTGCCCACGCACGCTTAACTTCGGAGTTTTAATGGGATCCGGTACTTTAGTGCTGGTATGATCGCATCCGATATACTCGCGCCGCCGGTGGGTCTGGTTCTTTCTGGTCCAAATAGAGGCACGATGGTACTGTATATTATTTCGTGAAGGGGCAATCATTTTCGTGGCGGTCTAAAAAATACCTTCACGAAAACAATTACTTTTCGTGATGGTGTGTCAAGCACCATCATAAAAATATGTTTTCGTGGCGGGTTTTGCTGTATCTTTACGAAAATTATGATTTTTATAAAAGTGTATCTAATCCTCTCACGAAAATTCAACACCGTTACAAAATCTCGGTTTTCTGGTAGTGATTAATTGAACGGAGAGCAAGTCAACAGCACGGATGTATGGATGGATGCATGCATATGCATGTTGAAATGGTGATGAGATCACGGGAGAAGAAGAATACTACTGCAATAGTATTAGTAGCTATATATGTAGCATCCATGTGTAATATACGGGAGCAGGTGTACGTTTGAGTGTGTGTATATATACACACACTATGACGTCACCAGCTGCATCATGGAGAGGCATGCAGACGACACGTTACAATACATGCATGCATGCATGGAGCCTTTGGTCTGAAAATATTTATACGTTTTTTAAGCGCGAAAATTCATGCATATATATGATCGATGATTTTGAGTCCGATTGAGCAACGTGCGTACATACGTACGCTACACAGGCATGTACATTATATTACATTAGTTGATCTCGATTCAACCTCCTAGTCGTCCCATGTCACCAAGAGTTTATGGCAGAAACCTTTGTCAATCATAGGTGAATGTAGGGATAAGCGTTCGGTCATGACCAATAATTCGGTTTTCGATCTTTTAAAATTTAGGTTTTTGAAATTGGAACCCGATTTGGTCTGTGAAAGAAATCAGAGGTGCTGGAAACGGTCGCTGCCTATCCTTCGACACTCCGCATATATTTATTAGATGTTAATAGCCGGCATCATGGCCAAACAATCTCGTGTAGAACCCAGCTGATATATCTCTAACTAACTAACCAATTTACATGTATCATTAACTAACAACAATATCTATCCAAGAGAGATACCAGCCGGGTTCCATCACAAATGGTTACAATTCTGTTTTATCTAACACTCCCCCTCAATCACACCTTTCCAAGGTTGAGACTGTACTTCAAATTCTCAAGTTGTCTTACCAGCATCTCTAACAGGGACCCTAAACAGAGCCCTTACTCTATTTTTTGAAGCCAGACAAAAAAAATCAAGTCCAACAGGGTCCCAACTCGAGTCCCTACTTTATGGAGACCCCGAAATCTTCCTCCTCAGCCCCATCTCCTACGGGTACATAGGGAGTTCCCTACTCTATGGTTGAGAGTTTTTTTCTCTCCCGCGAAACAACTTTTTCCCGCACCTGTCTCGCCGGTCTGACTCCTACGTGCGTTCATATGCTTCATGGCGTGCGTGCTGTTCTGGATCATATGCTTCCTACAGATCCTGCGCATGACGGGGGTCGCGCGGGACTTTGGCCAGTGCGCCGACGTCGCCGCCGTACTGAGGCAGCACTGCCGCATCCGCGAGCAGCTCCGGCAGATCAGCCACCGGTACTGCAAGTTCATCGTCTCCTGTCTCCTCCTCGTCACGGCCAGCCAGTTCTCCGCGCTGCTCGCTGCCACGAGGCCCTACGTTCAGGTCAACATCGCCACCTCCGGCGAGCTCACGGTGAGCACAGCTACCACCCCGCACCCCAACAAGACTTAAAACCACTTGGTTGCTCGCTCGCCATAATTAAGCAGCAGTTCTTGCGTGTTTTCTCTGCAGCTTTGCTCCATGAGCCTCGTGACCGGGCTGCTCATCTGCCTCCAACATCTCTTTCCAGAAGAGGCTGGCTCTAGGTACATACGTGTACTACTATCTTGTCAGGAGCCGCGCATGGCAGCCCACCCACCTACTGCTATGTGGTGTGATAGCCAATTCTTATATGACTATATGATTTTTATATTTAAAAAAATTTAAATTTAAATTTAAATTGTCTTATTTGAAATCATGAATTTGAATATGGTTTATAAATATTTGAGTTTGAATTTTAGTGATGTAATATAAAGAATATACATATAGATTATATTGAAATATAAAAGAAAAAGAAATAGGGGCTCAGATTTAGAGGCCCTTGTTAGAGTTGGGTGTAAAAAACAGAGCCCTAGAAAGTAGAATGTGCCTCTACTCAGAAAGTAGGGACTCTATTTTTGGGGCTATTGTTGGAGATGCTCTATGAGGCCATCAACTACTTGATCACCTGTAAGAACAAAATCAACTTCAAGTTGCTTATAATATACTCTTTCTCGTATAAAATAATAGTCCACCTCGATGTGCTTCGTCCTAACATGAAAAATAGGATTACAAGATAAATATTTTGTACTAAGGTTATCACACCACAACCGAGCTGTGTAGGGACTTGTAACTCGTAGTTCTTCTAACAATGTCTATATCCATATAATTTCTGATGCGGCATTAGCTGAGGCCTTGTACTCTGACTCAGTATCTTGACACTGTAGCCTTTTTCCTAGCTGCCCAGGAAACTAAGTTGTCTCCTAGAAATATTGCAAGTCCTCCCGTAGACCTCCTGTCATCGAGACTTCCTGCTCAGTCTGCATCTGAATATCCTCCTGTCATCAAGACTTCCTGTTCAATCTGCATCTGAATATCCACCAACAAGCATAGACTTGGACTTACTAATTTGTAGACCAAGTTTTGTACACTGCTTTAGATAGCTAAGTATCCTTTTTACAGCTGCCCAATGTATAGTGATAGAATGTATAGTGGTAGGTGCATGCAAAAACTGACAAATTTTGTTAACTGGGAATGCAATATCTGGTTTTGTGAGAGTTAAATATTGTAGGGCTCCCACTACAATCCTATAATTGTAAGCATCATTGGACCCTAGAGGATCACCATCATGAAGAGACAATTTTTCACTAGTTGACAATGGTGTGCTTATTGGTTTACAGTCAGCCATTCCAACTTTTCTCAACAGATCATTAGCATATTTTTTTTCGGGTCAAGATAATACCACTGAATGTTTTATTTACCTCAATTCCAAAAAAATAATGTAGATCTCCTAGATCCTTCAATGCAAACTCCTTTTGCAAGTCACACAATAAGGCTAGCAGAGCTTGCAACAATTATATCATCAACATATATAAGCACAAACATGATTAGTCCTCCTTTATTTATATAGATGCCAATAACCGGTATCATGGCCATACAATCTCATGTAGAACCCAGCCGATATATCTCTAACTAACTAACCAATTTACATGTATCATTAACTAACAACAATATCTATCCAAGAGAGATACCAGCCGCGTTCATCACAAATGATTATAATTCTGTTTTATCTAACGGTCTGTAGAAATTAATGCGTGGACCGGCTATCCAGTTAGTGTACGACAAAGGCAGGCAGATAACAACACTACACTGGCAAGTAGCAACCAGGCAGCATTTCAACAACATTTTGTAGGCAACATTTGAGCATAACCTCACCTTGTACATGTTCCTCGATCGATCGAAGTCAAGGACCTTGTACGTTCCTCTGCCTCTAGGCACCGCCGGACCGGCCGCTTGGCTGTGTTGTTTAGCCACATGCGGCATAGTTTTTCGTAGGCTAGCTTCACTTAATTCACAGCAACATGCTCATATTATAGGCTAGGCCGGGTTAGTCGATCAGATAGGGAGGGGGAACTTGACTAATACCTCCAGCTCTAAAAGACTATCTTTTTAACTATGAATCTAATCAATAATTATGTCCAAATTCATAGCTAAAAAAGATAGTTTTTAAAGGACAGATGTAATACTTAATTAATGTGGATGGGCTCCTGTATGTGGAGGTGGGCTACTAGACCAGGCAGGAGTTTGGTCCAAAATTAGCCTTGTTCAAGTGCTTGAGGAACAAGACCGAAGCATCGAAAAAAATATATTGGTTTTTTTTCTTAATCTATGGTTTTCTGTCCACCCCTATGTCTACTAATAGGCTTTGTGCTTAATTGTTTTTCATTCAAGCTTGAATTTATGAATGAGTGCTATTTTATAAACATTGTTTAATCCAAGCTAAGAGTACTTTGTAATAATGAATGGTGAGGCATGCCTTCTGTAGAGGTAGGAATAAATATATTCCTGTATCTCAAAAAAGTAACTAATCCACCTTGTAATTTTTAATACCTATTTCTTTCTACCTTGTCCTTTTTTTCCCTTGTTGATACTGAGATAAGAGTCTACCCTTATCTCTCCTCCCCTTCTCTTCTCTCCACATCAGTAAAATGTCTATCACATTAATTATTGTTATACATGCCTACAATATCTTTGTTTCTCATAATAATCTGAACTTTCCTAAAAGTTTCCAACATCTAAGGAGGCCAATACGTCAAAAATTTTCACACTAATCAAGTAATCTTTTGTAATACGTATAAGATGGATATTTTTATTGGGTTGATCATTGCAAGCAAATACTTCCTTCATCCTAAAATAGAATAACCTTTCTAGCTTAAAAAAATTTAAACTAGAAATGTTACTATATTTTCAGATAGAGATAGTAGTAAGTGCTTGGCGTGGCTGCAACCCTGGCACCCTGCACTACCAAAGTACAGTACTACACTTATCAAGAAGAGCATAAAGGCCCATGTAGCTAGGAATCTGAAAAACTGGGCCAATCTGTCTGGGCCTTAATCCCAACAGCGACCCGAACAGTCCCAACACCAGTCACACACCACGGTCCAAGAGTAAAAGCCCTTCTTTTTCTTTTTATACAAGACGTGTATATACACTTTTTGCCCCTTTTTGCCTTTGGATATATATATAGATTTGTTCGCTGCCACAGGATTTCATATCTGTTATTTTTTAAGAATATACTTACAAGCTAGGAAGGGATCCCAATCACATGGTGGCCCTTGCACTGCTATCTGTAACAGACTACACACGGTGAGTGATTTGTAGCTAGTCGGCTGCCGGGCTAGCTGTACTAGTGATCCATATATGTTTTTCTTTTATCTATACTATTTTAAAATAGACTAGGTGATGATGAGCGGCCACCATCAACAACAACTCCCTACTTTCTGTGAGAAGAAAAAAATAACAGCATATGATCAGAGAATCCACATATCAACCACCTCACCACCAATTTTCTACTTTTTTGGAAAAAAAGAAAGTATGGTGTGCAGCCAAAAGGCTCACATGTTAATAATATATGTAAAAAAAATCAAGAGATAATATATATATATATATATAATTATGATAATAACGAATTAATTATAATTTTCTTTAATTATACACAAAGTTATTACGCTAGCCTTTTGAGAATCATCGTGTGCTTGGCAACTAGTAGTACAAATGATACTTGTCATTAAGTCTTGTTATCATGCGTTAAGAATTAGTGGCAGACAGACAACGAAATGAAAAGGCATGACCTGGTGTTATATATCGTTGCTATTGTATTACTAGTATTATTGAAGTGCCTATCCATGCAGATGCATCATCTGCCCAGTGGTTTAGCCTGTCTGGAACTCATATATAATGGCATTTTAATGATTGGGAGTTTGAAGCTGGAGTGGCGGCATATGGGCCCAAACTGCAGTATTCTCTGGTCTGCAGTCCGTCTAGTTTAATTTTGTGTATATATATATATATATATATATATATATATATATATGAGCTAAGTGACAATATAGATGACTATTATATATCAAATTCCAATATAGAAATAGAATGTATAGAACTACAGTCATTTGCACCAAATTGGTATAAAGATATCAAGTTCAAAAAAGATATTGAAAGAATTGTTCAAATATTAGAGGACACTTAAATAATAGAAAAAATCCCGATAAAATACTGGGAGAAGAATTCAATTACCTATGAAATTAATATAATAAACCCGGATTATATAATTAAAATATATCTAATATAGGCAACCCAAAAAGATATAGAAGAGTTTAAAATGCATATAGAAGAATTATTAAAACTAGGAGCAATAAGGGAAAGTAGGAGCCCACATAGATCGGTAGCATTTATATTAAGAAATCATGCTAAAGAAGTTAGAGGTAAATTAAGAATGGTCATTAATTACAAAAGGTTAAATGATAATACCATAGAAGATGCTTGTAACATTCCTAACAAGTAAGAATGGATCAATAGAATACAAAGTGGTAAATATTTTTTAAAATTTGATTTAAAAGCCGGTTTTTGGCGAAACCTACTGAGACGGTTGGTGCTTGTTTAAAAAATTTTTACATCATACTCGGTACTCACCATATTTCTCGCTTGTTGTTTTTATAAGAGCCTTCTTTAAATGTCCATAGTCATACTCATTCTAGTTAAGGGTTTATTTTCTCCCCAGGCAGTTCCACCCAAAGAGAACACTTCTCTATGGACATGGATTCTCCTGATGCCTATGCGAGATGCAGGCTATGAACGAGAACTATCGAAGAGGTTTCTCCTATAGGGTTCCTAGCATAAACACTCGTCCAGAACAAATAGACAGGAAGACTTAGAAGAAACTTCTTCATAATATAACAAACAAGCTTACATATGGTTTTCCCTTTCGGGAACTCCGAAGGATAATATAAACAAGTTTAACTTGCTTACCTTACACTGATGTATATTACACTTCTTGCTCCAGTATACTTGCAAGGTATCTTTTAAGCAAACTACTACTACTACTAAGGTTAGAGAGTGGTTGTGAGCTCTGCCTGGAGAAGTTCTTGCTTTTTCGATGTGTGTCTTTAGCTTGGCCAACTCTTCTTTTTATAGAGGCCGAGGGGAGACTCGTCCGAGCTTCGTTCTTATCTTCATCACCAAGGTGCTTCATGAGCTGGCACCCACGGGCGTCCTTTATTCGGCTAAAGTTGAGACACGCATGCCTTTCTTTTCGCCAAAAGTTATATTCTTCACAGTTATCTTGGCAGGGATATGTCCTTCACCGCCGAAAGCGCTTCTGGATTTATTCAGCCTAGTTTACGTGCATTATCACTCTATACTTGTAGAGTGTCCATCCATTATCACTCTATGCTTGTAGAGTGTCCTTCTGGACTTATTTTTTACTTTACCTTTGTTAGTCCATATAATTGAGGTACATTAGGCATTGATTAAATTAAAGGGTATATATTTACCACGCCCGAAACTCTATAAAAGGAGGAGTTGGCCAAGCCAAAGATACATATCGAAGAAGCAAGAACTCATCTAAGCAGAGCTCACAACCACTCTCTAACCTTAGTAGTAGTAGTTTGCTTAAAAGATACCTTGCAAGTATACTAGAGCAAAGAGTGTAATATACATCAGTGTAAGATAAGTAAGTTAAGCTTGTTTGTATCATCCTTCGGGATTCCCGAAAGGAAAAACCATATGTAAACTTGTTTGTTATATTATGAAGAAGTTTTTTTAAGTCTTTCTGTCTATTTGTTTTGGACAAGTGTTTATGATAGGAACCCTATAGGAGAAACCTCTTCGGTAGTTCTCGTTCATAGCCTGCATCTCACATAGGTATTAGGAGAATCCGTGTCCGTAGAGAAATGTTCCTTTCAGGTAGAACTGTTGGGGGAGAAGATAAATCCTTAACTAGAATGAGCATGACTAGGAATATTTAAAGAAGGCTCTTCTAAAAATAACAAGCGAGAAATATGATGAGTATCGAGTAGGATGTAAAAATTTTTGAAACAAGCACCGGCTGTCTCAGTAGATTTTGCTAACCCATTAAGATTCTGAAAAATTAAGATTCTGAAAAATCAAGTGAATAGTAGTAAACAGTAACTTTTGAATCAATGGGATCTATGAGCTTTTGGATTTCTCTTTGCATTGCGCCCACCCAACTCAACTCGTAGTTGCTGATGATGCCAACCTCAAATTAAAGCCCGGCCGATTGGGATATTAATTCCTTTCATTCGATCGATCGTAGTATCTAATCCTCAATTCTTGTTCACTTACATACATCCTCAATCCCGCACGTCTCTGTAGCACACAACCATCATCTCCCTCAAGAATAAGACCAAAAATATGAGTAGATTAAATTAGGCAGGCAAGAAATTGGTTATTCTAATTCGGTCGCTTTTTATTTGCCGACAAGCTTGCAAACATTTTGTTTAGCACTGCCTATCATTAGTTTTTTTTTATAATATATCATTGATAACCATAAAATTAATATCATATAAAAATATCAAATATAAATCTAGTGATACTATATATATAACATTAAACATATATATTTTTAGTTTAATTATTAATTAAAATTTTAAATATTAACTTTGAAGGAAACAGAAATATATTATATTTTTAAACGAAGGAAGTACTTTGCACAAACATGGTTAGTATACTAGTATTCACTTTTTAAAACAAAATTATATACTGTCTCTGTTTTAAAAGGAGTCTATTTTTCTACATGAATCTAGACGTGCGTGTTCATATCTGTGTAGAAAAATAGAATTTTTTGACGAAGTTAGCATAAGTAGTAGTCTATTTTAACTTGAGCACCTAGGCCCTTTAAAATGTTGACCCGGTAGTACAGGTAGACTCTGGAGTATCGACCAAAAACTTGCGATGAAGTTGGACTACGCTCGTCATTTCTGTGTTGCATTAAATTGGTGTCACATCCGTGCATTTCGAACGAAAAGTTGTTACTTCCTGACTCCCATAATACTATTATTTTTGACATTCAAAATTTATCTAAAATACTGCTACCTTTTTATCTACTAATCAATTATAACTGTTTCTCTATTAATTTTTTCATTAACCTCCTTATCTTAACTAATTACAATCACTTCTCATTCTAACTTTAATTTTCTCAATAAATAAAAAGATATTACTATTATGGAACAAAGGGAGTACTAGTAACAGTAGTAGTACGCATGCACGCCAACCAATTAAGAGTCAACAAGGTTCAGCACGTGAAATTCTTTAGACTTATTTAGAGAGATTAAGGTTGCGTTTGGCAGAAGGAATTGGGGGAAAAGTTTCGGTGCACGTAAAATGAGACAAGCTATTAACGTATAATTAATTAAGTTTTAATTATTATAAACTTGAAAAATAGATTTATTTAACATATCGATAAGCGTGTTCACGATAAACGGTGGAATTTTCTTCTCCAACCCCTCATGCCGAACGGTACCTAAGGAGAGAACAAAAATTAAATAAAAAAAGTTATGATTAGTTAATATGGTAAGATAGATGGATAAATTAAATAAGAGATGGTTGTGAGTAGTAGTTGTGATGAAGGAGTATATCATGAAATAGATATGTTTTGTGATAAATTTTAATTAAAATAATAAATGGTAGCTATATTTAGAATATTTTTTTATGGCTAGCTAGCTAGATCGTATATCTACATGTATGTGTGCTTGCTTTGCTTGCATGTGATTCATTTCACGGTCTGCTTGTATTTAACAGTTTTGCTAATTAATTGCCGTATACCACTTCTGTTTTTTTTTTTTTCAGTGACAAGAACAATGTATGTCAGATGAACATTGCAGCAAGCGAGAGTATTAACTAATCACAAAAAAAAAAAATCAGCCAGTTCGATCGGCTGCCAGCAAGTAATTTGGCTCACCGTACGGTACGTACGTACGTACCAAAACTCTATCCTGCTATACTACTCTAGCTTAGGGGTGGTAATTTCTTCGTCGGGGACTCACTTCTATAGGGGTGGAGGTAGTTTTCAACCTATGGGTGAGCAGGGGCAGGGCTCCGTTATTTTGCGGAGGCGGGGGCGGCAAGTCACCTGCAAGTGACCCGTGGAGCCCCGGGGTATATATAATAACCCAAGAAATAGCCCAACTGGCTCAACTAGCCTATTAGACATTTAGGTAACCATATAAAAATCGAAACCCTAATTTCTATTCCTCATTCGTCCTTTCCCAAATCCCTAATTCTCCCAGAGACAGCCACTAGGCGAGCACCAGCCACCACCCGACGCCAGGCCACCGCCGCCCCCCGCCACCAGCCGCCACAACTCGCAAGCCTGCCGCCGCCCCCTGCCACCAGACGCCACTAGCCCGATGCCAGCCCAACGCCGCTCGACGCCAGCCCGACTGTCACGTCCAGAAATTCACCAGAATTTCCAAAGCTAATTTGTGCAATAAACTCTCGTCCAGGAAGTAGCCAAGGTACACAAATCGATAATTTGATAAATATAACCAAAACGTAATAACGATAATTACTTACAGAAAAGACCCTTAGTATAACATACTAGATTTTTCGGGGAAAAATTTTTGCGAAATGTTTTTAAGTTATTGTTGTATGTTCTTCTCAAGTTGGAGCCCTCCCAGATCGCTTTATATCTTTGGTTCCTTTTTAATTTCTGTCGTCCATCTAAATTCATTTGTTGCCCTTGTAAACCAAACCCCAAATCTCTTCAAAATTCTCCAGACCATCTCTCTGAAAATTATTCCAGTAATTTTTCTATTCAAAAATTCTATGTTAAAATTCCATTCAAACTCTCATCAAAAATTTAGAAGACATCATTTTTTTTCCTTTGAAACCAAACTCTCTCACAGAGTCCTTTTCCTTGTCCTGCTTTCTTCCTTCCTGTCTCTGGGCTAACCCAGCCGAGCCAGCTCCTGCTGCTACGGTCTTGCTCGCTGCCGGTCGCAAGTCGACGGCACTGCAATCGTAGACCACACCACAGCTGAGGCCGGGAGCGCCGACCGTCTGTGTCAGCTGCCCCTCGTGTTGGCATTCTGCAATGCATGTCCTCCACGCCAACCGAACTCCCTAGAAGAAGCCAGCTCAAGCTCGAACCGCCTCTCTGCACCAATCTCGTCACAATGGCCGAGCCATTGCCATTGATCTCCCTCTCCACCTCCCTACTAGAGCCAGCAAGGCCGCCCTGATCTTCCTTTTCCCCTCCTCCCCCTCCTCTTGCTTCAGTTTGAGCTGAGCCGTTGTCATTGTCGTCAACCGTGGCAAGGAGCAACCATGACCACCGCGGCCGATCTCCCTCCCCGAAGTTTCTCTTGACGATTCCTCGCGCCAGCAGCACCTCCTAGCAGCAAGGAAGACTCCACTTAAGGTTCGTCCCTTCCTACTTGCCTATATCAAGCTCTTGCCGAGCTCCAAAGTGCCGCCATGGCCATCACCGTGGCTATCATAACCTGCATCCCTTCCCTCTCCAAAAACCACAAAAATGGAACCCCCTCGTCTGGGAACGCATGATGCCCCTTCGTTCCCATCCGTTCCATCACCGGAGTTGCCACTCCCATGCCCGAGTTCGCTGCAGTTCCAGATCTGGAACTCGCGTTCCGGCCAGCAGGTGCATCCTCTCTAAGAACCAACAGCACCATCGAGTTCGCAACTCATAGGAAGATGCTTTGCTCAGGACGTTGTCGCCGATATAGATGTCCAAACGGACGGACCGGGCCAGCACGGTTCGGCACGGTCCGTTTAGGCATGGCCCCAGTAGTGGCATGTCGGTTTTTTTTATATTTTTATATTTATTTATTAAAAGATTTACAAAACTAGATTTTTGTTTGAAACATTTACAAAAATAGACGCCCAACGCCCTCTGGGAGAGTGTTTTTCATTAAATCGTCCTTCCAGAGGGCGATTTGATGACGTGGCTGACAGCCGTCGTCCGCCCGCGCACGGCCGTCAGCCCTTTTGCAGGCGGCCCTCCGGCCATCTAAAAACCGTCCTCTCAGAGGGCGGCAAGGGGGCCGCCTGCAAAATGCGCCAAAAACCGTCCTTCTGAAGGGCGGTTTTTGGGGCCACGGGGGGCCGCCTGGAAAAGCCCAAAAACCGTCCTTTTCAAGGGCGATTTTTGGGCGCATTTTGCAAGAGGGCCGCCTGTAAAATGGCCGGCCCCCGGGGCGTATTTTGCAGGTGGCCCTCTTGCCACCCTCTCACAGGGCGATTTTTGGGTGGCCGGGGGGCCGCCTGCGAAATGGCTGACGGTCGTCCGCCGGGCGGGCGACGGCCGTCAGCCACGTCATCAAATCGCCCTTTATAAGGGTGATTTAATGAAAATCGCCCTCCCAGAGGGCGTTGGGCGTCTATTTTTGTAAATGTTTCAAATAAAAATCTAGTTTTGTAAATCTTTTAATAAATAAATATAAAAATATAAAAAGTTCCGGCATGTCAAGGTCATGGGTCGGGCCGTGCCGTGCTAGCACGATCCGTCGGCGGCCCACCGTGTTCAGGCCGGCCCAATCTGCTCCGTCCCTCTTGCTACCGCGCCAGGCACCCGCTCTTGCTCGCGCCGTTCAAACCGGCGCGCACGCAGCATGGAGACGTGGGCCGATGGACCCCGCCGGTGATGGCGATGATTAAAAAAATTACAGTAAAAAAAGAAAAAAATACTTTAAAAATTTGTAAAAATTAGAGGACTGGTAAAAAAATGAAAAAAGGCAAAAAATTATTTGAGATAAGTAAAAAAAATATGAGGGTATTTTTTGATGATATTAGAGGAGGAAATTTTCATATTTTTTAAACAAGCAAAATAGCAACATATATATAATTATGTAATTTAATTTCTATATAGATATAGAGAAAAATGACACAATGACCTTTATTGAATTTGATATTACACAACTGTCTCATTAAAAATTAAAAACTCTATCATGTAAAAACTCATTTGAGAAAATCATGATAAAGAAAAAAGAGTACAGCTAAAGGTTAACACTCAAAAATAAAAAATATTACTCTAGTTTCTTATTTTCTAGGTTAAGATTTTCGAACTGATCAGCTAAATCTTAGTTCTCCGTAGTATGTTGGGTACGTTCCTTGACTAGTTCCCAGTCTTTGATCACAAGTAGCATTTTTACCATCTTACTGTGGAGATTTCTTCTCCTCTCCTTAACAATTCTTCCGCAAAGACTGAAGGCCAATTCGGAGGATATCGTAGACATAGGCACCGTGAACACATCCCATGCTAGCTTTAAGAGCATGGGATATTGGGCCTTATGATCGTTCTACCATTGCAGAACGTTGAGATCTTCCTAGTTGATGGAGTCGCTATCCAAGTAGGTGGACAGCTCAAGGGCTTCAAGCGAAGCATGTACAGGACTTGCGGCGGTCGAACTTTCACCACCGGTGCTCGAAAAAGAAGAGAAACCACCCCAAATTCGGTCCACTGCAATTTCTTCTTACCTGGTATAAGGATGGATAGGGCTTTTTGCACGCGAACTCCCTGAAACTTAGTTTCATACTTTCAAAACACTTTATATAATTTAGTCTTAGAATCAAAATAATAGTTAGTGTAATCAATATTCATTGCATCCCAATAAGATTTAAAATATTAAGGAACCCCCGCATTTTACCCCTAGAATCAAGAATAAATGCAAAAGCATACAAATATGGAATGTCTCTCCAGTATTTAAGATTATTTTGCTTCATGTGAAATACTGTAAGTCCTAGTAGTTGGTCATCTTCATATTTTTTTTTAATAAAGTGGCAATCTCAAAAATTTTATACAAAACTAAATTAGCAGTTGGATAGTAAACGCCAGACAAAATAATAGTTGTATCATAAAATGTTTCAAGGAAGTAATAGAACATTTCCACAATATGCCAAGACTGTTTTGTCAGTAGCGGTTGCCCGTCACTAGTAATAACATTCTTGGACTGCAAAAAAAAGTTAGTATATCGTTATAAGGCAAGACGTGTCTCAACATCAAATAAGTCGAATTCCACCGATGGTCCGCATCCGTTTGAAGCTTGTATGGACGTTTGTCCGAAGCGATGCAAAATCGCTTGAAGGTCGTAAGTCGAGAATTAGAACCATTGAGCCATGTTATGGCTTTATGGATGGAATCAAGATAAACACTTACTTTCTTAAAACCGGATTTAACTATAAGATTAATAACATGCAAGCACAACGTTGATGTAAAAAAAATGATTCAGCATAAACATTGAATAAAGGCTGTAGAATTTCCATTGCTCTGAAATTTACAACTGCATTATCTAGAGTTACTGCAAATATTTTATTTATGAGGCCAAATTCCTCACAAACTCTAGAAATTCGTTCATCAATATTTTCTGCAGTATGTGAAATATCAATTAATTTTAAAGTTATTACTCTTTTTTATAATTCTTAGTCATCATCAACATAATGAGTAACTACACTAATATAGTCTTTCTTAGCCCTACCATTCTAAATATCAGATGTGATAATAACAGAAAAGATGTATATAGCAAACAATTGTTTAATACCATCCCAGCCTTGGTTGTAAACATTCACCAAGTCCCGAGTTATGGTCTGTCTACTAACAGCTTGAAAGTTAGGATTATGAGCAGTTTTAATGTAAGTCTAAAGTGCAGAAAACTCACCAAAGTTTAGGGGTAGATCCTGTTTAGCAATTAAACGGGTAAGAGAATCTCGTGCTACCTGAGAATCATACTCTCATGAACGTACCGTACCGTCAGGATTTAGTACCAGTTGCTACTGTCATAGCTGGTAATCTTGCTTTTTCGCACACGTCTCAACATGTCGTCTCAAATGCTCTTCTTCGCGCACGCCTCAGCATGCCGTCTCAAATGCCCTATTACATCAGAAGATTTTCCAGAGAGTTTAGTCTTACAAATTCTACATTTCGCGTAAGTTACCTTCCTTCCATCCGTGCCGGTCTCCTTGATCTTATCAAAATGTTGCCAGGCGGAGGAAGTCTTGATCTCTTCAAGCCGGTTGCCGTTGATAGGCTCCCGCTCGCAGTTCCGGATCCTTCCGAAGTCACATGTACTTTCTCCGGCTGTCCTTGCGGTGTAGGAGCCGACCCGGAGTCGTCTCCCTGCGACATCGGCACATAGCTCAGGTCAAAGTCACTCAGTTGGAACGTCGGGTAGTTTGAATCCATCCTGAAATATAAATAGAGAAAATTAGTACCAAAAAAATAGTACGAACCAAGAACAAAATTCAGAATTTTTTTTACCTTGCAGGAGCACCAGAGACTGCAGTTATCAGCTATGGAAATGTGGAAAATTTTTTATTTTTAAACAAAAATTTGTCTAAATCAAAAATTTAGAGCGCAAGAGAGCAAAAGAGAGCAGAAGAGAGCACAAGATGAGAGATTGGGAGGTTTGGATGAGCCACGATGTTGCTGCTGGCTGCTCTATTTATAGGAAAAAAATTCACAATTTTTCAGATTTTTTTGTTATTTTTTCGAATTTTTTGGTCCTTCAACTACTAAATTCGAAATCTAGCCGTTATTTCCGACCGTTGAAACACGTGTCAACCATCCATTGGGCCACCGAGGCGAACCGACCGTTGCCCGTCCCTCCCCACCCCCCCCCCCCCCACGCGTGCTCGTGCTATAGCGGACTGGCCGTGCCGCACCGCCGGCCTAGGCATGCCACGGGTACTCAGGCCGTGCCGGGACGGCCCGGGCACGATTACTATAACACCGTGCCCGAACCGGCCCGACAAGGCATGGCTCATTTGAACACATATAGTTGCCGAACTCTCACCACAGCATAGCATCCATCTTCTACATCCCCTCTGTCCTTCTTTCTTTGTATTCGTTCTTCACGAGGAAGAAGAAGAGTAGCGTTTGGTATTGTTTCCATGTGGCTAAACCAAGTCAGCCACTTAACCTGAGCCAAACCACAATAAAACCAGCTCCACTTTCTTGTATTAGGGTTTTCAATCGGTTCACCTCCAGTTTAAGCCCTAAAAATTAAAATAACACCCGGTTTTCACTCATATTATCTAGTAGATTAAACCTACATATCATTCCCTTCCTCAAATATCATAAACCCAAACTCTATAGTGATCTTTTAAATCCAAAAACCATTCAATCTCTAATTTATCCATTATTTCCATCCTAGCTCCAATTCTCGCCATTTATTTTATCGTTTATTTATAGTATTTCTTTTGTAGGCTTATTTGCATTTACTCTTGGGTGTGTACGCTAGATCGTGCAGAGGACCCTGTAGGAGCTGACGTGGACCTAGAAGGCTATGCTGAAGCTTCAGAAGGCCACATTTTGCAAGGCAAGCCACGAATCCATCCTTGGATCAACTTGAGAACCTAAGTAGAGAGCCACTTAGTTATTTCATGCATTCAATATTTACAAATTTATTTGGCGTATGATTTAATTTCTGATAATCTTGTTAAATTAGTTATTATCCATTTATTTATATCATTACTACTGCCAATGTCCTTGAATTGCTATACCCTATTCTTTGATGACCTAGACATAGATTTAATTAAATCACATTGCTACTGTAGTGGATAATACCACCAATCTCTACACTCATACACTTGTTTTGCCTGCCATCACGTGATGGTGTTATCGGGCGTCATGAAATATGGTTTTATGTAAGTCACTTGTATGGAGTGACATGGAAGTTAATTCTAGGCGAAGATTGGGTATTCTGGATTGTGAGGCCATGCATTACTATGCTTGAGATGTGCACGGGCCTGTGCTAGTTTGGTTGCTTCCCCGGATATAAGGACAACCCCCTTATACCATGGAAAGTGATATAATTTGCGCCCATCCACAGGACCGAGTAATCGGACTTAGGCTAGTACATTGTCCCACTATATAAAAGACTATGAGATGGCTCTATGAGTAGGTTTAGTGGTGGACAGGTGGAAGGGGCTTCAGCCAGATTGACATGATCCATAACAGTGGAACTCGTGAAAGCAGCAACAGTTTTAAGCCTTGCTTAGGCCAAGCAAGTGCCCGACTGCTAGAATGGATCTACATCCCACTGGACAGTAACTAGTAGTAAGTGGGATACTCGAACGGCTCTGTTATCCTTGGCTCCGTACAAGTTGAGGGTATCTTGTGGGAAAAGCTGGGCAGTCTCTGCAGAGATGAGTCTTTAAATCATTCGAATGTGTCGTGCTTCCGGTTAAGAAACTATGTCATGGGGTGAATCCTATCTCATGTTATGAGTAGATTTTATAATTAAAATGTGGACATGATTAAGATGAGGATGATGGTGAATTAGTATTGCTATTGTTTTAAACTCTCAATTTATAAATGTTTGTAAATAAAATAATTATGAAAGTAGGGAAAAACTATATAAATAGGCTTGTTATGAAGCTCTCCTTGATAAACCCTATGTCCTTATACGCTTTGTATGTATTTTATTTGAATTGTTCTGGACATGGTTTGTTGGGTACTTCGGTACTCACCTCTTGCATAAAATGTGGTTCAAAGGACCAGTTCTTCGCCGAGGAAGCGCATGAAGGAGAAGATTTCTTCATTGACGAGGAGTTTTAGGTCTAGTTCTAGCTCGGTCTACTCTCAGGCGTGCCTGTGGTGGTCTGTTGGCTTTTGTGTATGGAACTTTTGCTTGTAGGTTAGGTGTGTTGTAAATTTGTCCCGTTGGCTCCTAAAACGTGTCGTATTATGTTTTATGTAATATATTTTGTGTAAAACCTAGTGCTGTGTAATCAAAGCAGTTCTGTGTATTAATTTGTGTGCGATCGAAATCCTGGACAATCGCGGGTGGTTTTAGGATATCGTACTCAAATGGGGTATCCCCACACTTAGTCCTCACACAGAAGAAATCAGTAGCGGAACGGCAACTAGCGTAGCTTCAACACCAAACCACAGGCAACTCAACTGAGGTATGAGCCAAACACCAAACTTCTCCTCCTTGTAAATCTTCACTCTGATGATTGTAATATAGCAAGACTGAGTACCACCCACCGTACTCAACAAGCCACACTAGGAAATGCAAAATAATGCAATGGGAATACCAAAGGAAAGGCATAGTATGGCCTATTTGCATAAATCAGCATTTAAAACATTTGCATTTAAAAGTATCGAAAACAGTGTAGTTTAATTAATAGTCAATATTGAATCAACCACTGAACCATGCTCCAATGCAGTTCAGGCCCAAACCATAACTCTCCAAACTAGAGCTATCAAATTATCACCATTTACCACCATTAATGAGTAGTGTAGGACTAATCACAGAAAACATTGCTAGGCCCACCCATTAACCGCGGGCACGGCTATTCGAATAATTTTACTCTGACCAGAGGTGTACCAATTTACTCACAAGACACAACTCCACAGCACATCACTGTGCGCCTCATTACCACCATGGTACCTCGAAAAGGAGTTGTAACAGGACTCTCCATGAAACCCGCACAACAAGAGTGTCACCCGCTGGACCACCAGTCTCCGACAGGAGCTGATCAGACCCCCAACAGGATACGATCCAACGCCCAAAACATGGACTTATTGACGCAGCCATTGTGGTCTTATTGACACAGCCAAAACACACCATGGGGCCTTCGGTTGAACGAATCACACTTTAGTTCCCACCATTACCTATTCTGGCTTGTGGTTAGCACAGGTATTGCTTCGCAACAAGTAGTCTGCGAACCGGTCCTTAACTGTCATGAGCACCACTAGCGACATCACAACCCTGGTGCTCACAACCCACCGTCAGTCAAGATTTAGTTGGCACAATTAATTAACCAGCCATGACCAACTGTCGTGAAAACAATAGCCATTAACCATTAGTTATCAATGAGTGAATCATTAGTTTTCCACATAAAATGACGTTAATGTTTCTAAGCTTGGCTAAGCAGAACCTAAATAATCTAGCTAGATCTGTACATAATCATCCAGCTAGTCAGTATTAATTACCCAAGGTATTAAGATATAGATATCAATAGCAAAATATTGACCATAAACAAGGAATATCGAAATAATAAATAAATACCCATAATAATGACATTCAAAAGCGTTGCATGCAATAACGTTAAAATAAAATAATTTTCACAGATGGGATCAATATGCTCAAGGAGATTGTCATATGATTTGCCTTGCAAAAGAAAAGTCTTTACTTGATCTTCCGAACTCTTCCGCTGACTTCGCGATCCTCTGAAACGACGATTTTACGCGACTACATGCAAAACAAAGAAAAATCCTAAGAAAGTCCAAATAAACAGTACATAAACAAGTAATTCATGATTTTAGATGAATTTAGGAAGAAGAACAGGTCGAATCGGAGTTCGGACGGAAAAGATATGGTCCTTGAAAGTTCGAATTCAGAGAAAATCAGAAAAGAAAAAAAAATTCTCAGGAATATTCCCCTGGAAAAACAATTAATTGAATTGTTTTTAAGATAGATATTGGATATAGGACCCACTGACCAGAGAGATGGCTCATGTAAAGTGGGTCTATGGACTTGGGAAGCAGAGAGGTGGTAGATTGGTGACATGGTTGCCATGGGGACGACACCTGGGCAGAGGGGGTGAGGTGGCGATTTAGGACTAACGTGGCATGATGACGTGGGAAGGTGACTGGATTAGTAAGATTCAACGACCTAGATTGGACTCGAAGAGATTGGACAGACGAGATCTGATCGACAGTGTATGAAGATTGGATGGCTTAGATTAAATTGAAGACGATCAGACGACTGTGAATGGATCTGGAATTATAGATCGGACCCACATGTCAGGTGTGAGGGGAGATGCACTGCCGGTGAGGCCCACTCGGCAGTGGCACACAGAGGAAGGGTTAGTGGGGTCCGTCCGCAGGGATCAGGCAGGACGAGCTTCGGTGCTCCCTTAGCGTGGACGGCAGTGCGGCAAGGCGAGGCCCGGGAGAACGTCGACGGCGTCCGGCGGCACCCAGGCGACGCGGTGACGGCGGCTCGTCAGCGGCAGGCGGTGGCAGCAGACGGCAACATCCAGGACGGCAAGCGGCGGCGACACAGAGGGATGGAGCCGGGGAGGCCCGAGGATTACGAGGTCCTCCGGGAGCTCGGCATGGCGACGACGTTGACAGCACACGGGCAAACAGAGACGGCGTCGAGGGATGCTCACCCGCGGCCGGCGGAGGTCGCAGCGGTGGAGGCGACGGCGTCTCGGCACCCGTCGACGTCGGCTGCGTAGCGCTAGGGGCGGCGGCGACGCTATGCGCAGCGGCAGCGGCGCTCTGTTTTGGGACGGCGCGGCTTGGGCAGCAGGGCGGCGGCGCGAGGGGCAAGACGGGGAAGGGCAGAGCGGCGCGGCGGATTAGGGCGCAGAGGCGGCACTGGGGTGGCGGCTTATATTGCAGGGCCCCCGATTTCGGCGGCGGAGGCGGCACGGGGTGGCGGCTGCTCGGGCTGGTCGGGGCGGCGAAGCGGCGGCGGGCGGCGGGCCTAGGGGCCAAGGGCGGAGCAGGCCGGGGCCGCTCGGCCTCCCGCGCCGAGGCTGAGGAAAGAGGGCCGGGAAGAGCTCGGCCCAGGAGAGAGAACAGGGGGAAGGAGGAGGAGGAAGAAGAAAGGAAGAAAAAGAAAGAAGGGAAAAAGGAATTTTTAAAATATATATATATATCGAAATATTTTTGGAATTGAAATATTTTTTGGAATCGGGATGATCAACGGAATTTTAGAACCCTCCTCTAAATATAAGAATATTTTAGGAATTTCTAGAATATTGGAAGGAATTATCAGGACTATTCCGGAATCGGGAAAAATAGGAAATATTTGTGAAATCAAGAATTTGGGGGGAAAATAGAGGATATTTTACGTTGACCGAGAAATTAGGATATTCGAGGAATAAATAAATATCCAAAATATATATGAATATTTCGGGGAATTTTGGATCTTGAGAAAGTGAAGAGAATTTTAGGGTTTTCGAAAATGGCACCAGACATTGATGAAGGAGAGGGACACAGGTTCGAGTCAAAGGAAAGATAAAAGGGTTTGACCAAAAATGACGTGAGATTGAGGGAAGAAAAGAGAATTTATTTTATGTTTATTTAATTACTGAAGTGTTCTGTATAACATTAAAATAAATTCTAGAGCTCCAAAAAATTCGAAAAAATTTCAGAGAGTCTATTAAATCATGGGGAATTTACTAGAGGTAAATGACACGATGAAACACGAAGAATTTATTATTATAAATACTTAAACGCTTAAAATATTCTGATAAAACCCCAAGAATATAAAAACATATAAGTATTTATTTAAAATTTCAACTTGGGATTTTTAATATTGGAATTTTCGAAATTTTATTCAAACAATTTCACAAATAAATTTTCTAATGATTTATTGTATTTCCATTTACCTAAAATGATTTTTAATTAGGGCGATTTTCAGGGTGTGACACCGACGCCGGCCGCCGCCGCCACCGGCCACCGTCCGTCCTACGTCGTCAGCTGCCGCCATGCGCCTCATCCTCCTCATCGGTCGTTTCCACACCGCCGCACTAGCTGTCCGGCATCCCTCGTCCTTGTAGGGCCCCGATCGAGTGACGGGGCCCTAAAGGGGCCGGGGCCAGGGGCCGATTTCGCCCCGTTCTTCGTGCCAGGGCTGGGGCCGGTGAACCCACAAGGAAGCGGGAGCAGGACCGTTCCTGTCCAACCCGCCCGTGTCTCGTCCTGTTGCCAGCCCTACTCTAGCTTGCAATTGCTTTCAGCCGGTTAATTAAACCACTTTTTAAAGTAATTGCGTACTACTTCCAGGCATGATTCATGCAGATCGAACGTCTGAATTAACAAGACGAGACTGACTTGTGATCAAATCACTAAGATTTACAAGATCATTTACTCAGTATAATCCTACTAGCTACTGTCAACCAGTAATATTATGATGTCTAGCACCTTCCCCAATCTTGTGCGGCAAGAAAGAAATTAAACAAGCGCCTTAAATTAATTACACCTAGCTACCTGCAGGCACGTGCACACAGACAGACGATATCCATATAACACTGTACTACTAGTATGGAGTATGATGATGATATATCCACCCCCTCCCTAATCTTAGGATCCCTGCTGCACGCATCTACCAATATTTATCCGTCATGCAGATAATCTTAATCACAATCGACAAGATCAACTAATTAATCATTGCATGACGAGGAACCCCCACCTAATCTATCTACTCCAGCGAAACGAGCATTAATTAGTTGATGATTGGATTCTTGTGGTGATATCAATCCATCGAATTAATACAGGTGCTCGTATATATGATTAATTATTTTTATGTTAGACGGTGTATATTAATAACGAGATATCTATGTGTTGTCGAGGATAAAAAACCTCACGGCGGGAAAGTCGGGTGACCTCCCGCTTTTTGAGATTCCGGTCAGCCAGGGGAGTAGTTCTCAGGAAGCGACGCAGGAGAGTAAAGAAAGATACGCGAAGAAGACCGATGAACAGCACACGTCAGAGGGACACGAGGAGTATACAGTTCGGCCGCCGAAGCTAATACCCTAACTCCCTGTGTGTAGCATCGTGGTGCGAACTAGTACGTATACACGAAGCTACTCACAGCCGACCGAAGAAGAGAAACAGCTAGAGAATGAGCTTGGAGCAAAGACGGGGAAAGCTCTCCATTCGCGTCTCCTTTTTTTCTGCTTGGCGTGATCCTGCCTTTTTAAGTGAGGAGCCACAACGCCGGATGCAACGTGAAGACTAATGATCGCTTTCAATCTTGTCGCCCTTTTTCCGTCTGCTGCGTCGCACCCGGGATTACGTCGCTCGAGACGCGATTGAACTACGCTACGCTGCCAATCAAAACTCTGACTTGAACACGGTTCACATGAAAAAGCTCCGTAGCAAAAACTTCTACCATGAGAGCACGATCATACGCGCCCGCTCAGACAACGACAGAGCGACAGCCCGCCCATCCTTCATTAACGTATTAGCTGGGAGTGTCGCTCAAGTCAACCTCTCCCCGTGACTCCCGCCCACCCGGGACAGAGCATCCACCCGGGAGCAGCGTCGGCACCCGGACCGACACGGGTCCCGGAGCCGGGGGCTTGGTCCCCGGGGCCCGAACCGCACGGTCGCACTCGGGAGCCGACACCGGGACCCGGGACGGGACTCGGTGCCCGGGACCAAGAGCGAGGGACCCAGGACTGGGAGCGGACCCGGGACCGGGGAACTCGGCCCCGGGCGCCGGGCCGATGCTGCCGTGCCCGGTCCTCGGCGATGTCCCGGACCACGGGCCAGAGGAAGCGCACCGGGGGAGCACTCCCGACCCGGGGGAAGGCACTCCCGAAACCGGGGCCGGGCAGCTTCCGTTGCCCCGGGCACTTAGCAACTGTCGTCGCCACTTGTGCAGATTGTGAGCCCGAAGGGGCTGACTGGCCGGAGAATTCCACGCGTCCCGCAGAACGTGGACCCCCAGTCCCACTTCGCCGACAGTGCCCCTGGCCCTGTTTGCTCGGCCGGATTAGCCCCGGCAGGAACAGGCCACGTCTTGAAGAAAGAGGACGCGGGGTCCCGCCTGGTTTCGCCATGGACTTGACGTAGCTTGACGATTTTGTTGATTTCAGATGCGATACGTACCCGGGAACCGGGCTGAAAAAACATGGAACGAGGTGTTTAGAAGGCCGCGGCGTCGGTCGTGATGGCGAGGCGCACTTTGCCCGCCCGTACTGTCGCCACGAGTTCTTCGTGGTGACCGCTGGTCGGAGGCCGCGGCAGCAATGAGGCGCGTCGTCCATTTGAGCTGCCACCTAATCCGCCGCGATGAGTTCTCCCGCGCCTGGCCCGAGATGAGGCGCGGAGAAGGAAACACTCTCCCGGAAGAACGCGTCCGGGCCAAGAGGCTGGGCTCGCCGTCCCTGGGGTGTGAGTTCGCGTGCAGCGAGGGAGTCCGCGGTTGTTCGCGAGAAAGTCGCGTGGTTCGCGAGGTGTTCGCGGCAGATCGCAGTGAGGACGTCGCGGCGTTTTGCAAGGAAGTCTCGGGAGGCCGTGGCCGAGCCCGCTGCGCGGAGGCAGGGTTCTCGACCGCGGCGACCCATCTCGTAGAGCTGATGCCTGACGAGGAGTTGAGGAAGACGCCGGTTTCCTTCTGACGCCATGCGCGGGCGCCTTCGGGGTCCGGGGGCCTCCATGCCCCCGGGCGCCCTTCTTCTGTCGTCGTCCGGGGTCCGGTTCGAAGGAGGCCAGCGACCTCTCCCCGTGCGACGGCGTTTCCGGGCCTCGCTCGTGCTTGCGCTCCGGTTTCGCCTGTCTTGTACGAAGAGAGATGTTTGCATATGTATATGTCATGTTTATACTTTTCGTACCTTGGTTTATTGTGTTGTTCGGAGGTCGCTTGTACTCGGGGTCCCGTGTCTGGGGACGTCGAGTATCGGGCGCCGTCCGACATCGGGCCAGCAACTGCGAACAGCCGTAGGGTGTGAGACCCCTGTCCGGGCCCCGGCGCAGCCGCTTGCCCCGGGAGTTCGGCCCGGGAGGCGGCGAACGTGACCGTCGACGCCTCGGGAGCTCGGTTCCCGGGGGCGCGTGATGTCCGGAGGTGAGCTTGGCGGGGCGATGAAGCCCGTAGGTCCGGGCCCTTCCTTCTTCTGGTTCCGGGGGGCCCTCCGCGCCCTCGGGCGCCGTTGTCCGGAGAGCGTAGCGAGGCCACGAGGACACTCTTGGCTCGCCGAGAGCCCCTTGGAATTGATCCCACCCGGGCCGGGGTCGCTAGCAACGAAGCCCCCGGGCCTCGTCGGGCACCGCCATCCTCTCCGAGAGCCTAGGCTGATCATACAGGGAAAAATACAAGTTGAGGAATATGTGAAGCTGGATAAGGTAACGTATCTGGATATTTGCGAAAGGGCGGCATGGCTTCGCGAGCACCATCCCGGGACTGGAGTGTTGTTCTCGCTCGGGAGCGCCGAGCATCGGGCCGATCCGCCGTAAAACGCCTTAGCGCCCGAGCCCTCTTTCCGGGCTTGGGTAGGCGCCTGCCCGAGAGCCCGGCCACAAGGGGCCGCGAGCACCTGGGCGCGGGGCTTGCGGAGTGGTCGAGTCTGGTGGCTCGGTCCCTTCTGTGTTCCAGGTTCGGGGGTCCTCCGTGCCCCCGGGTCCCGTTCGCCTAGGGAGCACAGTGAAGTCGCGACGACATGCTCTACATGATGAATCGTGAGAGCACTTGGCTCGCTCCCTTGTCCGCTCCATGCTGCGAGCCGTTGCGTCTACCACCTCCTAGGGGCCTCTTCGCGGTCGCGACTGAGCGGAGGAAAGGATTGCGCATAAGGAATCTGCCCCCTAGCAGCGGAAAAAACCGAGCCCGAAGCCAACCAGTGCGGGACACCGCAAGCCGGGGCTTAGACGATGTCCGGGGTTTAGCAGATGGGATACGGTAGCTCGCTGGTAGGGAACAGATGCTTAGGCGCAACACCCAGCCACCGCATGGGCGCGACCCGATTATGCCCCCGGGGGAAGATCATCACGATCGCGACATAGAGAAATGATAAGGGCACGAGCCCGGAAACGATAATAAAAATATTACTCTGGAAGGCGAGTACACATGGGGCCTGCCCAGTGTTGAGGTTTAGAGGCACTTACAGGATGTGTTTTCAGATAATATTTGTGAAGATGCTCCCAGGCTTACCGGGCCCGGTTGGGAAGTTCCGATCATCAGGGAGGGGCCTTCCCACGGGGGGAAGATTTCATTCCGACCCGTACGAAGATACGGCGGAGATTCGAACCCCAAACCTGAAGTGACCGGGCCCGAACCTGACGCCAAAGGTGGCGCTTGAGGCCTTGCTGGTAACGAGCGACGCGGAGCGGAGCGCGCCACCTTCGTCCCTCGAGGAAGCCGAGGTTGTCGAGCTGCATATTGTCGTGGTTGATGTTTGTCGATGTAGCGCTGTACTCGAGAGCCGAAGAAGAGTTCTGGCGACAGAACGGCTTCGGCCCGGTACACCAGGAAAAACTGGGCCTCCCCGGGCGCTAAGCTTGGTGCGGTATGAGTCGTCCCCGGGACCGCCGGGGAAAGGTCTACTCTACGCATAGTGAACTGTGAGAGCGTCCGGTCCGTTCCCTTGTCCATCCCATGCTACGCAACACATGGAAAACAACGAAAGGAATGAGACCGAGAAGAATATTAAAAATATTGCTTATGTAAAGTGTATATACATGGGGCCCAGGCTAGCGCTGAGTTTCCGGAGAAGTCCAGCGCTGGCCCGGGTTTACCCAACTTACAGGATGTTTATACAGATGGATTTGCGAAGATACTTGTTATGCCTAGGGATGGAGCTCGGACTAGCTTCCCTCGCGAGCCCGAGTCCGGTATGTGTTCGGGCCCCGGGGGCCCCGGCTAGCGCTAAGGATATACGTCCGGGACCCGGGGGCCCCGGACTGGGATACGGTTTGATATAAGCCGGGTTCCGGGGCCCGGGCTTGAATATGGGATGTGAGACGACCTTCCGGACGCATTCTCGCCGGAGCGGTGCTATCCGGGCTATCGCGCCCTATTCCGGGTGTCGCGTTCCTAGGCTTGCACTCGCCTTGGCGATGCCGCCCTGGTTCGGCTCCTCGGTGTCGGACCCGGGGCGCGGATTCGGGAATCCGAGCCTCGGCTCAAATATGTGCCCGGGACCCAAGGGGCCCCGGACTGAAATACAACTTGATGTGTATGGTCGACATGAGCCTGGGCACGGAGGCCTGGGCAAGGACATGGACCACGTCGGGACGACTTCCCCGGACACGCCCATGCCGAGGCGATGTTGTCCGGGTACTCGCGCCCTGTGAGGGTCATTCCGGGCGCCATGTTCCTAGGCGCGCATTCGCCTGGGCGAGGGGTGCTCTACGACGAGCGCCGTGCTTGCTGCCTGCAGAATATCATTGGTGCACGCCCAACCATCGACTCGCGCGTCACGGCCTGAGGCCACGGCGTGAGGAGTGGGCACGAGCCCCGCTACCGAGGGTAGCGAGGACGCTCTCGAGTTCTGGCCTGTCAGGGGCAGTGTTTTGGCTCAGCTTCCCTTTCGAGGGTGCGAGCTCTCGACACCGGGAGGAGGTCCTCAACCGGGAGCGGCCTGCCCGGACTCGCGCTCGACAGGGCGGCGTGGTCCGGACTATCACACCGGGACCCGGAGGCCCCGGACTGGGTCGGGACGAACCGCCCGGACTTGCCACCTAATCCGATGGAGTCCGAGCAGCCGTTCCCTATGTACCTGGGCGCCCAGGAGCCAAGGGCTCCAACCGGGGCCAGTTACACGCGCCCGGGAGCCAAGCTCCGACCGGGGCGAGCATGTGCCCGGGAGCGAAACTCCCACCGGGCTAAGTACGCAAGTACGCGCCCGGGAGCCGAGCTCTGACCGAGGCGAAGTACGCGCCCGGGAGCCGAGCTCCGACCGGGGCGAGCATGTGCCCGGGAGCTAAGCTCCCACCGGGCTAAGTACGCAAGTACGCGCCCGGGAGCCGAGCTCTGACCGGGGCGAGCATGTGCCCGGGAGCTAAGCTCCCACCGGGCTAAGTACGCAAGTACGCGCCCGGGAGCCGAGCTCTGACCGGGGCGAAGTACGCGCCCGGGAGCCGAGCTCCGACCGGGGCGAGCATGTGCCCGGGAGCTAAGCTCCCAGCGGGCTAAGTACGCAAGTACGCGCCCGGGAGCCGAGCTCTGACCGGGGCGAGCATGTGCCCGGGAGCGAAACTCCCACCGGGCTAAGTACGCAAGTACGCGCCCGGGAGCCGAGCTCTGACCGGGGCGAAGTACGCGCCCGGGAGCCGAAGGCTCCGACCGGGGCAGACAAGGGTTCCTAACTGAAAAGCTGATTGACAAGTGCCGGGTAAGGATATGTACCGTATTAGGACGAGTTCCCCGGGTCCGCCCTTGCCGAGGCGGTACTGTCCGGGTACTCGTGCCCCGTCGAAGTCGTTCCGGCTCGGGAGCAGGACTCGGACCGTCCGCCAAGGGTTCGGATCATCCGAACCGCCTCGGTCGGGCTCGGGCCCGCTACTGCTCTTGCCGGAGCTTCTTGACGCGCTCGGCCAGCTTTTGGACGGCGCGGCATTCCACGAGGTCATGCGAATCCGTCTCGTGGACGGCGCACCACCTCCGGGCTTCGACCGGCTCGAGGCGCTCGGCCAAGCGCTGGACGGCACGACACTTCGTGATGTCGTGCCGGTCCGTGTCGTGGAAGGCGCACCACCCACGGGCTGCGGCCGGCTTGAGACGCTCGGCCATCCCCTGGACGGCGCGGCACTCCGTGATGTCGTGCCGGTCCGTGTCGTGGTAGGCGCACCACCCCCAAACTATGGCCGGCTCGGTACGCTCGGGTGAGCGCTGGATGGCGTGGCACTCCGTGATGTCGTGCCAGTCCGTCTGGTGGAGAGGGCACCACTTCTGGGCTGTTGCGGGCGGTGGCGGCGCGCGTGCGGCCTTTCGCCGCTTGCTGCGACCATCGCCTCCGCGGGCATCATAGCTCCGGGAGCTGCCCGTAGTCGCCATGGCGTAGCTCTCGGCTGCCGCCTTGGCCTTCTGGCGCTTCCTCCTGTTCCGCCGCAGCGCGGAACGTGAAAGCTTGCCATCTTCTTCAGGACCCTGGTCGGGGCCCCAGGACTTGCGGCAGCGTTCGCGCGCCGCTCGCGCTGCCGCTCGATCGTGACCCGGGCGTCCTCCTGAACCTGCGTCGGTTCCAACCAATCGTGGAGGTCGCCGTGGCCATTGTTGGAGTCCCGCGGACGATGGCCTTCCTCCATGGAGTGCGTTGGTGTTGGAGGCGCCGGCGTACCACCTGAAAAGGAAACCCCTACCTGGCGCGCCAGCTGTCGGAGGATAAAACCTCGACGGCGGGAAGTCGGGTGACCCCCCTTTTTGAGATTCGGCCAGGGGAGTAGTTCTCAGGCGAAGCCGGCTTCAGGTGTAGCAGAAAGATACGCGAAGAAGACGATGAACAGCACACTCAGAGGAGACACGAGGATTTATACAGGTTCGGGCCGCTCGGAAGCGTAATACCCTACTCCTGTGTGTATGCTATCTGTGGTGGACGAACGTAGTACGGTAGTTACAAGGTAAGCTAGCTCACAGCCGGAGCCGGAGAAGAGGAACAGTGGCTAGAGAATGAGCTTGGGAGCAGAAGACGGGGAAAGCTCCGTCCAGTTCGGTCTCCTTTTTTTTTTCGTGCCTGTGGCTTGGATCCTCCTTTATAGATGAGGGGAGTCCACAACGCCGGATGCACGTGAGAGAGCTAGGTATGATCTGTCTTGTCAAAGTCTTGTCGCCGTCTTGTCTTGTTGCCGTCTGCTGCGTCCACGCCGGGTAGGTCGGCTGCGGAGGACGGCTGGAGCGTGGAGACGTGACGGCGTACGCCTCCAAGTCAAAAGGCTCTGACTGTGAACAGCGGTTGCACAGTGAAAAGAGCCTCCGTAGTCAAAAAGGCTTCTGACTGCATAGTAGGGTGTCCACGGGGAGCCATGACGAGGCGCCCACGCGTGGCAGAGCAGGCGACAGAGTCGACAGGCCTGTCGCCTCGTCATTAACGTAGGTAGCTGGGGAGTGGTGCGCTCAAGTCAACCTCGTGCCCGGCATGGAGTGCTCCGCGCCGGCACCCGGGACAGAGGCAGTCGGCACCCGGGAGCCGAGGCGGTCGGCACCCGGGACCGACACCGGGGTCCCGGAGCCGGGGGGCTTGGTGCCCGGGGCCCGAACCGAGGCGGTCGGCACTCGGGAGCCGACACCGGGGACCCGGGACCGGGGACTCGGTGCCCGGGACCAAGAGCGGGGACCTAGGACTGGGAGCGGGGACCCGGGACCGGGAACCGGCCCGGGCCCGGGCCGATGCTGCCGTGCCCGGGTCTCGGGCGATGTCGCCGGACCACGGGCCAGAGGAAGCGCACCGGGGGACACTCCCGGACCCGGGGAAGGCACTCCCGGAACCGGGCCCGGCAGCTTCCGTGCCCCGGCACTTAGCAACTGTCGTCGCCACTTGTGTAGATGTGAGCCCGAAGGGCTGACGTGGCCGAGATCACGCGTCCCCGCAGAACGTGGGACCCCCAGTCCCACTTCGCCGACAATGGTAATTTTGTCAATCTTAATATATATTGTTATAGTTTTATAGAAATGGGAATGTACGTATATATGTTTAACCTATGCAGGTATATGAGCGCATATGTTTATAGTATGTTTTTTAAAAAATCCATCCACTCCCTCGCATACATCGATCGTATCACCCGCCTCTAATTTAATTTAACGAACTCGACTAGTATACTTAATTCCAAAATAATTCACAGCTAACCTGATGCTTAACCTGAAGACCAGCGACCAGAGAGAAATATCTTAATTAATTACTGTAACTAATAACTGGCACAAAAACAACCAACCGCGGATAGGATCCGACCGATCGATCCCACCAACCGTGCCATGCAACGGCCACTCGAACGAGCCACGCCAATTCTCTTCCCGCCGGCCACAGCCGCTGCCTGTGCGGGCCCACGTGTCAGTGTCCCCGCCGCCGACCCGCCGCGCCTCGCTGGCCTGGCCATCCCCATTCCTCCTTCCTTCCTCCATTTCCCAAAAATTCGCGAGATCTCGTCAATTTCTCGTCCCCAAAAATCCCCTCCACCTCTCTCAAATTTCCAGTTGATTCGCCAGGCTTGGAATTCTGCAATTCTTCCAGATGATGCTGCTCGCCAAGGAGTTCGGCCTGTCGCCGCCGGCAGCGGTCACGCCTCGCCGGAGGGCGCCGGCCAGGGTCGCGCCGTGGGGCTTCTCTCCGTCCGGTGGCTCGCCGGTGGGAGACCTGTGGCTCCGGACCAGGGGAGCAGGGGGAGGAGGAGGAGGCGCCGCCGCAGACGGGTTCGGGAGCCACAGCCACGAGAGCGAGATGGATTTGGCCATGCTCGTCAGCGACTTCCTTGAGAACGGCGGCAGCGGAGGCGCCGACTCGCGCGGTAGCAGCGACGGCGAGTCCGGCCTCTCCGACCTCGCCCACCTCGCCGATAAGATTTCGGTATGCATACGCTGCTGCTGCCCTTTTGGTTTAATTTCTCCCCACCTCTTCTCCTGTGCAGCCAGCCGTGTTCATCACTTCATGTGCGTTCATCTGTGTGTTCATTCTCCCTTAATTTCCGACCAAGCCCTTTAAATTCTACTAGTTGGATGGTGATTTACAACCATAAGAAACGAATTCGTATTCTCAAACTATGACTAGGTAGGGATTTGGGGTATTAGTGTACAAATTTGTTGATTGCGCATTAATTGTGATTACAACTTATGATTGCCTAGCTTGTTTTTCTCAGTTTTACCCCATGATTGTAGCTTAGTGGTGTTCTGAATTCTTCAGTGCCAGTGAAATTCCAACGATTAGCAGAGTCCGTTAGGAAGATAAATCCAACCTTTATGATGCCTAGAGAGCTATACAAGCTGTCACCCGTGGGCTTGATTACATCGGTCTATGCATCATTTCCCACCCTGCTATAAAGTAGTGCTTCCAATTTGCAATCAATTGTGCCACTCGGTTCTCTTTTTATTAGCAGGCTGTATGCACTCTGCTAGTTCTATCTAAACTAATGAGTGGGTAGCTTACTGTTGGATACAGCAAAGATTAATACTATGCTATATCTGTCATAACTCAGCGTTCTATCCATGTGTTCCATTTTAGATGTACAAGCAAGGCGGCAATGAGAAAGAAACTGAATTACTCTCCATGGTCCACTCGCTGTTATTCTCAATCCATGAGTCAGAGCTTCTGGCTTTCAAGAGAGGTCAATGCAGTGCCAGTTGCATCCGTCATTTACTTGTGAAGCTCTTGAGATACTCGGGATACGACACAGCAGTTTGTGTATCAAAATGGCAGGGATTTGACAAGATACCTGGAGGTACTCCCAATGAGAGCTTGGCTACCTGTGCTTGAAACTTAAAACTAACAGCCCATACTAACATTCTCTATTGGAATTGGACTATATAACTTAGCTGTTTGTTTTTTCACTGATTAGGTGATCATGAGTATATCGATGTCATGATGAACAATGATACTGAGGATCGTCTGATCATTGATATCGACTTCAGGAACCACTTTGAAATAGCCAGGGCAGTTGATTCTTATGGCAGTCTGCTCAATTCACTTCCAGTGGTCTATGTTGGCACTCTTCCCAGACTGAAACAGCTCTTGCATGTGATGGTAGATGCTGCAAAATGGTCCCTTAAGCAGAACTCTATGCCTCTGCCTCCTTGGAGATCCTTGCCTTACCTTCAAGCAAAATGGCATTCCAAGTATGAGAGGATAGACCTGCACAATGGGCAAGACTTCCACAGCACAGCTTCAGATCACGCACAATGCATTGGGCACCTCAAAAGGCTGAAATCCTCCCTGCAGTCAGAACTAGATACCGAAAGGTTGCTCATGATGCCAATCAAGACTGATATGAAGAGGAGGGCAAAGTTTGAGAGGCGGCGGCGTTCCCTGCTCAGTTTCTGATTCATATTTGTGCTTCTTCGATACTGAAGTACTGAGAGAAGGGAGAATAGCTTCCCATACTTTTTCCGTGATAAAAGGAGTTTTTTTTGTTTTGAAGTTTTGGACATACAAGGGAAATAGATGATGGGTACTAACAAGGCAGGAGAGTCGAGATAGTGTGCCAGATTTTTTTGAAGGCATATACAAAAACATAAAATTCTTTTTGGATTTCATTTTTGTTCTTCCCCTGTTCTATACATAAAAGATGGATGCTAGTGGTTAATCGGCTGCATACCATGTACAATGATGAGTGTTTACAGAGTTTTACCCCTTATATTCATTATTTAATCACATAGATGGACCTATTACCTTGTTCATTTTGAACACTTCCTTCTTTTATCCTTGTTGTAATTGTAGAATGTTTAAGCTGAGTTACACTCTGTATTGAAATGACATACTCCTAAAATGTTCTGGCTTTTATTTTTGGTTGTGAACAAGATGATTCTTTATGTTGCATGCTTTTATATTGCTGTGATGTGAATGATATATCTTAAAACTTCAACCTTTTTCTGGTGCCACCGCACTTGTTAGGTTGTGGTTAAAAATGGGCGATTCTTTTGGTCAAAAAGAAATGGCAGTGCGTGTCTTAAAGATGTTACTGCCGCAGTAGTGTAAAGAAAAGGAGAAGATTTGTGGGGAAAGAAAGGAACATATGCGGAAGTGCCTGTGAACATTAAGAAAAGCATGCAACTATGACTAAGACAAGTCTTGATTATTTATTCCCCTTCTTTTGCCAGCCTGGTGCGTGCAGTGTCCCCATTATCAATCTAATAATCTGACTTGTCTTCTCTTTGTGCCTGTCCTAAATAATTGGTATGTCTGTACAGCAAGTGATTTGAGAATCTTGTGAGATATATAGGAAACTGAAGGTGATGTTGGTGCGGTCGCTGGATGGCAGTTTCAGTTGTATTCAAGGAACTTATTAGGAGGGTAACTACGTTGGTTTGGTTGACAGTGAGAAACTCTCAAACTCACGCTGCAACTGTGGCGCAGATGAGATGCTGTTACGTGTAAGCTTTGACAAAAGATGCATCTATTCAGACGGGGTGAGGGAGGAAAAAAGTAAATACTTGGGGTGAGAGAGGCTCGAACTCTCGACCTCAGGATCACTCAAATTAGCTATGAGACCTACGCGCTAGCCAACTGCGCCACCACCCCTTGTTGCGGCTGGCTCAAATTTTATCTTTCAAATCAGCTTTCTATTTTGCCCTCTTTGAATTTCTCCACTCATGTTTAGTTGTACGTCTTAACCTGCTTTGCTCGGATGAATTAAGGAAATTTTAGTATATTTATGCTACTCAAAATAAATAGCTCGTTTGGTTTATCGCATCGCATCTGATCAGGCCTGTGAGGTAGGGATATTTGATGGTAAGAATGACATGTGGACACAGTAAATAACAAACACATTGAGAAAATAGCATCGTAGCCGGCGAAAAGAGAAAGTAGCACCGTGCGTGTACACAGCGGCAGTATATACTGTATAATGCTATGGATTAATGGTCATCCAACCATGAAAGCTGCCTTTTTTTTTTCTTCTACAAGAGAGAACTTAGTCATGACTCGTCTGGATGAGTGCATGCATATCACTCTTGATAAATATCTTCTAATGCAACAGTATCATGGTTTCGTGGTGTAGTTGGTTATCACGTCAGTCTAACACACTGAAGGTCTCCGGTTCGAGTCCGGGCGAAGCCAAATTGTTTTTTTATTTTTTTGGACATTCGATGCTGTGTTTGTGTAAAAAAAAACAGTCCCAACTTTCGAACTTCAGTGTGTTAAAAAGTGATGCTGTCTCAAATATCATAAATTCTGGATGCTAATTTTCAATCTGTTAAAAAAAAGAGAGAAAAGTCTGTTTTAAAAAATAATTATTGGCCCATGCAGGTCTCGAACCTGCGACCTTCGCGTTATTAGCACGACGCTCTAACCAACTGAGCTAATAGGCCCTTCTGTGCTGTGTCACTCGGTATTTTATATAAACCATTACTATTTACATTTACTGATAGTCTGTTTGTTTTATCCGCCTTTCTTTTGCGCCTTTTCTTTTGGAAATCAATCGGTTCATTCGAACACGTCCTGCTGGACATCATGCTTCTGGGCTAAAGACAGAGAATGGGTTGGAACATATCCTGCTGTCGGAAGCACAACGAACGACTATCAGGCGTCGGACATCCCTCTGATGTAGAATCATTTGCGTTAGATGATCTGGTTCCACATGGGTACACTACTCTCACACACCCCAGCCGAGTTTAGACGTGAGATGAACTAGTGTAGCACTCGCCTACAGCTACACTAATATGTGGTGTGATGCTACAGCTACACTACCTGTGTTATGTCTGTTGTTTTCACGTATTTGTATGTTTATAATATTGGTAATGTTTTACTAGCGCACATGTTTGTTTTATCATTCTAGTAGTATTGTTTTCTTTCATAAAAAATTAAAAAATATATAAGTACGGAGTATATCAAAAAAATATGTGTGGAGTGGTGGAGAACTTGACGCCGTCCAGTCAACTCCAACAGGGGAAGAAGGGTGAGCCGCACCCCACCGGCGCCGGAGATCCGACATCTCTCGCGGAGGCTCCTCCGATCTGCCTCCACCACCGACCACCCTTAGCCTAGCCTAGCCTCCTCCGCCGCCGCCGACGACGACGACGGAACCGCTCAATCATCCGAGGTAAGGCTCGCCTTTTGCCCGCCCAATCTGCCACCTCTTCCAATCCACCAGATACCCCTCTCCCTATCCACTCCTCGTCCTCGCTTCTGGATGATGCGACGCCTGCCAGGTTAGGGTAGGGTACAACGCCGGCTCACCGCAGCTCATTCCGGATCTTGCACGCATCATCATCGCCCATGGCCACCAAATCGTTTCTCCCTCCCCCATTCATCGCCTTCTCTTCTTCCCCCACGCAACCGCGTCCCGCTCCCGCCCTCGCCCCCAAGCCCCGCCGCCGCAATTCCCTCGTGTGTTCCGCCACCGCCGCCGGGGCGACCCATCGCCGCCACCGGAGGGCGGCAACAGGAACCCCTTCGCGCCGCTCTTCCAGGTGCCCCGGACGCTATGGCGCCGCACGCTGCAGCCCTTGGGTGACTACGGCTTCGGCAAGCGCAGCGTCTGGGAAGGCGGCGTCGGCCTGTTCATGGTCTCCGGGGCCGCGCTGCTGGCGCTCGCGCTCGCCTGGCTCCGGGGCTTCCAGTTGCGCTCTCGCTTCCGCAAGTACCAGGCCGTCTTTGAGTTCACCCAGGCGTGCGGGATATGCGTCGGCACGCCCGTGCGCATACGCGGGGTCACCGTCGGTAACGTCGTCCGTGTCGACTCTTCTCTCAAGAGCATTGATGCATATGTTGAGGTGCCTTCACCATCCTTGCTTCCTCTCCTACAATTCATATATATGTTTACCTTTTATGTCTTGTATTCCTTGACCAACCTAGATGTAAGATAGATCTATTGATATAGTACAGTGCTTCTTATTACATTGCTTACTCTTTGTGATAGAATTGGCACTCAAGTTCCAAACATGTAACTTGTGAAAATGGGAGTTGCACATTCATATAATGTATTGTCTTACCTGTGCAATCTAACTGGTTTGCCTTCGGGCTAGGTATTAACTGAAATTCGATGCTAGCCTAATCAATGAGAATTCAAAGACTGTTTAATGTATGTCAAATTCTATGCATATATGTCATTTTGTTCTAAAGAAGATTATTTGTTTACCAATGTTTGGACTTAATTGGATATAGAGTAGTTAGTTGTTCATTGAGAAAAAGCTAAGACCTATATTTTTACTGGCTAGTTGATTTCGATCTGGCTGCATAACCGCTCAATTTATACAATCTGGTAATCTGAACAGCGAATACATGGTATTTCAGCCTGCCATGAATGGGAGGGGTCATGTCCTCCTTTTAGATGCAGTTTTTCAGTACTCTGAATGGTTCCTTTTTACTCGGGACTTCACATTTGTCAATATAAAGTCAATGTTGCAGGTATACGAGTTATTTGAAAGTAAAACTTTGCTTTGACTTTGCCCAAAATGCTTATAGTTAATGGAACAACCTTCTGAAACTAATCCATGGTTTAGTTTGTGCAATGCAATGTGTCGTTAATTTGCATTTCTGCTGTTTCACTAACTTTTCCGGTCTCATTAGTTCTCTTACGGATACTTTCCAGTTACACAATTAGGTTGAGTTTAGCTTTCAATCATCACTCCTTTTAGTAAGTTGGGCAACAAGAGCACCTTCATTTTGTGTTGCGTGTTGTCTACATGTGCATTTTTATATTGTATAAATCCCCTTGTGTAGTTGTGTTGAATATCTGCTATTCTCTGATATGACAGGTTGAAGATGATAAAATTATTGTGCCCCGCAATTCAGTGGTCGAGGTGAATCAGTCTGGTCTACTAATGGAGACGCTTATTGATATAACACCAAAAGATCCACTCCCTACACCTTCAGTTGGTCCACTTGATCCAGACTGCTCCAAAGAAGGCTTAATTCTCTGTGACAAAGAGAGGATGAAAGGGCAACAAGGAGTAAGCTTAGATGCACTGGTTGGAATATTTACTCGTCTAGGAAGAGATATGGAGGAAATTGGTGTTAATAAAAGCTATAAGTTGGCTGAAAAGGTTGCATCTATAATGGAAGAAGCGCAGCCTCTTCTTTCACGGGTATATTTTTCTCACCGTTCTGCTTTTGTATAAAATTTGCATAATCAGAGAAATATTTATATATTTTCCCTATTTAGTTAATCGTATCTCTTTGCAACCATTGTTTTTTTCTCAGTACCACTTAACAAGATTTCATGGTTCATGTGCTTTTACCCCTATGGTGAAATTTTGATAACCGTTTTGGAAGTGCGGCGGTGTTTCCCGATCCTCATTACCTTTTAAATATTGAAAAGAATGGTTACTTTGCCAGTTAGTACATTGGGGCCTCATTCTGCATAACCTGACAGTTCTTCATAACATGTCAATGCATCATGTATAGCAAGCCACAAATCATGTCATTGTCTTGTAATTATTGCTTCCAAATAAATTTTCAACCTTCATTTATTTGTTCCAATGCTTTTCTGCACATCTCAAGTTCTCAACTATCGGTATCGCATAGCTGCACTGGTTGGCGTGCATGGTTAGCACCAAGAGAGGGGACCTCCATTTAGTGGTAATATGGTGTTAGGTTTCTTGTTTATGTTGCACACTTTGAGAAGAAAAAGAAAAAGGAGGTGGTGGGTGGTGCTTCCTTCATATGTGCAGTTCTGTTGGATCCTATTTTGTTTGTGAAAAATCAATAATTTTCCTGAATAGTAGTACTCATCCATTTAAATGTTAGTGATGGAACAGATTGAAGCATTAGCTGAAGAAATTCAACCTTTGCTTTCTGAGGTTCGTGATAGTGATCTGCTGAAGGATGTGGAGATTGTAGCTAAAGGTCTGGCTGATGCATCCGGTGATTTAAGGTACTTCTGGAAAGCACTGTGGTCTAATACATACATCTTGCTTCAAATAAGTCACGATAAGTAATAACATAAATTGGAGTATTTGATGAACCATCAAGCTATGACTTTCTTATAATGAAGAGCCTACAAGGATAAGATTATAGAATTCAAATAGGCCTCCCTAATTGTACACTGCATCATATTATATAATCTACTAGAGATGAATGTGATGATAAACTTTTCTTGTGCTACCCTGCAGAAGGCTGAAGTCTTCCATGCTTACCCCTGAGAACAGTGATCTTATTAAGCAGTCTATTTTCACCCTTATCTTTACTCTGAAGAATATTGAGGTTTGTATATATATTCTCCTACCTTTTTTTTGGTCAGTTTTGGTTATTTCTCAAGCAGAACATCAGGCTGACATGGCATTTGCTTTTCCCGTCCTTGGTTACTTCCCAGAGTATCAGCTCGGACATCTCTGGTTTCACCGGTGACGAGGCGACAAGGCGGAACATCAAGCTGCTTATCAAATCTCTTAGCAGACTGTTGTGATTTCTCAGGAATAACACGGGGAGCTTTCTCCATTGGGAAGCGCCGACACAGGAGTTTGGTATTAGTTTAGCATTTCTTGAAAAAAGAAAGTGCAAGTTGAGAAGTAAGAGGTCTTTTGGAAAGAGGGGAACGGATGTTGTTGAACAGCGGAATCAATCTCTGGTTTTGTTTTGTTTTCCAAGTTTGCTGCATTCGTGAAGACTATTAAAAGGAGAAAAAGCACGGGGAAAAGTGTAATCTCCGTTAGTTGTGTAGGGTATCTTGTTTCTTTTGGAGGCAATGTAGGCCGGTTTTTGTTTGATTTTGTAATGCTCCATTCTTTGTCTTTGCGCAACGGTAACCAGCAAGGAATGCATAGATATCTACTCTACATGAGAACTTTGTGTGTCTGAATGAATAATCATCTTGTTGTGTACGAGAGTCCCTCCCATGTGTTGCAGCTAGCGTAGCTATTGCTGGAGTGTTTTTGGGTGCCCAGAAGTGCGTTAGAGCATCTACAATAGGGACCCTAAACATGCCCCTATTCTATTTTTTGAAGTCAGATAAAAAAACTGAAGTCCAACAAGGTCCCAACTCGAGTCCCTAGTTTATGGAGACCTCGAAATCTTCCTCCTCAGCCCCATCTCCCACGGGTACGTAGGGAGCTCCCTACTCTACGGTTGGGAGTTTTTTTCTCTCGCGCGAAACAATTTTTCTCACCTGTCCTCGTGCCGCCGCCTTCTGCCCTCTATCTCGGCCTCAATCCGAGCCGCCGGCGTCACCGGATCGACCTCCTCCGTGGCCGTGCTCCACCTCTCCGCCGACGCCTCCGACGCCGAGCGCCGCCGCCGTCCTACTCCGCCTCGCCGACGCCTCTCCGACGCCGAGCGCGGCCGCCGTCCTGCTCCGCCTCGCCGACGCCTCCGACACCGAGCGTCGCCGCTGTCCTGCTCCGCCTCGCCGTCAGAATTGGAAAGAGCCGATTCTGTGCAGACAAGTATGTTTCTCCCAGTAAAACCCAATATTTTGGATGCTTGCTGTTTTAACTCTTGAATTTGAATTTAAATTTAAATTGTCTTATTTGAAATTATGAATTTGAATATGGTTTATTGTTATGGTTTATAAATATTTGAGTTTGAATTTTAGTGATGTAATATGAAGAATATACATATAGATTATATTGAAATATGAGAGAAAAAGAAATAGGGACTCAGATTTAAAGGCCCTTGTTAGAGTTGGGTGTCAAAAACACAGTCCCAGAAAATAGAATGAGTCCCTACTCAGAAAGTAGGGACTCTGTTTTTTGGGCTACCGTTGGAGACGCTCTTTTAAGGCCCATGGACCATGGTCCGTCCGTCAGTTCAACGTGGTGTGCTCCAGACTCTTAATCTCGAGAGTGAGATGAAACGTAAGATGGATGCGAGAGTGCGGAGGCAGGAAGAGGTAAGCGATCGCGGAGGGCATGCCGGAGTTGGCGACTGCTTCAACTTGCTTTGCTCCTATATTTTCATATACGATGGACACTTGGAAGTGCACTATCTTATCTAATTTTTTTGTGGTTGTAAAGCATGGCTCACAGCGGCTTCTCCGGCAGCCTGACATCGCCGAGGTTCAACCTCGCCGTCGACATGGGCCATCCCTTCCTCAACCGCACCGTCGACGGCTTCCTCAAGATTGGCGCTGTACGCCCATCTCTCTCAATCTCTGCTGCATTTATATACATTGTCCATCTCTAATCGATTAATCGATTGCTTTTGCTGCATTCACAGGTTGGCGCTTGCAAGGTCGCTGCCGAAGAGACCTTCGACTGCCTCCACAGAGGTCTAACTTCAGCTACTGCATAATTTCCGCGTCATCTTCATTCATTTCTCGTCCAAAAGGGACAAGTCTTTATATGTCAAATTTTGGACATAGGCCATCATTTCTATACACCATGTATATATTATATATAATATTCCTCGTGAATTCATCCCCTGAATAATGCACTTTCAGAGTTAGTGCGTTTTGACTTTTGACCTATATATTTCTTCCTGCAGGGGACGTCTCAAAGCACAAAGTTGAGCGTGCAGTAAGTATATACATTTCCATTTGTTCCCTGCTCGATGGTTGCTGTTCCATCAGGGACAGTTTCTTCAGAAAAGAAAACATTGTTTTGCTGCTAGTAAAGACTGCCGCTACTTGTACACTCGTGCTGATCTTGCGCTCCTGAATTTATATGCAGCTCAAGAAAATGTGCAAGGAAGGCGCATATTGGGGTATCAACTCATCTGCGTATTAATTACTCTACTCGATTTTTCTATCAGCTCAACTTTCCTCAAAAGAGACAAATATCGCATCCTGTCTGACAAACGAATATGTGGGCTGTTGTATATGTTAATCCAACATACATTTAGGTACTATTGCCGGTGTATATGTGGGGATGGAGTATGGAATTGAAAGAATTCGTGGTCACAGGGACTGGGTAATTAATATATATACCTACCTGCTATATAGTACTATATGTCTGTCTGTTTAATTTGTTGATTCCCTGTATATATTGCCTTGGGTGTTGCATGTATGCAATTGAGCAGAAGAACGCTATGCTTGGAGGCGCCATAACCGGAGCTCTGGTGTCTGCGGCGAGCAACAAGCACAGGCAGAACGTGGTGAAGAACGCCATTACTGGGGGAGCCATTGCAACCGCTGCAGAGTTCCTCAATTACCTTACCTGAATGAATACTACTTAGCTTGTTGGTCTGTGCCCCCAAGAAGATTAATTAAGAGCAATAATAAAAGCTTCTTTATCATTTCATCTTCTTGTTGAATTACTATCAGCCACATGCAAAAATACAGTAATAAGAGGATGCATATCGTTTCCCAGCTTTATAGGAGATCATATTTGCAATGTTAGTTTCATCAAGCTTTAGTAGTACTAGTAATTTGAGATGGGCAATAATGAATTGTGTGCACGCAAACGTATCCACCCATCGCTGCTGTTGTGCGATGCTTTAACTGTCGGAAGTTGCGTTTTGTTCTATGAGGAATTTAATGTTGTGTTGCATGTGTGAATATATGTTGTGCAGAAAAAGAATGGAGGAGAGAGCGTTGTCCATATCCTCCTTATCCCTCTTGTTTGGATTCGTCGCTGCTCGCATTCAGTTAACTTTTGGCCTGTGATGCGTGAGATGGGCAATCCAATCGTATTGGTTGCAAGCATCCATACGTGTATATACGTACGTATCACATACATATATAGACAACAGCAGCATGCAGGCCATAGCTAGTAGTACGTATACAAGTGATGTACTCGTATAATATCTGCTCCGAGTTCTAGATCACGCAGAGGTAGCCATTGACAGAGCTCTCCACAGCTACTATATTATACATACAGGGGGACAAGAATAGAGTAGACACTTCACAGATGCTCCACTCATTCACCTTTACTTTATTAGTATATCTTTAATTGTTTGATCCGCGAGCAGTGCCTCGACGAAATACTTTATTATTCGAACTCAGATTTTTTAAGTACGGGCTTGTACCCTGGTAGCCAACCACACCAACTACTTGTGTAGTTACATACAACAATTGTTAAACGTGATATACACTTAAATTATACTATAGTTATATTTGAAAATTTTTTATCAAAAAACTGTTGAATGTGATATAGCCAATCCTCCCATGTCCTTCAAACTGAGGGGTGAGTCCGCTTTGAAGAAATAAGAAATCTCGCGATAGATGAGATGGGGAGGCTAAAGGCTATTGCTATATCGTTATTCCTGATCTTGTCTAAGCGCATGTATGGTGGCCCCTCGGTTGATGGCGTCCATTCCTTATTTCCCTGGCTAATGCGCGAGGCATCTCCCAGCCCATCCATTTTAATTTCGTCTTTTAATTATTATATATTCTGCACCAGCAGCGCGCGCGGTTGCCTATAAATAGCCCCGGGCGCGTTGCCATTGTTCCTCAGGCCAGAGATTCAGAAGCTAATTAAGCTAGATCGAAGCAGGTAGCTTTTAGTTGCCGGCCAGGCCAGAGGAGGAAGAAGAAGAAGCAGCAGCAGCAGCAGCTAGAACCATCATGTCGTGCTGCGGTGGCAATTGCGGATGCGGCTCCGGCTGCCAGTGCGGCAACGGCTGCGGCGGGTACGTACCTCCTGCCTAGTCAGTATTTTAATTCTGGACTAGTTACTACTGTAAATTACTACCTCGGTCTCGGTCTTTAAAAGACTGTTCTTTTTAAGTTATAAATCAGTCAATGGTTATATCTAGATTTATAGTTAAAAAATATTTTTTAAGAGACGCAGATATTAACTAACTAACTAAATATATATACACACATGCATGCATGCAGACGCAGTTAAGTTATACATGCACTACAAGCACCTGCAACTATGGCTAAATATAATTAAACACTACTCGATTAATATGCATGCAGATGCAAGATGTACGATGAGGTGGAACCCACGACCAAGACCACCACCTTCCTCGCCGAAGCAACCCAAAAGGGGTACGTGTATATATATCGTTTACATCCATATACTGATCTAAGAACGATTAATATATATAGTGAGCTAGGATGCTTGCTTGATTGCAGGAGCTCTGCTGCTTCCGGAGGATCAGAGATGGCGGCCGAGAACAGTGGCTGCGGCTGCAACAGCTGCAAGTGCGGCACCAGCTGCGGCTGCTCCTGCTGCAACTGCAACTAGAAACAAGATCCATCATCTGCTACTTCCTACTACTACGTACTATGCCATGTAACGCCTGCCTCTGCCTCAGGGCCACGCTATCTTAGCTTATGCAAGCAAGGTCGACTTGTCTTTGCTGCTAGCTAGCTGGCTTAGCGTCTCAGCATGTATGCCATGTTGCCGCCTGGCCCCTAAATAAAATTCCTTCACTATATAGATATATCTGTGCCTGCCATGTGATGACCTTCTCTTCTTAATTCGATCGATCAACCGAGGCTACATATGATCGACAAAGTAATTCTAATACCATCTTAATGGTTAATTAACTTGGGCTAGCTAAGTGCTCAACTCTGTACATCTTGGATTAATATCCATCGTACGTTCGTATCGATCCCCAGAAAATAACCTCGACAACAAGTGAAACAGTGCCAGACAGGCGTGCACCTCTGAATCTGATCGTCTACGCGTTCTGCTTGTGCTAGATAAACTACGTTTCGTACATGTTATCGCCCTGACCCACGTCTATGTGCTTGTTTTGGCACAAGTTTTGATTATAATCGAAAACCGGTTTTAAACTTTAGAATTAGATAAACTTATTTTGGCCCTGTACCAAACCAAACCAGGAGATCGATCGATCATGCCACCACCTACCTTGGGCTACTCACGGTCATGGCACACATGCAGCCACGCCGGAATAATGTCATTTCTTCCGAGAGTTGAGCAGCCAACCCAGATTGCATTGGAGGCGATCGAGAAGCTGGATGGAGCACTATGCATGGTTGCCTGGTCAGGATGCTGAGCCGAGCAGGGCATGCAGGGCGCCTCTGATACGTTGGCTGTCATGGAAGAGATGCCAACCAGATTGTTCATGCCAATGCTACCCTCATGTGCCTGGGCATATGCACAATACTAACAACTAACAAAATGGTAACTGTAAATTTTACACTCCATGTTGTACAAGAGACGCAATCTATTAGCATGACCAAAATTGTTCCGTTTCACCCTACACATTTACAATGTTAACTCCCAATACAATTCTAAGAATCACAACTTGTCTGGAAGTTTACTGAAAATGATATCTGCAAGGTTTACCTTTCTTCCAGTCCCAGGTAGCATACAACAATCATGTACGCCTTTGTTACTTACGATGGAACAACGCTGCCGTGAGAACACACAGAGACTATTATTGATCTCAGCATTCCTCACAAAAAGTTGCGCTGGCTCAATCTGAATAGTTGGCTACAAAATTGCAGTCGCGTTTATGGGCACCTCGTCCTAACTTAGTCATCACTTCATTGAGGTAGCCACAACGCTTAGATGTTCATTACGGGATGATCTCATATCAGCTTGCAGATGACAGGTGATTCCTATAAAGAATAAACAAGTTCAGAGGCAAGTGCATGCATCCGGACCAAGGAATTTACACGATCCACTAATATCTGTGATAATTGTCAAAAACCCATTAATAACCTCATAAAGTACACCATGCCAAGTTCTACAGCTCTGATTCAAGCAGATCAACATTAGGCAAGTCAACTGCAGATACATCATCAATATACGTGCAGTAAAAACAGGTAAATCTATTTCCAGATTGCACTGCAAGGATTGAAGAAACATTGTGTTGCGGTATATAAGAGATAGGTAATGGGAAGAAATGTATCAACAAATGTTCAGCCTAAACAGGACATGTATGCATACTTATTTCCAGCAAAATTGCAAAGCATTGAAGAAATAATGTTAAGAGATAAAAGAAGTGAGAGGTTATCCAAAAAGCGTTGTGCAAATTCACAGGATCAGCAACCAGAACAGAAGGTAGTTGTGATGAAGTTTAGTTGTACAGTACACACACCTTTTCATAGCTTGAAGCAGGGGGATGCAGCTACAGATTCTACTGCAATGAGCATCGTTGAAAGTACCAATTCTAGTTCATATATTTATCCACCAAAAAGCATATCCGAGTGATTACTGAACTCCTAGATCGTTTGACAACTGCAGTATCCCACGCATCTGAAGGTATGGATTCTCCAGCAGTTTTTCGTTGTTACACTGGCAATAACGCAAATAACAAGTCAGTACCAACATAACTGAGAGATCAGATATGCATGAAACCTCCTATGACACTTGAAGCACCTGACATGACGGCAGAAGATAATCTAGACAAACTGATGCATATGGATGACATTCATGTACTATCAAATTTCACCCCCAAAATGAGATAGGAAAAGAGGTTCCACCTGTTGAGCTTTTGAGATAAGACTTTGAAGCATCCGTTGGTAGGTCTCTGGTTCTTCTGTCATCATTCTCTGTACATGTAAATTTCATTAAGCAAAGTGGAACAGAACTATAAGCAAACAATCAACGATTGCGATAGGCATACCTTCAAAAGAAAAGCAGCAGAATAATATGCCACCCTTGAGTCTGTATCATCTAGAAGACCCCTGTTGGTGTTGAGTAATTAAGGGGCAGACATCATGTGTTAGTTACACATGCAACACATCATGTGACTAATCTATATAGCAGAGAAAATATTACCTGAAGAATTCATTGCCTTCTACTTCCTTAAGAGCTTCCTGATCAGCTGTGCACTTACCAATCAAGAGTAAAAGAAGCGCTGCTCGAATATCTGATGTAGCACCAGGAAGATTGCCTCTACCTGTGCTACCAACAGCAATACCCAATGCAATATCATCACTAGCTGCCCCTTCAAGTTGCATCAATGGCCAGAAAAACAATGAAGTTGGTACACGTGCTACAAGCTGCATAGGAGCTATTGCAAGGCCTCTCAGAAGTAGAGCTGCCATTGATGTCTCGTACACTAAAGTGGATTGAGCAGTTTGATTTATGCTTATATCTTGCAATGTCTCGCTCCTGCAAAGGTTCTTGTTTCCAACATTTTGGTGCGATGCAAGGGTTTCCAGATGGCTCTCGATGTTCTTAGTTGTACAACCAAAAAGTTGACCAAGGGATTGAAGGCCACCCATATGCATCACATTTGAAGACGGGAGCCTCAGGCATAATTGAGAAAACAACATGTCACACATCTGCATGAGGAAAGGACAGATCAGAGAAGATAGAAATCAAGAATACTAGTTTGTTTAAACAGCCCATTCCACAGGGGGTCCACAGAGGTAACCAACTGACTTAAGCAAATAAATAAGGGCGAGGAGAAAACAAAATTAGCTAATTTTATATTTTTAAACAAAAGTTGAACTTGGAAAGTTTTTAGCTTGGTTATGATTAGCTGAGTATCTTGATGAAGCTTCATCAGAATCCTTTTCAGAAGTTATTACGTGCCAGAATATTGGTTGTACACTAATTTCAACTGCAAAATAAGCTAATCCACCAGGCAGGTATGCTGCCAAATGCTAATGACAAAATATAATCAGGAACCAGCTGACACCAAAGTACCAGCTTGACAACACAAACTGCAAGCTGGGGAGATAGTTTGACCATTCCAAATTCAAACTTTATGAGCAGCAATCAGTAAAATGGAACAGTCAAATAATCAAGAAACAGTATAATGTTACTCATAAAATTTTCTAAATAAAACTGATGCCACAAATTCCCTTTTGCAAACTTTTATATGTCAGTTTTATCTTTAGTTCTTTAGGGATGCTTGGGAGGTACCAAGAAGTTTAAAAAATTAACACTTGGAGGTATCAGTAGCTCTTGGTGCCTCCCAAGTACCCAAAAAACTCTTGTCTTTTACGAAGGAAATTGCTACATACAATACCAATGATGGCTCGTACCGTAAGTGCCAAATGCAATCATGTGAAAGTAATCACCTTTAAGATGTTAATATGGTCTGTCTCATTATTTTGAACCACGAGCAACAAAGCACTGTTCATAATATCTATAACCGCAAAAGCTTTGTCCAGGCGATTTTTGCTATGACCAACACCTGTGTGCTCTTGCATGTCATTGTCATCCAATAATAATTTGCAGCGCATCAAAAATTTGTCCAGAACATATAGAAATCCCCATCTAATGAAGTTATGTTTTGACTTCAGAAGCCCACATAGCAGACAAACAGGCAATGAAACTTCTGAACATGACAAATCTTGGCTTCCGGCAACTTCAATTTCATCTTGGAGCTTTTGGATTTTAGACCATATAGAACCATCTGTTTCCTCACTGATTTCTGAAAGGAGAAGTTCAACTAACCAGATATATCCATGATGCCTATATGATGAAATCTGTGAGTTAAGAAGTGAGTGCAACGTAGCCCAGCAAAGCCTTGCTCTAAGGGCAACATCAGAATCTTCATGTCCATCTCTAATGCTGCTGAAACACTTGTAAGATTTTGTTACTTGGATCATATAAGCAAACTCAGTGTCAATCCTAGAAAATGTGCTGACTGTTCCATCAAGTTTCCTGATAACCTTGTCCAGAAGCTACAAATATCAAAAGTCAATCAGAATAAACATAGAAATAGTTTTTTTTCCTAAAAATAATTTGCTGCTTCAAGTTCGTCCAACACTGTCCCTAATCCCTACTTTATACAGAAGAAAATATTAACATATATTGCATTGTATGTTGATCATAGAAATGAAGTCCAACGAACAGAAGAAATGTGCATGGCAGCAATCTGCCGATCTATCAGGTAATCCAAATAGCATGGGGGATTTTATTTGTTGGTAAAGGCTGTTGCTTGTTTTTAGGTGCAGTTGTGCATGTATATGGATCATTATTTGTGAAATCACATAAGAGTTGATTGTAGAAGCCATGAAGATTGGATATACAGTTTGCCCATTATGCACAATTGTGCATGTTTGTGGTTTAGTGGCATGAAAGAAAAACTCAACAAAAGTGAAGCAGCTTTGCTAACTAGTGTCTTACTGTCTACTCTTAGCTTAATAATTGTGCAACATATATATTAGTAGCACACAAGTCAAAGGCATACTACCACATTCAACTGCTCATATTCTGTTGACTGTGACAAAGCTGCTGATATAGCTTTTCTCAGCATGTCTCCAACGCCTTCAACGCCGTGCTTCACAGATATATAGAAGGCCTCTGGAGCATCAGCACAAGCAAGAAGGGAAGCAAGGGGCTGAGCATCATCATAAGTGTAGGTCGAAAGGCCGCCAGCCAGGCATGTTTCATTTATTTGATGCAACACGTAGTCAAAAAGAACAAAAAACAAATCCCTCTTCTCCTCCCTTGAGTTGGCTCGTGAATACTGCAAATGAAAAGGTATGTGCATGAACTTCTTTTTGTTAATGCCTATGCATAAAATGCAGTAATGCAGCAGAACGAAAAATGCCACAACCATAAACCTCTTAATAAAGTCTGAGATCAATACCATCACGATTATTAGAAAGGGATACTGAGCAGAATTATTGTTTCAGAACAGAATATGTAGGTTTGAGATAGAACAGACCATTGGCAGGCTCTGTTGGCTACAACACCAGGATCAAAGAACTAAAGGTGTATGCACTAGAGTATTTCTCATATATTGCACAAGCCAAGACAAGTTTACATAGAAGGGGTGCATATCCTTATATAGGACTTGCAAACCAACAATGACCAAACCGTCATACACATTTGCTAAATTCTTTAGTATGGCTAAACTACAGCTAAGTATTTCTTACTAGCTAAGCTACATACTAGAACTAGCTTGCCAACTTTCTTCTGGCTTCTCTTACCGCCATAGCTGTAACCAATACACAGCTAGCTAGCAATTTCCATTTGGATGACTTTGTTATCTCAAGAAAACAAATTAATTTCCAGCAGGCTCATAATCATTATGATTCATTACTTCTTATTGTTTACTAGTAGTTTATGCACAAATCAGATACTAAAATAGTAGAATATCCAGTCAAGTACAGAGAAAGCTCGATTCTCAACAGCCATATATAAAGCAACATAAGCCAGCTAAGGCCCCGTTCGAAAGGGCTGTTTCGACCAGCTCAAAAGCCACACGCAAAACGATGTAAGTCATTAGCGCATGATTAATTAAGCATTAATTATTATAAAATTGAAAAATGGGTTTATTTGATTTTTTAAAGAAACTTTCACATAGAAATTTTTTGCAAAAAACACACCGTTTAACAGTTCGGGAAGCGTGCTTATGATAAACGAGGAAGAAGCTCACCTCAACAAGCCCTTTCAAACAGGGCCTAAAGCCCTAAACATAAGAAAAGAGTAATACTAACCTCGAGACAGATATAGTCAACTCCACCAACACGGTCTATCTGGTCAGGAAGAAAATGTGTATCAAGGGCACCATTTGGAGCTCCCTCAGATACTAGATACAGCATATTTGTCAGCATGCAAATAAGTTTGTTGTGCACTACTTTTGCCCACGAATGCTCCACACTTATCTCAAGAAGAGTCTTGATAACCTATATATGATTAAAAAAAGCAAAAAAAACAAAAAGATCCTCATCAACAAGAGATAATTTGCCGATAGAAATTAATTGGAACTACACAGTATATGTGCTCATACAATATTTTTGAAACGCATGCTAGAGAAAGGATTAATCAAGTGCACATTTGCAATTGAAACTACAAGATTAACAAACAGTGGTCCACATTGTTTACATAACCCAAAGGCATGTGAATAATTGGACTCAGAAAATGCTGCTATTCGAGAGAATGAAAAGTTGAAAGAAGGAACATATGTTTCCTTACCCTTATGTCCAGACCTCCAAGTCTGCTCCTAATGATTTTCCCTCCATCACATACAAAATAAAATAGACAACTCAAAGCTGATGCCCATACAATCTCTTGCCGCTCCTCCATCTACGAAACCAAGAATATCATACAGAGCCTACTATAAAACTGAGCCCCGTAGAAAAACATAAAGACAAATGTAACAGGACAAAGAATAATCAATTCACTCAGAGTTAACCAGTTTCCATAGGAAACAAACTGTAGAAGCACCAGGACATAATCATCAGTTGCAAATTACTTGGGCATAAAAGGAGACTCAATTTAAAGTACGGAAATATATGGTGAAAATCAATATTCTAGTGAGCAACAATCACCTGAACAAGGAGAAGAAGAACCTCAAACAGTATTTTCAGCAGCCATGACTCAAATTGGTCGATAGCAGGACTAATCCTCTGCTCTTGTTCAGATTCTGTAGCCCTTTGTTCATCCATACTTGGTCCATATTCACTGTTCACATAAGAATGGTTCACAGTTTCACTTTTCTCAATAAGTGATGCATCCTCAACTATCATAGGCTCCAGCAGGTGTGCATGGATCCCAAGATTTAGGATAAGATCAAATGCCTTTGTCCTGGCAGGCGATTTTTGAGAGCTCAACATACCCTAAAAAGCAAATAAATGTTAGAGATGTAATCACATAATCCCTTTGAGGTCACTATCATGCAAAGTAGAACACCTCAAGCATATATAGTGTCAGAGGGGCAGCAGCCTCCGAGTCCATCATATACCTGGACCAAAGAAAATAAAGGAAATCACTGAAGCCCTCAGAACAATATGCACAACATAAGATACATGAAGAGGTATCTGCAAGGCAGAAACTTCACAAATTGAAAAAAGGGATTTAAATAAACAGCTTCAAATGCTGTAGGGGGGAAAGAGAGGCTGCATCAGGCTTATCTTAAGTGTTTGACAGAATCACAATGTTTCAACTATTTTAACTGAAAAATGTTCATATTTACTCGGAAATATCAATATCAACACTGTGTACCTCACTACCTCCTCAAGTAGCTCACAACATTACTATTGTTCTTATATACATACAAAGGAACAGCAATTAATTACTTGAACTACTCTAAATGCTGCCTTGACTATAAAAATATTTTTTCAGGTAATAAATGCTTCATCGAGCCACGATATAAGAATAAGTAATGCTGCCAACATACTGCCAACAATTGAGCTCTCGGTAAAAAAAACTAAAAGAAACTATGCAGCCACAGTTTCATCGCATGTAAAATATATCACGAACATTTAGGTGTGTGAATGGAGGAAAATGAAACAAAATGAAATGAAGTGGGAAAATGTTATTTACATGTCAATGACAAGTTTGATAAGGACACTGAATGCCACATCTGCTGAAGGTTGGCGACTCTGGGTAGTCAATCTTGATGGAGCACTGAACAGATTTGAATTTGAAGTTGTTTCTGAGCAAACTTCAGCTATGACTTCGGAAATTTCGGCAGGGTTCAATTTTAAAGGTTGCTGCTCACTGGTAAAAGTGGATAACACAATGAACAAGATATTCATGTAAGCGCATTGTTAGATATGACTGTAACAAATATATAAAGACACAAAACTCATAGTAAGAACAGTGTTATATAATTCAAAAGAGTACTGTTGATTCACATTAAAAAATCATATCATTTACAATAAATACGGCAAATTGACATTAAGGCAACGAGAGAGTCATTAGACAAAATATAATTTGTGTTTCTCCATAGATTTGTCAATTAAGCACTGGTTTTTTCTTCTTTTTTTTCTTCTACATCAAATTGTCCGTCTGTAATATAATCGCTTACAGTTCAATTTCTGTAATGCAACACTAACACAGCCTTGTATAGGCAACACTAACAAAGTGAATAAATGACACAAGGAAAGTACCTGTAGTGCCTATACTGAAATAGGGGACGCGCTCGAGGCTGGAAGGTGTTTGCAGGTATGTTCATCCTACATAAGAAGTAGATGAACCCATAGATAAGATTTTAATTTATCGTCGATTTCAACAAACATAAACATTATGTACAATAACTGGCTTAGTAATAATGACTTTACACAAAAGCACATAGACATAAAACAATTAGTATACACCACTGGTGTCAAAAGCAATGGTCCCAAAAAAGAATTATTTCTTGAAAAACTAATTTCATCAAAATCACAACCAGAAACATCCAGCAAATTTTCCAGGGGTAAATTATAGAGCATTGATATGTCAAGGGGTCTTTTTCAACAAAAGTGGAAATGGAAGTAGAACGTAAAGCAGTGTGAAGATGTTTCATGTGAACTGAAATGCAGACATCTGTACATCATTTAAAAAACCTACCAAACTTGATTAGGGCCCGATTTCATGCGTTTTGAGGCAGTTATTGCTTTCAAGTGACTCTGCGATGATGCAAAAGTACTTGCTGTAGAAGTTGAAGGTTGCAACAGATCAATATCAGGAAAGTCCTGGATAAAAGAATATTTCCATTGTTGATCATTAATCTTCGCCTCCATATCTCCAACTAGAAGAGCTGCAGCACCAACTTCAAGAAAACCCTGTGTATGAAAATCTTGAAGGTCCGCAAAATCATTGCTGCTGATAAAGGAAGCAGTCAGAGACTCACTGTTCACAAGACGATTAGTGCTATGCTTTTAAATTGTATTCCACTCCAGCCATAATAGCTGGAATGGTCTATTTTCACAAGGAAACTAGTAGAGGGAAAAATGAACCAAGTCATAAGCACAAAAGGACTACCTTTCTTTGGCAGAAGCCGATGCTTGTCTTTCACCATATACATGCCATCGCCAATTTAAAATGTCAAAGGATATATATCTGCTATTATCTCCAGGCTCTCCCCCATCAGCCTTTTCACTTGCTGATGATATTAAATCTGATGGGGTATGGCATTCCTTTGATTCAACAAGATCTCTGTTGGTAATAGCTTCTGGAGTCAACTGAGAAACGAAGGACCTGTTCAGAAACGATGAAAGTGAGGGCAGCGATTGTTTTGTAGAGGTTGGTGCAACAGACTGGACAATCGGTTGGAACGACAACTTTGGGATATGCCTCGCAACTAATGAGCGGACATAGTTCAAAGACTTCACAAGAGATGGTGAAGCAAAGTTGGATATTGGTGGGGCAGCAACAGAGGAATGTGGCAAAGCTGATGATGGTCTCTGATTTCCCAATGGTTCACATTTTGCTATTGTATTTGCACAAAAGAGATCGATTTGGCGTAGAGTTTGCACCCTTGGGGTGTACCTAATGATAAAGAGTGATAATGTTTCACTGTTAGCACAAATAGGTTTCAAGAATAAAAAAGAGACCGGCAAATGACAATTTGGCTTACCGTATAAGATATGTCTTCAACAATGACACACATTTTGGAACAACTGCTGGGCTGGTTGAAAAGATTGCCATGTTAGTAAAAGGACAAAAATCAAAATATTTGACGCCGATGCAGCAAAATAGCCCAGAAAAAGGATTAGAAGCATTAAACTATCAAAGCTGAAAGCATACCTACGATCTCTTTCTGCGAGAGCATGGTCAATGAGAACATTGTAAGCCATATCGATGGTTGATGGGTTAGCTATATAATCCTGCCAGCATATAAAAAACTTACTGGCTAATGGATTAAATATGAATTGCTTGAGGTGATAGAAAAGAAAAAGAGAGACTGGCTGCATCATATATCTTCTGCTAACAAAACAAGCAGGGACACAGACAAACAAAGCAGAGAAACTAAATTTGAGGCACCGATAGGATCGTGAAAGATATAGTGACAAATTAACAGAACAAACAACCAAATGCCAATATTTTGACAAGATCCAGCTAGATATACATGATATTTCATTTACATTTGGCAGGCAAAGTTTGATAAACTACAATCAAGAGCACCAGTGCTTCCAGGGCTCCAAAACATAAGTCACAACACAGACATGTTAGGTGAGATCTCTACACAACTTTTTTATTTCAGGTTTACTTTATAAAGTAGCTATGCTCAAACAAGTTTTGGAATTACAAAATAGGAAAGGGAGAAGAATCGTGTATGGATCTAACATAAGAGCAAGCTAGAGTATAATTAAGTCATAATAGCAAGAAGTGTAACTGGTTTTGCACGCTTCTGACTATTGATTTGCTCGTCAATAGCATCGAAGTTAGTAGGTAGGAACACGCACAGTACTGCAACGTAGCACATACTCGACTCAATGGGGAGAGACGTCCCAGAGCATTGCCACTAGAAGTCGAGAAAGGTGCCAAATGCTGGAGGCCCAGGACGCAATCACATGTAACTCTGAAAACTTTTTACTTAGCAAGGCCGATATTTTTTTTGCGCGACCCAGGATTCGAATCCTGGGCAGCTGGCACCACAACTGGGTACCTAACCACTCCACTGCATTCACAATGTAGCACATAGACATGGCACATACACAAAATAAGAATCATTTCTTGACTTCACTGAAAAAAGTGGATGCTCAGCTAAACATGGTACTAGCATGGCACAAGAAGCAAATTTATCTAGATAGTTACTGAATATTCTATAATGATGTTCAGACTTCAAAGTAGTGAATAGTGTATTGAGAAAACAGCAATATGCCAAAACGATGACAATTGCAGTACTTGATACATAGGGTTCAATTTCCGCATCACATTTAAATGTATAGGACAAGCCTAACATAGAGATAACAGAAAAGACATATAAGAAATAATTGTACTGTCATCAGTATGGCGCACTTGTGCCATGTGTCAATGAACATATTAAGAAATATTATTTGATTTACTAAATGATTGGCAAGAAAACAATCCAGGGAGAGTTTACGCACTGCATGTGGTGACAATATAGCAGTTATGTTATGACAGTTCAAATGTATCAACAGACGGAAACCAAAACTAGACATAATTAACTAGGGGTTAGAATTGCTCGTCTTTTCCGTGTAAGACAAGCATGTGTTCAGAGACAGCGATGTCATCTTGTATAGCTGGCTATTGCTAAACCTTGGAGTGTAACCAAAGGTGTCCAAATATAAATCTCCACAAAGCATCGAGTTTAACGTGTATGCTTTCCTGGATCAGCCATAAAAAGCAGGGCACAATGGCACATTATTTATCATAAGCTGTCCTTTGTACCCAGCAGTTGGCATTGCGTCCAAGCCAGTGCGCTCATAAGATTTGAGAAATTGGTTGCTTTACAACCCCAGGTACAGGAGGACTTTGTTCCATGTAATGGTGGTAAGGTGTGTATGAACAACTAACTATGGATAGCTAAGTGCCTAAGTGGTACTGCAACCTAGGGGTTGCATACGGCCTAATTATGATAGAACGGAAGAACATATACCATGAACGGTTTGCTACTTGTATGGGCAGCAGCAACTCAGCAAGATTAATGAGAGCTTGGCAGGATTAGCAAGTAATTAGCACAACTCCGAGGTGTAAGCCCCAGAAAGAAAGAAATAAATACTAGCTATATACAAAATGAGGATAAGTAAATAGGAAGAGAAGCGATGGTTCGGAGTGGCGGGATGTACTGACCCGGAGGGTTCTGGAGGCCTCGGCGGGGGCAGAGGAGGCGGCGGCGGGCGGGCCATGGGTGTGCGGAGCGGGCGGCGAGAGGCAGTCGGCGACGGCCCGGCGGAGCGGCTCGGGCGGCTTCCGCGCGGAGGCGATGGAAATGGAAGCCGCGAGGGAGACGGATCGCGGGGGCCGGTGCGGGGGCAGTTGGGCGGCGTAGTGGCGGGCGCTGGCACCCCGCTTGGAGGGCGCGTCGTGGAGCTGGAGCGGCATCGGGATCTCCTGGATGCCCTAGCTGGCGGCGGTGAGGGGATGCACCTGCATTTGGGGGATGGAAGGAGGGCAGGGTGCGTCGGTGCGGGTCGCCTGCGCTTGCCTACCTCTACCCGGGCGTCGGCGTGAGAGCTCCGTCGAGTCGATTTGGGCGATTCGATTTTGAAGCTTTGGCCTTCGCCGTCTTGACCTGTGCGAATGTGTTGGATGGGTTCTAATTAATTTGGGTTGGGGAGGACGAAGAAGACGACCGTGCTCCGTCAATGGTCCGTTTGGTTCACGGTCTTGGATGGGATATGGCCTATTTATATTTTGTTGAATATGGTGATTTAATTTTTTTTATTTGTATGGATGGAATGATCTAATTTCTTGTTTGGTTGGAGGGATATAATTTGGATGGGATAAACAAAAATTTAGTGGGATCCGTTTGTCATATATATTTTTTAATCAAAATATAATCATATAAGATCTTATTTTAAAGATTTAATTGCAATGAATATAACGGTGAAATTGGATCATAAAATGGATAAATAGTCTAGGAGAAAAAACACTTCAAATCTCGTTAACAGAGAATTAAACACACCCTAACCAATCAGAATAGGCCACATCAGCAGAAACAAAACATGGATGGCTCCATCCGGCCGATTTGGCTGGATTCACTCATCTGGCATCTTTAGAGAATATTCGCTCTCCTGGCCGCCCCATCTATCTTTATCCACCAACCTAACACACTCAAAAGTTAAATTGCCACATCCCATCCAGAGATATTCCTCCAACCAAACACACCCTTAAAACCAAAAACAAAAACAAAAACAGATACGACTCACGCTCTCTCAAAATATAGCTGCCTTTGATACATAAAAAATAACTTTTACTCCTAAACTCCCTATACTACCTCCAGTATCTCATCACCCAACCAAACCATGAACCCCACACTTTAACAACTTTAATTACCAACTTTAATGAGGAACATTTTAGACTTTTGACCTCAATTTTAATCCCCTCAAAAACTTTAAGTTACTCCCTCCGTTCCAAAATATAGTTATCTTTAGTTTTAAATTTTGTCCCAAATATAGCTACCTAAGATATATAAAAGGTAACTTTTACCATATTACCTATTTTTATTGGGCCCATCATCTTACTAGGTCTCGGAACCCGCACCACACTCATACTATTGTTAATTTCATCACTTCACCATGCATTAATGAGGGCATTTTACACTTTTTAATATAATCTTTAATTTTTCTAAGACCCTTATAGGTAGCTATATTTTGGAATGGAGAAAGTAGATCAGATGGAACGGAACAGCTCACCAGCACTATTTTTTCCCTTTCCTTTTCAGTTTTTAGAGAGACAAAAAAAGGAAATTGTGTTTCTATTGTACTATTTGTTTTCAACTGCTGTAATACTAAATCACATGGATGGTTGTGAACCGTGGAAAAAAGAACCCAATAATCAGATGGTTGGTTGTGCAGTGAAGGGAAATTAATTAAGAATTCAATTAAACAACAAAAGAAGGCCCAACAACATACTATGTATGTCGTGTCTCAATCGCATGGGCTTTCGGCCCAATAAGCCTATATCCTCCTTCCTAAATGATTCATTCACCCAAAACAAAAAGGGGATTCAGAGTTCAGACTATATATCAATGAGCATATATAATCTGCAGAAAATAGCTGCTAGTAGTCGCTACAACTATTCAATGATAATTACATGCATGTCAAATGACTCAAATGCTGGTCGCATGGAGCATCTATGACGTAGCTACTACACCATTCGGATCCAGTCTCAACTCTGAAAGCGATCGAGATTAAGGCATTGTAGATTCGAAGAAAGATCAGTCATACATACATAAGTCATACAACTATGACGTAGCAACTTGTGTGCAGGCGAAGAAAGATCAGACACACACACATACACACATACATACATACATATATATATATGGACTACTGTATTTCGCGAAGCATGGATTGTCCCGTGCTTCGCGACTGTTGCTACAAATTAGAAGTTTAAATAAGCGATCCAAACCGTTTACCATGATCTCCATATTAAAACAAGGTTGGAGACCAAATTTTACATTTTTGAAAATTTTTTTATTATTTTTAAGAGGGGTACAAATTTATAGGTTTTGGATGGTTTTAAAGTATTTAGATTAACAAGATTTCATACCTATCTAAAAAATAGTAAAAAAATTTCAAAAAATATAAAATTTAGTCTCCAACATTGTTTTAATATGTAGATCATGATAAACGGTTTGGATCACTCATTTAAACTTCTAATTTATAGCAATAGTTGCGAAGCACGGGGCAATCCGTGCTTCACGAAACACAGTAGCTCATATATATATATATATATATATATATATATATATATATATATATATATATATATATATATATATATATATATATATATATATATATATATATATATAAGCTATCTGTTTTGTCTGCCTCCAATTACTAATAGGTTTACCCGTAACTGTCATGACTGAATATATAGTACCAACTTGCATTGTAGATTTGTAGGATTATTTCTCAACTTCTCGATCGCCGCTGACGAAAACGAAAATGCTACTAGTCATTAACACGTAGAGCGCTACGTCATCGTCACATCGCATCCATGTTAGTTTTTTCGCCGGGTCAGAGCAGCAACAATAAACTAAACTAGTTAATTAGTATTATTAAGAGGTCCTTGGAAGTTGGATCTTAGATGCAACTACTCTGCTCATGCCTGCTGTGATCGATTGATCCAGTTAATTAGGCCTTGTGTTTAAACTTAAAACGGCAATCACATTAGCTACCGGGTCTATTATATTCATCCCACGGCATGCGTGTGCAATGTAAGGCTAGCTTAGGTGTCATATTAAAAATAAAACAAGGACCCATCAACCTGTACAGCAAGGACTAGCTAGCTGCCTTCTTGATAGACAGACAGATGCATCGACTGCATATGCTTACATGCTGGTAGTAAGTTGCGTCAAGAAACTGAATTTAACCAGTAATTCAGAAGCAACTTAATATATGCATACATACAGTCAAAATATATTAACAGACACCGCATCAATTACAGAGTAGTAGTAACAAACACAGATCAATTTGCAATAGGAGTTTATACATAATACATGCTAGTTGCCAGATGGGATGCCGTTGCAGTGTGCGAGTAAAATCAAACTGAATAAATGCATGAAAACTACACACGCAAAATGCTCAGCGAGACGTGACCCCATCCTCCGATTGATCCGTCGACAAAAAGGCATCTGTATATATGTGCACACAAGTGGCCTGGAATTAATTCGATGCGTGCGCACGGTTTGGTTCCTTGAAAGGGATTTTGATGCATACTTTCAGTTTCGTCGCTATTTCATCCATATTTATAGTTGCTTGCTACAGTACCCCAAAATACATCATGCATATATCTGTGGTTGAACCAATATTGAAAAATACTAGTCATGATAGAGAACTAAAGTAGTATTTTCTAATGGAATAATATGAAAAGGCTAATGGTATAAGAATGTTCAGAACAGCCTCTTCATACTCAATTATTTAACTCAAAAAGCACATCGATCAATCAGGTGAACGGTGACATTCGATGAAATAGCATGACGGTCTGTTAGGCTAAAAGATGATCAATTTGCTAAAAGATGGGAGCCCATGACGGTGAGGCAGATAGACGGCGGCGCTCAGCTGCCGGGCTGGCGGGTGAGGGACTCGAGGAGCGTTGGCCACTGCACACCGTGGGAGACGCCGAGGTCAATGACGTGGAGCGGCCGGTGCGCCGCCGCTGCAGCGCTGCATGTCAAGGCATGCATGATGGCGACATTGACCAGCGCGTTGGGGGGCGCAAACCACGGGCTCACCTCGTGGAACCTAATAAGGGACGCGCAGAACAACCGCGGCAACCATTGGGCCTATGGTGGCAGGAAGCCTGCGAGCGAGTGCGCGCAGCCTGTGCGTGGCAAGGCGGTAGTTGGCGTTGCCGGAGAAGGACTCGAGCTCGCCGAGCACGTAGAAGAGGTGCTGCACGCGCAACATGTTGCCGGCCTCGACGGCCACCACGCACGAGTTCAGCAGATGCTCCATCCACCTCATGTCCCTGGCGGATCCCGCTCTGTCGTCCTTGCCTCCTCTCTTCTTGCTGCCTCCAATGCCTGGTCTCTCCTGCTTGGCGCGACGGCGCTGTCTGTTGCTTCCGCTGTGCCCAGATGCCTTGTGTGTCAGGGACTTGTGCTTCTTGGACGACGGTGACGCCGCCGCGAGTGACACAATGCTCGTTAACAACGTGCTAGCCCGAGGGGCAGCACCGTCTTTTAGCAAAATTTCTCTCTTCATTGTCACCGGAAATGATAAAATAATAGGCAGAGTGTTCTCTAGCAAGTTACCAAATTTTTAGGGTTTTCTGGAGTAGTTTCACGTTTTTCAGGTGTCCTGCAGCAAAAATTTCTATAGAAATATGAATAAAAGGATCAAAGATAATTTATGTGTAAAATTTTTATATCTATATACAGTTCATGGTTTAAAAGTGGAGGCTGAAAAATAAACTATAATGAAAAAAATCTAAAAATCAACTCTAAATTTAAATTTTGACTGCAGTTGATAAGCAGACGAAGAGAGACGATGAGTCGCTTAGCATGTATGTGCACATATTTAGTAATTTAATTGACTATTTAAGCTTTTGGATCGGTGGAGGAAGAAGGTGAAAAGGAGCCTTTTTTTTAATTGACTAGTTAGCGCGTGTGCCTTTTTTTTTTTCTTTCATTAATTTGGACGTTAGGTGGAGAAGCTCCAACTAACCTTGATTGGAGGTATGGCTGTAACTGGTGTATTTTTGAAAAATGGAGCTCGTAGGCTAGAAATAAAGTGATTAAGTTTAGCATGAATTGTGAATAGAAGATAAAGTTGTCAATATCTCGATACGTAAGTATACTATGAATCTATAAAGCTAAAACGATGTTGTTCTCATCATATATCTTAATTTTGGTAGTAGCCTGATTATACGAAAGAGTTCGATCCCACAAGATCTTTAGGATCTTGGATAGGATCCTGATCACAATTGTATGTAAGAATTGTAATTTAAATAAATTCACTTAAGTTTATAAAAGATCAATTAAATATATTAAAATTAATATTATATGCTTTAATTTTTACGACACAATACAAATCTTGTAAAAATATATACTTTTAAAATCTAATAGGATCCTGATCGTTTGATACTGTGCGGAAAAAAACGATTATACTAGTATTGCAATCCTGACAATCTTGATAGAAGATGTCTCACGCAAATGATCTACCTCTAGCTTCAACTTTTAAAGCTAGAGAAACTCAGGTAAAAATCCTTGAAGTCGAAAGTGTACCGAACACATCCTTTAGTACTGTGAATTAAACTTGCTACGCATGCAGTGCATAATTAATCGAGCCAGTGATGCCATATGTGCACCGACAACCATAGTAGTATGTCTTAATTTAAGGAATCAACAAGGTGGTCAGATCGCATGTTTGACTAATGTTAAAGTATCTCTAAAAGATTTGTTATTTTTAACTCTTTAAATATCTATTTGGTCAGCTTGCCAAAAAAAATAGAGTCAAATTTGTTTTTTACTCTAACAACCTCTCTATAACTCTTTTCAATCTTACCGTGAGTCCCACGTGTCAACCTTTCTCTACTTCTTTTTCCTCTCTTTGTCTTTTACGGTCCCTTCTATGTCGCCTCCAACTCCACCACTATGCTCACCGACGCCGTCGTCGTCGTGATCGGTGCCATCGCCTAACGCCTCCACTTCCTCGGGTCCGACGCCTACTGGAACCACAGCAATTCCGCCTATGCCGCCGTCTATGACAGGGCTGCCCCCATTTGCATGGGAGACAGGAGGACAGGGGCAGCCGGCGCCACGGGAGACGCAGGTGGCCGGCGCGGGCGAGGGGGACGACAAGCGATGGCGGATCCAAGCCCTAGAATGGCGGCGGCACAGGTACACCTTGCCTTGCTCCCTCTACCCTATCGCATCGTACGGAACGAGGAAAAAATCATCCAACTAGTAGGGCCCACATGCAGAGGCAAATTTGGCCAGTGGATTTGGCTGGCCAACTTTGGCCAGCCAGGGGATGGGTTTGGTTAGCCAAATAACTTGGCCATCCGGTTGTTAAGTCTATAGAGGTTTTATTTCGTCCAACTTACTAAAATTTGATTTAGATAGCCAACTAGCAACACTGTTAGAGTTGCTCTTATATTAGGAGTTAGCTTGCTCATTGACAACCGCCATTTTGCATCCGCTATACAATTTAATATTCACCAATTTATCATATTATAACAAAATAATAAGTATAATAATTAGTAAAGCACTTTCTTTTTTGCGATTACTATGCATACACGCACGCACCACCTAACGGAAGGTTAAATAGACCAGCGACGACTCCCTAAGTAGATATATATAAAGTAATTTGAATGACTTAACATTTATTAAGATATACTAAAACGATATAATGATCTCAAACGAGCTTTAACCAGTGATAACTCATTGGCTGGCGGGAGTCATTTTGAACATGAGTTGGAGCTGAGTTACGGCAGGCATAGAGCTTATGCGTTGAGCTAATTAGCAGCAACAGAAAATGATGTAAATAGTTTAGTGTATAATTAACTAAATATTATAAATTTAAAAAATAAATTTATTTGATTTTCAAAAGAATTTTTATAAAAATGGTTTTTTTAAAAACCGTGTTGTTAAACAGTTTTGAAAATGAGCTCATAAAAAATAAATAAGGTACTACGTCTGTTCCAAGAGACTTTTTTTTAAGTTCATCTCACACGTACCAAAACAAAGTTAAAAGACTAAAATATCTTTTACTTTATCAAACTACGATATACTTGTCTCCTACTTTAATAAACTTTAATACGTCTGTTTTTTTACTGTAGCAAAATCTAATGTATTTGTCCCATACTTTAACAAACTCTAATATATTAATTGTCCTATAGATAAAATTTTTATGAAATAAATGAGATAGAAAAAGATAAAATTATTTTAGAATGGAAGGAAGCTATAAGCTGATTGTAATGGTACGTCAACTTGAGCTTTCTCTTCTTTGCAATACAGGTAACATCCAAGCTTGCAAGTCACAAAAAGGCCAAAAGGCAGCTAGCACGGCCAAGGTTGCGATCAAATTAAGGTCAAAACCGGTTGATGTATCCATGGCTCCCTAAAAAATCATCATATCCAGTGGCTGCAATGTTTTCCAACGGTTATAAGTGGATACGATGTTACAGTGTTCCTTGTCTGAATAGCGACTTCTGCGACCTGTTTTGGCGCATGGTGCCAATTGGTGTCAACTCCCAAATTTTCCCCAAAATTCTTGTAACACCACTGATTTGAGCACATGTGTTCTTATAGACGCGTAGAATTTCCACTGTGACAAAGGCTAAAATTTTTTGTCGGAAATGTCCGTTGCGAGAAGATGATATACATATGTGCATAAGTTCCTAACTACCAGAAGAAAAATAGATGAGTGACAATCCCTTTGCTACTTGTGTATGTACAAAAGGCACGCTTGGTTGTACTTGTACAGCCAGCTTTGGGAGAACAGTTAAGAGTAGTTGAAGAAGAAAACGAAGTAGACTTTGAAGAGAAATAAAAAGGATGCATGGAAAAAGTAAGGAAAGGGACTGTAAAGTAGTAGTATACTATATCTAAGGATCATCGATATTGAAATGCGGTACTACTAACAACAATAAAACCATCTGTTTAAAATTATTTGTCATTTTAGTTTTTTCTCAGGTCCTTTAAATATTTGTATCTTTATAGGATGGAAATGAAAAAATTAGAGTGGAGAAATAGAAGAGCTTTGAATGAAAAAAGAACAACGCAAGTGGTTTGAGGATGAAAGAAACATCCAATCGACCAATCCAATGGCAATGCTCTTTCGTGTGTGTGTATATAAACAGAGAGAGAGAGACCCAAGTGTCCCGTCCTCTGCCGCCTCCTTGGTCACCGGCGGCCATCGCCTACCTAGCGGTGGCTATGGGGCACGGCCTCAGCTGCAGCCGCGACACCGACGAGCACCACTTGTTCCACGCGGCGCAGGTGGGCGACATCTACGCACTGGGCGACCTCCTCGCCGCCGACCCCGCGCTCGCTCGCCGCGCAACCATATACGGCCGCTTCACCGCTCTGCACATCGCCGCCGGCAATGGCAGCCTCCAGGTACGGTGCTGTCTCATCAGCTTGGCGTGGTTGCTGCTAGAATAGAAATGGACGCGTACGTGTGTGTGACGATGCGTACATGTATGCAGGTGGTGTCCATGTTGCTGGATCGCGGTGTTATGCCGGACGTGTTGAACCGGAAGAGGCAGACGCCGCTGATGCTGGCGGCCATGCATGGCAACACCGACTGCGTGCTCGTCCTCCTCCACGCCGGCGCCAACATCCTCACCTTCGACTCGCCGCGCGCCAGGACGTGCCTCCACCACGCCGCCTACTGCGGCCACGCCGACTGCCTGCAGGCCATCCTCGCCGCCGCGCAGGGGGCCACGCCCCTCGCCGCCTCCTGGGGCTTCGCGCGCTTCGTCAACGTCAGGGACGAGCAGGGCGCCACGCCGCTGCATCTCGCCGCCAGGCAGGGCCGCCCGGCCTGCGTGCGCCTGCTGCTCGACAAGGGCGCCATCGTCTCCGCCGCCACCGGCGCCTACGGCTTCCCCGGGAGCACGCCGCTGCACCTGGCCGCCCGCGCGGGCAACCTGGACTGCATCCGGGAGCTGCTCGCCTGGGGGGCGGACCGCCTCCAGAGGGACTCGGCCGGCAGGATCGCGTACGGTGTCGCGCTCAGGCGGGGCCATCGCGCGTGCGCCGCGCTGCTCAACCCTGCGGCGGCGGAGCCCATTGTGTGGCCGTCCCCGCTCAAGTTCATCGCCGAGCTCGAGGCGGACGCCAAGGCTCTGCTGGAGGCGGCGCTCATGGAGGCCAACAGGGAGAGGGAGAAGAGGATCCTCCTACTGAAGGAGGGAAGCGGGTACTGTCCGCCGTCACCGGCTCACTCCGCCGGCGCGGACGAGGAGGAAGCTTGCAACATCTGCTTCGAGCAGGCGTGCAGCATGGAGGTGAAGGAGTGCGGGCACCAGATGTGCGCGGCGTGCACGCTGGCGCTCTGCTGCCACAGCAAGCCCAACCCCAAGACACTCCTCCTGCACCCGCCGGCCTGCCCCTTCTGCCGCACCACCATCTCCCGCCTCGTCGTCGCCACCAAGGCCGCCGCCGACAGGCCGGCGTCACCGCGCCTAAGCCGGCGGCGGTCGAGGCGATCTCGCGATGGGAGCAGCAGCTTCAAGGGGCTCTCGTCGGCCATGGGGTCATTTTCCAAGATAGGGCGCGGCTCCGGCCGATTGGTTGACGGAGGCGAGCTCGCGGACAAGCCTGATCACGACCTCTCTTCTGTCGTCGTCGGTGTCATGTGATTTGAAAGCCAAAAACCCAGAGACGCCTGCCTGCATTGCCATTAATTTAATCTTGTTAGAGCTTGGGTAATCAATCCTCCAGCAAGCTCAACCAAGGTTGACTAATTACCATTAGCAGCGTTACTAGTATATATACACCTACCATGTTAATTGATACTTGACCATACACCGATAGCTAGGGCAAATAGGAATCAAATAATATTGTATTGCATTGAATTTGTGCTTGTAGCATTTTGTTACAGTGCCACCTCCCTGGCTAGTTATTTTTGGCTTGTCATACTCATAGTAAATAAATACTCCTCCCTATTTACTGCACGATTATCAAACTCTAGTAAGGTGTGTTTGAATTGGCTTATTATGCTGGCTTATAAGCCGCACGTAAAACGAAAAATATTATTAGTGCATGATTAATTAAGTATTAACTATTAAAAACTTAAAAAATGGATATATTTGATTTCTTAGAGATACTTTTATATATAATTTTTTTACAAAAAACGTATCGTTTAGCAGTTCGAGAAGCGTGCTCACGGAAAACAAGAGTATAAATAAAAGCAACAAAAGCGAACGGGCTGTAAATATATATTAGAAAATCTTTTACAAAAAAACGTACCGTTTTATATTTTAGAAAACATGCTAATGAAAACCGAGGCAAGAAGCAGAAGCTATAAGTTTTATCGAACACTACTTAAGCCACCCGACCTTGGCTTTCGTATCAGCATCCGGTTCAGCTTGTTGGGCTGACCTGATCACGTGCGCACGAAACAAGACAAATATTAGCGCAATATTAAGTATTAACTATTATAAATTTAAAAAAATAAATTTATTTAATTTTTCAAAAGAAAACTTCTATGTAGTAAATGTTTTTACACAAAACACCGTTTAGCAGTTCGGGAAACGTGCTATCAGAAAACGAAGCCGCATGAGCTCATAAATAGTGCCTAAGGCATCATTCCAATTCATAGCTATTAGTTTATCGTAGGCACATTTTTTAAACCGCTAAATGATATAGTTTTTGAAGAAAAAATTGCATATAGAAGTTTCTTGAAATTTTCAAATAAATCCCTTCTTAAATTTAAATTTGTTATAGTTAATACTTAATTAAACACATGCTAATTATACAGCTTTTACCGATAAGACGGTCCGGTACTCGGCTAAGTTACTTATGAACTCAACTGGACAGATTTGTAGTCTTAAGTTAACCTGCAATGCAATGGCCAGTCAATGCAATTAGGCAACGCTCCTAAATCTCATGATACGCATGTGCCATTATGCTGTTAATAAGAAACCATCCTGGTAGATTCCATTACCACTATTCGATCAGAAAGATATATTGATGAGTTGATAAGACCAACTAAGATACTACTAGTATTAATATTAGTGCTATCTAAGCCTTCCATGAGAGGAACGAGTGAAAACCTGACACCAGTCTCTTACCACGACGAACGAGCACATGGTCTATTGGCCTCAGGGACGTGGTGGTGCCACTGCTTGAATTTGGAAGAGAAGACGTCAAAGTGGCATGAACCTACCAACCTGTTGGTCTTTGGTCGGATGCACGCACGCACGCAGTTCCACATCAATTAGGTATACAGGTAGGGCAGTTTCAGTTTCTGGATGACGAGAGCAGCCAGCCAGCCAGCCAGTACTAGATATTTACAAGGCCAGGCCTCCTATCATTGAGCAGTACAATACAATAATCTTCAATAATTTGCTTAAAGAAAGAAAGAAAGAAAGAAAGAAAGCACCTTTGGTAGTGGAGGGGGAGAAAAGGAAGCAAAACAGAGTGCAAATCTTCCAACAAAATTGCGTGCTTAGACCGGACAACTTACCTGTCAGGAGGACAAGCAGACAGCAACTTATATATTTGTCATAACCCCAACCAAACCGAGGGAAGAAAAACCGGCTCAACGCCACCAGGTGTACTTGCCACTCTTACGTTCCATTCCAGCTTTCATCTAACAAGGACAGACACTGCCATTTTGGCCATACCATATAATATCAAACTGATAGAGGCATCAACACGGCAAGAGAACTCTTTCTATCTTGTCAATATTTCTATGTTTGAACGGTCCTCAAGTACAGGTGTACATAAAATCAGAGCTACTAGAGTGTGTCCCATTCAACTGGACATATCTGAGAGCCCCAGGGGGGTACATTGTGCTGAAAATCACCAGTAAACTACAGCGGCGAAGACCAGATGTCAATCTTCATTATAGGGTTGTTCACGAACAACATTGTAGCATGTCGGGTTGCACGGATATTCACAGTCTATTTCCTTCACCTCTCTCCGATCAAAGAACCAGTCTCCCACCGCTTCAGCCACAGTCTGTTTACCAGAATTGAAATTGGTATGAGTATATGACATGTCATTCATTGCGGAAACAAATGAATCAACAGGACTGCAAAGTATATAAACAAACCATAAAATTGCCAGTTTAAGATATTGGTAGACAACCGGTACTTCCCCATGATTTTTCTTTCTTTTATCAAAATACTATGATCAGACTTGATTTCAGCATTCTATATCTTGCTGACTTTCAAAAGTGATGCCGATATTGCTATAAAACTATACCACCATAATCTAAAACGATGGCATTCGTAACTATAAGAGTCTGTAAGCTCAGATCCTAGTGGGGACATGTCACTATGTCAGCCTATAGTTCTATAACTAGATCATATCATTCCATTGATCAGTTGCAGTGAGAAGCATGTGTTACCTTATTGTTTATTCTCGAAGCAGATGGGGAGTGCCAAGCCAAAGACGTCATGGATTGACAATGTATAAAGCATGAATCAATGAACATACCCCAGTCCCTTTTCTTCTTGAATTCACTTATAGCATCAAGCAACGATTTTCTAAAACCTGCAAAAAAAGTTTATTTCTCCAGATGGTAAGGTGCAAAAGTGACAGTGGAAGCAACATAACTCATCCAGAAGGCATGAGCAGTAGAGCACATGTCATGAGTTTTTTTATATTACAACCTTGTAAAATTTCAAGTTGTTTCGCATTACACTTGGTAATATCCATTCTGCAATTTTGCCACAAATTTTGAGGGTCAGATCCTTCTGGAGACAAGACATGCTCAACCTGAAAAGGGACAGGAAATTTGTGTCACATTAATATTAGAGCTGCTAACAGAAAATGAAACTTGCCAACAGATTCAGATAATGGTACCTGCCAAACATCATATGCTGGATTGAGAATAAACATTGGGGTGCTGATGCCTTTCGCCACTTGTTGTGGAAAAAAGCACTACAAGGCACAATTAGGGCTTGCTACTTAGCACACAGCAGCTTGAAAAGTAACGAATAGAAAAGGTGATGATATTAATACAAGAAACGTTATCATGAAAACAACTAAAGGATTACCTGCCCTGGCTCCATATCTGAACTGCAACCAGGGAACCTTTTCCGCAAATCCTGCAACAAATTAACAGCAAACATAAGAATCTTACAGTTTAAAAAATACAAAAAAAGTTATACGCGGAGAGAAGTGCGGAGAGATAAAGAGAAGAGATAGATAGACACACAGAGAGAGAGAGAGAGAGAGAGACCTGTAGACGAGCAACATCATTATACAAGCCCCGCATATACCTTCTCCCAGAAATGTCTTCTCTGTAATGAGCAAAGGCAAAGGAACAGTCATATACATGTTTACTGGACATGTTATTGGATGGTCAGAAATTAACACATGCATAGCAACCTGATCGATCCACAGCTGGTTCATCTAAGATGAGCAGGCAATGTGGTTTAAAATATAAGCATTTAATGCATCCAAAGCTAACATATGATAAAATCATGCCCATACCAAACCCCTTGACAACTGAGTGTTCACAAATGCTTATACTGAAGTGCAGCAGTCCAGAACATATAAGGATGATGAAGCAATGCACGAATTGCATGTTGAAAAATTAAACAGGGAAGGGGGTATTGAAACACTGCAATAGTCATGATCAAAGCAAGTACATACACGTCAAGAAAAAAACCATCTGCGAGACATTTAACAGTAGAATCCTTTGGTAGAAGTGCACGGAAATCATCACAGTGAATGTAAGTGGATAGACCACCTGCAGAGCATCCTGTAAGAAAAGCCTGCAAATGTAGGAAATCACCTAGTTACAAGATATGTTCTTTGACTTGAGAAATATGACCAGGAACACTTGACACATTCTTTTAGAGGTGTATTGTGGTGAACAGGTGAGTATGATCCATAATTGAAGGGACTTTGCAAGTGAAGAGAACATTCACACTGAGAGTAAATTAATTTCCCTATATCAAAATACGCAAATGACGTGAATTATCAACATATTCTGTTGATTGACTATGGATTTCATAAAGCACCGTTGAGGATCAAAATACCTTTGACGTATTTGTGGAAAACTGGTATTAATAAATACAAACACATAAAGAAAGAACCACCTAAATGCCATAATATATAGTACTTGATTATTGTAAACTCCGATGGCCTATCCATCCATGCCTGTTTTCATGGATGTGGCCAGTTGTTAGTGTGCTGTTTAAAAGCAGCCAGACTGATCCAGTACTATGATAAACAATAGAGTAAATTGCGCTCACAGTACATGAACTTGCGTGGTGGGTCCAAAAATAGGTACAACAACTTGCAAATTGCCCGTTCCGGTACAATAACTTGGCTAGTCCGTGTGCACCTGGGCTAAAACAATCCACGCAAGACAATTAATCTGAAGCTACTGCAAGCTTGCCGATTAGGTATGCATCAAAACAGAATTTAACTAGATCCCTTTCAAGAAAACTAATTATTTCGAATAGAAACTACTGGGATCACGTCATCAAAAACCAAATTAACGACTAAACATGTACCAGTAATGGCTCAGAAATCACAATGGATCAGTGCAGTCAATCGTGATTATGGAAGGATGTCATCGTAAAACAGAGCCTGTACACCTAGAGGTCTGAGAGTTGGTGCCATTATCTCGATCGGCTAGCAAGATCATCGCCAGATCGATGTTGCAGTGCAGCCTTGCATCTATTCCTATGCCCTCTCCTACCCATGGATCGCTGCACGTACCAGGCCGACAATGCCCTAGCACGCTCAAAGTCAATGCAGTCTCTAGACAGGGATCGTGACGGATTGGTTTGCCCCAGACCAAGACAAGCCAATCAGATTGGTGAGGATGATGGGAGAGGCAGACATGGGGGGATTCTGTAAGTAAGATCTCTAAACATACTGTACGTGTAACATGACATGTCGCCAGTGTGTGGCACATCATATCATTTTGCTTGCGTTAATCGTTTTGGCCCGGGTTCGCACGGACTAGCCAAGTTGTTGTATTGAAATGAGCAATTTACAAGTTGTTATACCTATCTGCACCCACCATTAAAGTTTATGTACCGTGAACGCACTTTACTCTAAACAATAAGATAATTCAAAACTCAAAATTTGTTCAGTGTTTGTAGGAGGGAGTATCAATAATCAGCAATATTTGTGTTAGAAAGAGCAAACCTGTTTAGCACGGGCTAGACCCTTGGGTAGAAGTTCACTCATGACTGCTTCCCAGATGCGCTGGCCTCTGAAGAAGAAACTGGTGCCATACTATACAGAACCGCACAGTACAACTCAGAATATCTGCTGGAGAGGTAGGGGGTGGGAATCATGAAGCAAACTGCAGGAGGTTGTGCAAACCTGCATTTCATCTTGGACATTTCCAGAAAAGGACGCGCCATCGCAATACCTGATCTTGACCTTGTTCCAGTTGTAAAAATCTGCAGATTGAGAGAAATTTTCTCAATGAAGGTGTGGAAAGAGTAGAGGGTTTATGACATCTATTATGCAAACAATATATATATATGTCAAGTAATTGATCCACTGGAACTGTCGTGATAGTGTTCAAGGCAAGGGTAAGGGAATTCGACCTGGGTTCTGGGAGTCGTCGTCGCTCAAGATGCCGACGAACTCGACCCGGCTTTCCATGTGGGCAGAGGATCCTAGACTGGTTTTCTTGCGTTGATCACACCATGTGAGATTCCTGCACCAGCTTCCACCCTCTAGGTGGAGGAGCCAGTTGTCAGATCCGTGGCCGAATCCCGGCAGCCAGTGGTACCCAGGCGGGGTCCCATCCAGGCACACTGCGCCCTTCTCCTGGGCGCCGTGGACTAGGGTGAGGTCGACGAGTGTGGGGAGGCGGTGGCCGTAGGACGGGGAAGGGGAAGTGGAAGGGGTGCCGGCGAAGGGGGATAGGACGAGGAAGAGGGCAACGGCGGCAAGCACAAGGGCGAAAGCGGCGGCGTGGCGGAGGCGGAGGCGGTGGAGCGCCGGCGCGGAGAAGACAGGAGGCGGCATGATTGACTAGACTAGTTGTTGGATCTGAGGAGCGCGTCGTCATTTTTTAAGCGAGAAGGATGCAATAGTCGGAGTACTACAAAATATGAGAGCTCACCGGCTCAGGCGGAGACGATGCAATACAATACAATACAATACTCGCCGTTTTCCCGTTGATCTTCCCCGACTCCGACGGCGACAGTTCACAGAAGCGCCGCCGCCTCCGCTGAATGAGCCAACCAAGCCAAACACTCGCTCGCTTACATGTGGGTCCAAATGTGCGCCGCTTGGTGGAGCCCACACACATCAATTCCTTACTCTTTGTCTCGCTCGGCTCTAGAATTTTTTTTCGCCCTAAAATCTAAAATCTCAGATTATTATAAAAGAAATAGTGTTTTTGTCTATTGTTTCGTACTCATCGGACTCTACGTGCTGTCCACAACTGTTGAGGAAGGAAGGTAGCTGAGGCCAAAGTGTAAGAGGAAGAGAGAGCGAAATCGACATCAAGGTAGCTGGTGAGGAGGAGGGGGGAGAAGAGTTACGCTACCTTCACTAGTGGACAGGGTCGTCCGGCTAGCACTATCATTGTCCATCATGAGCTCACATAGCTGTTATTCTCTGTGAGTTTGTTCCACCATTGTCATTGATGAGCTCACTTTGGTGCCCCTTCTCTCACCGTACTCGCGCATCTAGATCTGGCATGCCGAGCTCTGTAGAGGACAAAGGTGAGGCTAGAGATGTTGAGGAGAAGAGGGACGGGAGCCTACTGGTGCTATGGAGTTGGAAGGGAAGGCTGCTAGCATTGAGGCAGGAGGGAGAGCGTTGGTGCCAATACTTATTAGGGACCAGAGAGTAGTACAACAAAGAAGGGAGTGTCGTTGTACATAATGTATGATATTCTAGAGATATACGATAACACTGAACATGACACCAACTACGGTATGATATCAAAGAACTACACCGACGCAATTAGGATTGTTGAATAATCCCACATTGGTTGTGGAAGAGCAAGGATCTATTTAATAAGTAGAAAAACCCCTCACCTTATTGGCTAGTTTTTAGGCTGGGAGAGGCCCTTTACGATCCTACAATTAGTATCAGAGCCTGGCTAGTTCAACATCTTTGGCCCGATAGACATTAGGGTGTGAAGGCCTGATGGACCATTGTCACACCCTGACTTTTCCCTTAAATAAAGCCATACAAAATATACTAAAGAAAATGTCCCAAGAAAAATAAGTTAAATTGGCCAGATGAATTAATTAAATGTGAAAATAAAAAATAATAAAGTACCATGGCTAGAAATATTTTTCTTATATTCCTCTTGCCAAAATACATTAACAAGATTTTTAGTTGAATTTTTAGAGCACTAAAAGTATTTTTAATAAATCAAAAACTCTTATTGAAATTAAAAGAGCACAGGAAATCTTTTTTCTTTTCATTTCTTTCTCCTTTTCCATTTTCTTTTCTTTTCCCTCCTGCTGGGCCGCCGGCCTAGCACTGTGCCGACCAGCTCGCATGGCCCGCGCGCGCTACGCCTCCTCATGGGCCCACCTGTCGGCGGCTCTCCCCCGCGCACCCCCTCGCCCTCTCTCACTGCCAACCAAGGCCCGCTCGCCAGCGTCCCCACGCCGCTCCCCTCAACCCTCCCGCTGACATGTGGGCCCGGGGCCCCACATGTCAGCATCGTCCCCAACCTCCGGCCGACTCGGTCGGAGGGGATCGAGTTGCCCCATCTGTCGGATTAAACCGTTCCCGCTTTCCCGCACCTCGGCACTTGATTCAAACTCCGCGGACCGAGTCCCCGCCCATTTCCCCCACCTTCCCCCGCCCCTCTCGCCCACGACCGCGATTGAATCGCACCCACTGGCCGCCATGGCCGCCGCCCACATCCCTAAAAAATTTGGCCAACTCGGCCACGAACTTCCGCAGCGAGTACATATAAAACTCTCCCCGTGCTCCGTCCTCACTTTCCCCTCAGCTACCCACGCCTGCCGAGTACCCAAACCCCCTCCGCGCCAAGCTCCCGAATCGCCGCCACACTCCGCTGATTCCAATCGCACGCCGCCGTCGCCGACTATGGCGCTCGTCCTCGCTAGCTTCGCCGCACCTTGCTGCATCTTGTTCGGCAGTCGGCCACCTCGGATTCCCACCAGAACTCCATCCTCTCCGTCATCCCCTTTCGGTAAGCCTCTCCGCTGGCAGTCAGCCGTGGATCTCCGTCGACCCACTCGGACTTTGTGGGGACCGTTCAGAGGGGGTCCAAACGTCCCCACAACACACATAACCGTCCAGGAAGTTCAGTTACGCATAGAATGATACAGAAACAGAACTTCGATTAATTATACAAACCGACAAGGTTCTAGTACAACCCAAACTCAAACACATGCACACAACGGACCTATGGCCATACACGTACAACCAAAAGACGCAACTCTGCACCACAGGAACGGCATGAGTGTAGAGTCGACCTAGAATTCGAAGCCTTCATCTTCGTCCCAATCCAGCGGATCGACGGCTTCCTCGACTTCACCTGCAACTTCTTCCTGAACAACTGGAGCCCAAAATATGCAAGACTGAGTACACAAGTACACCGCAAGCCATGCAGGGCAATATATAGTAATGCAGGATATAACAAAGGAGGAAACTGGTTTAACTCTAAACCTTATTAGTAGTTCACAAACATCCCAATTTATAAACAAATTTAGTTTTAAAGGGTTTAATATCACATGTCATCATCTCTCAATTTAAAGCATTGTCATAGTTCTACTTATGCCATTACTCTGGATTCACCCATAAACATATCTCCATTAACCGGGAGCACGGCGTATTCGAATACCAAACGACTTTGTAGCGTCTACCCACTTTTACCCGCACGATACCCACAGCCAGTGTTCACCTAGACGCTAGACGCTAGACGGACGGCGACCCTCGGTCTAGAGTCTAGCCAGTCTAGACAAAAGTCTAGACGGTCTAGACGTTATACCGTGCATTATACTATCGGCATATATTTTTGGCATATATGTAAATACACTCAACAAGTCAACATGTTCCAGAGAATATTTGAGAGTGACAAAAGTTGGATTTAAGTGTTACCTTATTTTGCAGGAATGAATCTTCCATTAGCTTCAAATTAACTTCCATTAATCCTCAAACTCATCATAACATTTTGAATTATTTTCCTAAAAGGCTAAAACAAGAAAAAGTCACATGTTAGTATTTACACTTGTAGTTTTGTCTTGTACAGCCACAAATGTAATGAATTATGAATGATACCACAAATATAATATTTGGCACCACAAACAAAAGCTGCTACCATACTACCATAGTCCATAATACCACCATAAATAACTTATAACACAATAAGTCATAATTCTTACTTCTTAGTTCTTAGTTTCTTACAAATAAACATAGTTCTCATAAACACAGAGAAGGGCGATGTTTCGCGTCGGGATGTGGAGGCTGTACGGTGGAATGGGAAAAAATGAGATGTAACTCCCCACCAAACCTAAGCCGTTTGGGCCTTAGCGGGCCAAAACATTTGAGCTCTGCGCGCCAAAATATTTTTACAGTCCAATACGTAGACCATGGTCTAGACGTCATTTTTTTTGTCTAGACTAGACTCGTCATGGTCTAATTACTGGTCTAAACGGTCTAAGAGCCCCCGTCTTTGACTGACTAGACGGAAAAAAAATGGTAATAAGGGCATGGTTTAGGCCCCTAAACCGGACGACAACCACCGTCCCACATCTAGACCGCGGTCTAGACTATCTAGACACGGTCTACGCGAACACTGCTCACAACTAGCTAGGCTGAAGATAACAAAGTGTAGTACTACACCAAGCTCATCTCTATTCTGCCTAGCAGGTTATAAGACGAGACGCCTGTTGGCCTCAACTTGGCCTTCGCGAGGGTGTGCACCAACCCGACGACTCGTCCACCCACTATTGCACGACTAGAAGGAACACACAGTCCTCAAAGACCGCAAAGGGCACCGCAGCATGCACACTCATATATTTTAACAATCTCACCTCACTTAGTGGGCATTACATACGTTAAAGCCTAAAATGCCAATACACTGAATGGCTGCATAAGTTCAATTCACCGGAGCAGTACACACTGGGTCCGAATACCTCGATCGTGCGGATGAGCGCCAACTATGTCACTTATACTGGCACAAGGGGGTTATGTCCTTAAAACTTTAAATATATTTGTCGAAGGATGAAACTCCGACGGCGGGAAGTCAGGAAACCCCCCTTTGAGGTTCGGCCAGGGGAGTAGTTCTCAGGCGGAGTCGGCGCTCGGTGGAAGAAGATAGATGGTTGGGTCAATCGGCACACAAAGGAGACAGGAGGATTTAGACAGGTTCGGGCCGCACGGGAGCGTAATACCCTACTCCTGTGTGGATGCTATCTGGAGATGAACGTATTCGCGGTGTTACAAGGTCAGCTTAGCTCGAGGCTGGAGCTGAAGAGGAAGAACCGTAACTAGAGTGTGCTCCAGCCAGATATTCTCCCTCCTTTTCGTCAGGTGTGGATCCTCCTTTTATATGTCAAAACGGAGTCCCCTGCGCCTAATCCCTGAGAGAGAGATTAGGTATGCTACGTCTTGTCATCGACCTTCGCGCTCCGGCCGTCTGCTGAGTCGTCCGGGAGGCGCGTCTCATCGTCGCCCGGCTGTCGGTAGTTGCGGGCGGCCCGACAGTGACGACGCTGTCGGCTTGGCCCGTCACGGTCGTCGCCTCCCGTGTCAGCCGCGGGCGGCTAGATGCCGCCTCCCTCGCCGGCTGCGGGCGGCCAGACAGCGACGAGGCCGTCGGCTTGGCCCGTCTCGTCGTCTGCCAGGCCGTGGAAAACCGGAGCCCTCTCACTGTATCGGGAGCCAGCCGACAGGGGGTCATTATGACGACGCACGCATGTCCAGCCGGGAGACAGGCGGGAGGCGCGCCGTTGCTTCTCCATTAATGCGGGTAGTTGGGAGCAGATCCGCTCGAGCCGGCCTCGTTCCTCGGGGCGGAGAGCCCATCGGGCCCTCCACGCGCACGAGACACCGAGGCCCCGGGTCCCGTGCCCGGGGGCGGCACCCAGGGGTGGCGCTTCCGGGCCCGGGCAGCGCCCAGGCCCCAAGCATTTAATGGGACAACTCCTAATAGCCCGCCGCCACGTGTGCAGAAAATGGGCCCTGGGGGAGCTGACGTAGGGGAAGATCCACGCGTCTCTAGAGAATGTGGGACCCCCATTCCTGTTTCGCCGACAATATTATATACTTCCAAAACTATCATATAAAATAACAATTTCATATAATATTCAACATGTTCATAATAAACAAGATTAACCTAGAGTTATCAAAGATATATAATAGGCTCAACTCAAGGCATGACATTACATTTATAACAATATCAAATAAAAGGTGTTATCTATTTCGAAATACTTTAGAAAATTAACTCATACATTCTATTTAAGTACTTCATGATAGTACTCTATCCGAAATATGACCTAGCTTCAGATTGGGTTCAATTATTGTTCAAAAGATGCATGACTTGCCTTCGGGATCGGCGTAGTCGTACCAATCGTCTCCTCCTACGACTGCGTAAGCGTATGTGTCAACTGCGGACTCGGATTCCTCGATTGAATCTGCTGCGGCGAAATTTATCGATACACAAATACAATAAATAAGCGAATAACTCCAAATAAATGCTAAAAATTCAGAAAGTGCACAAGGTATTAAAAGAGGAATTATGAAAGAAATCTGGGATTTTTCTGAAATCGCGTCGAGCAGAAACTCTAGAGCCAAAATTAGGGTTTCGTCAACGGATGCTCGGAGCACAACGAAACTAGCGTGGATGGATTCAAAATAATTCAAGAAGTCAGGAATAGGTCTCGGATTTTAATTTCGAGGGCAAAAGAGTAGTAAATCAGTTGAAACAGTGAATATGGCTTTTTTGAATTATTTTTCAATAGGAAATTAGGATTTTCCTGTTCTCTCTCTCTATACACAGGGGCCGGCCGATGGTCGGAGTTGCCGGTGGCGGAAGAGGCCGGTTCCTGACGAAGTGGGACCGGTTTCGGGCTCTGGAGGTCGGGGAAACTCCATTCCCCTAGGCTGTTGTGGCTGAAGAGGCGGCGGCAGAGCCGGCGACGGCGAACAGAGGGAGGTGGCGGCGGCGTTCATGGCGGCGGTGGCTCCGGCGAACTCTGGTAGGGGCGCGGTTGCTGAGGAGCTTCAGGGCGGTCAGGGGGAGCTCTCTGTGGCGGCGGTCGGGCGCAGGGAAGGCCGAGGCGGCGGCGCGCCAGGCGGCAGGCGGCGGCCGAGACAGAGCGGCGCGGCGCGGGCGGCGCCGGCGAGGTTCCGGGGGCGGAGCGGCAGTGGAAGGAGAGGGGAAAGGTAGAGCTCGGTGCGAAGAAGACGATGATCACCTCAATTTCTGGAGATAGGAGGCAAGGGCGACGAATTTTGGAGATCGAGCGGAGGCGGCCGAAGTTAGGACTTCGCCCTGTTCGCCTCCGGCGACGGCAGACGGCGGCACGAGGTCGGGGCAGCTTCTGGGAGGATGAAGGGGAGGTGGAGGCAGTCCTTTTCGCTTTTGGCGGCGACCGACGAGGTGCATCGGAGAGGGAGATAAAGAAGGAGGCAGAGGCGGCGGCGTTGGCGAGCTCGAGCTGAGGTCGGCTCTGGGGAGGCTTCGGGATTGCTGAGCTAGCTCGATAGCGAGCTGGAGGACGACGCGTGGACGGCAGCAAGCAGCTGCGTGGTTCGGCTGGAGACGATGGTGATCAGCTGAGTCTGCTCTGCTTGATCGACAAACAGAAGACTGGGCTGGCAGGCCAGAGGAGAAACAAGAAAAAGAGATAGAAGAAAGAAAAGGAAAAGGAGGAAAGAGAACGGGTCGTGCCGAGAAAATGGGGCAGCGAGGAGAAAAGTATGGGCCGATGACCCGAGAACATGCGGACTCGTTCACGAGAATTTAGGATGAATGGATTGATGGATGGATAAAAAGATTTTGCACTTCCGAGAAAAAGAAAAATAAAAATAAAAAGAAAAAGAAAAGCGAACGATGAACGAAGAATGACATTTTAAAATTAAACGAAACGATAAACTCGACATGAATTTTTGAAAATGCACAAAAATTAAAACGATTTTAAAATTTAGTGATTTTTATGGCTATTATAGTCTTTTTCCTCCTAACACGTTCGACACCTTTCCCAGGATCCCCCGCATGTCGTCCGCCCCTCCGTCGCCGGTGATCCTCGCCGGAATGCTCCTCTCGCCGTCATCCCAAATTTCGGCCACCGCCAATCCTCTCTGCTCGCCGCCGTTCACCGCTTTCCATCGGTTGTCACACCTCGATAAGTACTCAGCCGCATTCCTCACCTCCTCCACCGCTCGCCGCTGCCCTTCGCTGCGCCGGATGGTCGTCGGTGGTGACCATCAGGCCGCGTACGCCGTCGCTGCTCATTCCCGACTAGGTTTGAGCCGTCCGATCTGCCTCGGTAGATCGGGCCGCTCGTGTACCTATGTCCGCGGTCGCCGCATGCGTGTGGACTGCGTCCACCGTGCGTCGTACTCTTATGCCCCACTGATCCGTGGATCCCGCTTGTCGGCGCCGGTTCCCCGCGGTCCGCTGACGTATTAAATCCTTGTTATTGTGTAATGAATCGTTTAATAATTAATTTTACATTGGAAATCACTGTGAAACTTCAAAAATTCATAACAAATTCATACGAACTCCGATTAAGTCCATTCAAATTTCATTAAATCCAGAAAAATGCCAAGAATTTATTAAAAATACTTTTAACTCTTGTTTGACTGCCCTCATGTACTATTTTTAATTATTTGTGCATTACCTATATTAGAATCTGACGGAGTCGACTCTCCCGTGTACTACGAGGTCGTAGCCGAGTACGTCGAGCCGGAGCAAGGCAAGTCACACTGTAATCTTGATTATTTTGCACCTACTTTTTGTTAAAATATTTTGTTTATTTAAATAAACATATATTTTTTTATTATTTCATGTGGTATGGATTATGACCTTTATATAGGTAAGATTATGTCTTAGTTGTTGAACCTTGTTTCTTATCACCTGAGTAACAATATGATTAGAATAGTTTTCTTATGATGCTTAGCCATACTTAGAAACTATTAGTTCACCTGGGAATTAAATATTATCATTTACATTCATGGTTCGACTCTATGTCGGAAAATGTAATCTTAGATATATTACTATTAAATTACTAAAATTTGACCCAAATGGTGGACTGTGGGTGTGCATGTTTTACTGGTCGCACCTATGGCAATTAAGGACCGGTTCGTGGGAACCCCTTGGGCAATTAATCGTACTTTCCACAAGTCAGTGTGGGCAACGGCTGGGCTTGTAGCGTCTCTTCTCCCTCTCCTAGGCATTGATGGTGAGGATGGGCGTGATGGAGTTGGGTCGGCCTGTGGTAGGGTTGATCGGCTTCCGATCCATTGTGACACAAGAGAGTAGCCTACCTGACCGATGTGGGGTGTCCTATCGGCAGGTGCAACCTCAGCATGGTGTGGATGGTTAGGAAGAGGTGGCGTAACGGTCCTGTCATAGTCTCTCACGGGGTGCCGTGATGATATGTCGGCACACGGGAACGTGTGTGAGGCTATGTCTTGTGGGTACTGTTGTACACCTCTGATCGGAGTAAATCTATTCGAATAGCTGCGCCCACAAATATGGATGATTGGTCAAGACTCACCGTGATTAGTCTCATCCTTACTTAATTAACTTGACTTAATGGAATTGGTATAGTTTAGATGGATGGATGGGCCTGGTTAACGTGGTGTAACGTTAATCAGTGAAGGATTAATATTGTTCAATTAATCAACCTTTTACTGTTTACAAAGTACTACTGTTTGCAACTCTTTTACCAAATAAAACATATAGCCTATCTTTGTCTCCCGTGCATTGTGCCACATTTGTGGGGTGTGATTTATTGAGTACCTGTGGGTAGTACTCAGTCTTGCTCCTTTTCCCCCTCTCAGTGGTGGAGTACATATTTGACGAGGACCATCAGGAAGACTAGGCTGGCTCTACCGTCAAAATGCACGTGGAATGGAAGCCTCCACTTCGCTAGCTATATATAGGCTTTATTTGCTTTTCTCGCTGCATTTATGTAAGACAATTTTATTCTGTCTGTAAAACACACTCTATATGATAACTTGGTATTGTGTACCCTGTCTTTTCTGAACAAGAATTTAATATAGAAATGTTTAAAATTGTGGTTATGAATTTTTGGGAGTTACAATCGTGGGTGCTTGTGGGGTGCCTATACCTGAGGGACCGTCGCCTACCTAGCGGTGGCTATGGGGTACGACCTCAGCTGCGGCCGCGAACACCGCCGAGCACCACTTGTTCCGCGCGGCGCAAGTGGGCGACCTCCTCGCCGCCGACCCCGCGCTCACTCGCCGCGCAACCATATACGGCCGCTTCACCGCTCTGCACATCGCCGCCGGCAATGGCCGCCTCCAGGTACGGTGCTGTCTCATCAGCTTGGCGTGGTTGCTGCTAGAATAGAAATGGACGCGTACGTGTGTCTGACGATGCGTACATGTATGCAGGTGGTGTCCATGTTGCTGGATCGCGGTGTTATGCCGGACGTGTTGAACCGGAAGAGGTAGACGCCGCTGATGCTGGTGGCCATGCATGGCAACACCGACCGCGTGCTCGTCCTCCTCCACGCCGGCGCCAACATCCTCACCTTCGACTCGCCGCGCGCCAGGACGTGCCTCCACCACGCCGACTGCCTGCAGGCCATCCTCGCTGCCGCGCAGGGGGCCACGCCCCTCGCCTCCTCCTGGGGCTTCGCGCGCTTCGTCAACGTCAGGGACGAGCAGGGCACCACGCCGCTGCATCTCGCCGCCAGGCAGGGCCGCCCGGCCTGCGTGCTTAGACCAGACAACTTACCTGTCAGGAGGACAAGCAGACAGCAACTTATATATTTGTCATAACCCCAACCAAACGGAGGGAAGAAAAACCGGCTCAACGCCACCAGGTGTACTTGCCACTCTTACGTTCCATTCCAGCTTTCATCTAACGAGGGCAGACACTGTGGTCACTGCCATTTTGGCCATACCATATAATATCAAACTGATTCCAGGTGTACTTGAGGCATCAACACGGCAAGAGAACTCTTTCTATCTTGTCAATATTTCTATGTTTGAACGGTCCTCAAGTACAGGTGTACATAAAATCAGAGCTACTAGAGTGTGTCCCATTCAACTGGACATATCTGAGAGCCCCATGGGGGTACATTGTGCTGAAAATCACCAGTAAACTACAGCAGCGAAGACCACATGTCATTCTTCATTATAGGGTTGTTCAAGAACAACATTGTAGCATGTCGGGTTGCACGGATATTCACAGTCTATTTCCTTCACCTCTCTCCGATCAAAGAACCAGTCTCCCACCGCTTCAGCCACAGTCTGTTTACCAGAATTGAAATTGGTATGAGTATATGACATGTCATTCATTGCGGAAACAAATGAATCAACAGGACTGCAAAGTATATAAACAAACCATAAAATTGCCAGTTTAAGATATTGGTAGACAACCGGTACTTCCCCATGATTTTTCTTTCTTTTATCAAAATACTATGATCAGACTTGATTTCAGCATTCTATATCTTGCTGACTTTCAAAAGTGATGCCGATATTGCAATAAAACTATACCACCATAATCTAAAACGATGGCATTCGTAACTATAAGAGTCTGTAAGTTCAGATCCTAGTGGGGACATGTCACCATGTCAGCCTATAGTTCTATAACTAGATCATATCATTCCGTTGATCAGTTGCAGTGAGAAGCATGTGTTACCTTATTGTTTATTCTCGAAGCAGATGGGGAGTGCCAGGCCAAAGACTTCATGGATTGACAATGTATAAAGCATGAATCAATGAACATACCCCAGTCCCTTTTCTTCTTGAATTCACTTATAGCATCAAGCAACGATTTTCTAAAACCTGCAAAAAAAGTTTATTTCTCCAGATGGTAAGGTGTAAAAGTGACAGTGGAAGCAACATAACTCATCCAGAAGGCATGACCAGTAGAGCACATGTTATGAGTTTTTTTATATTACAACCTTGTAAAATTTCAAGTTGTTTCGCATTACACTTGGTAATATCCATTCTGCAATTTTGCCACAAATTTTGAGGGTCAGATCCTTCTGGAGACAAGACATGCTCAACCTGAAAAAGGACAGGAAATTTGTGTCACATTAGATTGGAGCTGCTAACAGAAAATGAAACTTGCCAGCAGATTCAGATAATGGTACCTGCCAAACATCATATGCTGGATTGAGAATAAACATTGGGGTGCTGATGCCTTTCGCCACTTGTTGTGGAAAAAAGCACTACAAGGCACAATTAGGGCTTGCTACTTAGCACACAGCAGCTTGAAAAGTAACGAATAGAAAAGGTGATGATATTAATACAAGAAACGTTATCATGAAAACAACTAAAGGATTACCTGCCCTGGCTCCATATCTGAACTGCAACCAGGGAACCTTTTCCGCAAATCCTGCAACAAATTAACAGCAAACATAAGAATCTTACAGTTTAAAAAATACAAAAAAAGTTATATGCGGAGAGATAAAGAGAGAGAGATAGGATAGACACACACACACACACACACAGAGAGACCTGTAGACGAGCAACATCATTGTAGAAGCCCCGCATATACCTTCTCCCAGAAATGTCTTCTCTGTGATGAGCAAAGGCAAAGGAACAGTCATATACATGTTTACTGGACATGTTGTTGGATGGTCAGAAATTAACACATGCATAGCAAACTGATCGATCCACGGCTGGTTCATCTAAGATGAGCAGGCAATGTGGTTTAAAATATAAGCATTTAATGCAGCCAAAGCTAACATATGATAAAATCAGGCCAATACCAAACCCCTTGACAACTGTGTGTTCACAAATGCTTATACTGAAGTGCAGCAGTCCAGAACATATAAGGATGATGAAGCAATGCACGAATTGCAGGTTGAAAAATTAAACAGGGAAGGGGGTATTGAAACACTGCAATAGTCATGATCAAAGCAAGTACATACACGTCAAGAAAAAAACCACCATCTGCGAGACACTTAACAGTAGAATCCTTTGGTAGAAGTGCACGGAAATCATCACAGTGAATGTAAGTGGATAGACCACCTGCAGAGCATCCTGTAAGAAAAGCCTGCAAATGTAGGAAATCACCTAGTTACAAGATATGTTCTTTGACTTGAGAAATATGACCAGGAACACTTGACACATTCTTTTAGAGGTGTATTGCGGTGAACAGGTGAGTATGATCCATAATCGAAGGGACTTTGCAAGTGAAGAGAACATTCACACTGAGAGTAAATTAATTTCCCTATATCAAAATACGCATATGACGTGAATTATCAACATATTCTGTTGATTGACTCTGGATTTCATAAAAGCACCGTTGAGGATCAAAATATCTTTGACGTATTTGCGGAAAACTGGTATTAATAAATATAAACACATAAAGAAAGAACCACCTAAATGCCATAATATATAGTACTTGATTATTGTAAACTCTGATGGCCTATCCATCCATGCCTGTTTTTATGGATGTGGCCAGTTGTTAGTGTGCTGTTTAAAAGCAGCCAGACTGATCCAGTACTATGATAAACAATAGAGTAAATTGCGCTCACAGTACATGAACTTGCGTGGTGGGTCCAAAAATAGGTACAACAACTTGCAAATTGTCCGTTCCGGTACAATAACTTGGCTAGTCCGTGTGCACCTGGGCTAAAACAATCCACGCAAGACAATTAATCTGAAGCTACTGCAAGCTTGCCGATTATGTATGCATCAAAACAGAATTTAACTAGATCCCTTTCAAGAAAACTAATTATTTCGAATAGAAACTACTGGATCACGTCATCAAAACCAAATTAGACGACTAAACATGTACCCAGTAATGGCTCAGAAATCACAATGGATCAGTGCAGTCAATCGTGATTATGGAAGGATGTCATCGTAAAAGAGCGCCTGTACACCTAGAGGTCTGAGAGTTGGTGCCATTATCTCGATCGGCTAGCAAGATCATCGCCAGATCAATATCGTAGTGCAGCCTTGCATCTATTCCTATGCCCTCTCCTACCCATGGATCGCTGCACGTACCAGGCCGACGATGCCCTAGCACGCTCAAAGTCAATGCAGTCTCTAGCCAGGGATCGCAATGGATTGGTTTGCCCCAGACCAAGACAAGCCAATCAGATTGGTGAGGATGATGGGAGAGGCAGACATGGGGGGATTCTGTAAGTAAGATCTCTAAACATACTGTACGTGCAACATGACATGCCACCAGTGTGCGGCACATCATATCATTTTGCTTGCATTAATTGTTTTGGCCCGGGTTCGCACGGACTAGCCAAGTTGTTGTATTGAAATGAGCAGTTTACAAGTTGTTATACCTATTTGCACCCACCATTGAAGTTTATGTACCGTGAACGCAGTTTACTCTAAACAATAAGATAATTCAAAACTCAAAATTTGTTCAGTGTTTGTAGGAGGGAGTATCAATAATCAGCAATATTTGTGTTAGAAAGAGCAAACCTGTTTAGCACGGGCTAGACCCTTGGGTAGAAGTTCACTCATGACTGCTTCCCAGATGCGCTGGCCTCTGAAGAAGAAACTGGTGGCCATATATACAGAACCACACAGTACAACTCAGAATATCTGCTGGAGAGGTAGGGGGTGGGAATCATGAAGCAAACTGCAGGAGGTTGTGCAAACCTGCATTTCATCTTGGACATTTCCAGAAAAGGACGCGCCATCACAATACCTGATCTTGACCTTGTTCCAGTTGTAAAAATCTGCAGATTGAGAGAAATTTTCTCAATGAAGGTGTGGAAAGAGTAGAGGGTTTATGACATCTTTTATGCAAACAATATATATATATGTATATATATTGAGTAATATGTATGTATGTCAAGTAATTGATCCACTGGAACTGTCGCGATAGTGTTCAAGGCAAGGGTAAGGGAATTCGACCTGGGTTCTGGGAGTCGTCGTCGCTCAAGATGCCGACGAACTCGACCCGGCTTTCCATGTGGGCAGAGGATCCTAGACTGGTTTTCTTGCGTTGATCACACCATGTGAGATTCCTGCACCAGCTTCCACCCTCTAGGTGGAGGAGCCAGTTGTCAGATCCGTGGCCGAATCCCGGCAGCCAGTGGTACCCAGGCGGGGTCCCATCCAGGCACACTGCGCCTTCTCGTCTGGGCGCGTGGACTAGGGTGAGGTCGACGAGTGTGGGGAGGCGGTGGCCGTAGGACGGGGAAGGAGAAGTGGAAGGGGTGCCGGCGAAGGGGAATAGGACGAGGAAGAGGGCAACGGCGGCAAGCACAAGGGCGAATGCGGCGGCGTGGCGGAGGCGGCGGCGGTGAAGCGCCGGCGCGGAGAAGAGAGGAGGCGGCATGATTGACTAGACTAGTTGTTGGATCTGAGGAGCGCGTCGTCATTTTTTAAGCGAGAAGGATGCAATAGTCGGAGTACTACAAAATATGAGAGCCCACCGGCTCAGGCGGAGACGATGCAATACAATACTCGCTGTTTTCCCGTTGATCTTCCCCGACTCCGACGGTGACAGTTCACAGAAGCGCCGCCGCCTCCGCCGAATGAGCCAACCAAGCCAAACACTCGCTCGCTTACATGTGGGTCCAAACGTGCGCCGCTTGGTGGAGCCCACACACATCAATTCCTTACTCTTTGTCTGGCTTGACTCTAGAATTTTATTTCGCCCTAAAATCTAAAATCTCATACTATTATAAAGTAAATAGTGTTTTTATCTATTATTTTATCTTTATTGGACTCTACGTATTGTCCACATCTGTTGAGGAAGGAAAGAAGCCGAGGCCAGAGTATACGAGGAAGAGGGAGCGAAATCGACATCAAGGTGGTTGGTAGGGAGAAGAAGGGAGAAGAGTTACGCTACCTTCACTAGTGGACAGGGTCGTCGGGTTAACGTTAGCGTAGTCATTGTCCCTCATGAGTTCACATAACTGTCATTCTCTGTGAGTTTGTTCCATCCCAAACCATGTCATTGATAGCTCACTTTGGTGCCTCCTCTCACCATGCTTGTGCATCTAGATCTGGCATGCCGAGCTCGGTAAAGGACAAAGGTGAGGTTAGAGATGTTGAGGAGAAGAGGGACGGGAGCTTACTGGCGCTATGGAGTTGGAAGGGAAGGCCGCTGAGATTGAGGCAAGAGGGAGAGCGTTGGCGCCAATATTGATTAGGGACAAGAGAGTAGTGCAACAAAGAAGGCAGTGTCGTTGTACAAAATGTATGATATTCTAGAGATATACGATAACACCAAACATGACACCGACTATGGTATGATCTCAAAGAACTACACCGACTCAATCAGGATTGTTGAATAGTCTTGCATTGGTTGTGGAAGGGCAAGGACCTATTTTATAAGTGGGGAACCCCCCACCTCATTAGCTAGCTTTTGGGCTGGGAGAGGCCCTTTACGATCCTACAATTGGTATCAGAGCCTAGCTAGTTCAATATCTTTGGCCCGATAGACATTAGGGTGTGATGGCCTGATGGACCGTGGGTGCTTGCGGTGTCCGTATACCCGAGGAACCGTCGGTGTACGGTGAAGACCTGATGGACCGTGGGTGCTTGCAGGGTCCGTATACCCGATGGACTATCGGTGTACGGTGAAGGGACAGTGAACGGCTGAGAGATACCAATGTGTGAAGGAAGAGAGTGTTGAATAGTTCCACATTGGTTGTGGAAGAGCAAGGGAGCTAATTTATAAGTGAGGGAGCCCCTCACCTCACTGGCTAGCTTTTGGGGTGGTAAAGACCCTTTACGATTCTACAAAGACTATAACAAAGATTTCCAAGGTTATCTCTATAAGTCCTTGATAAGCACAGGGGTACCTAGGGGTATAGATATACGGCCCCGGAGGGGTTAAGGCATTGAATTAACCAAAGAGCTATGAACTCATCAACCCAAACACATGGCAAGGAAATCATAGAGGTCGTCTTACTGACCACCTAGTAACAAGCCATATCGTCATAATCCCCAACGAGATTAGTTAGCTAGGTCTAGAATAGGTCCATATGTATCCTTGTAACCAAATTATTACCCAATATATTAATCTCAATACGACACAGGGTTATTACTTCGAGAAGCACCTAGACTTGTTGTTAACGCCAAAATTTGGTAAAGCCCTGTAGCAGATTCGGTCAAAGGAGAAGATTGCAGTCAACTGACAGAGAAGAGACCGGAATCGGGAAGGAGCCGTGAAGACCGTTGCTTGGCAGTTATTTACTGTACCTATTAATTAGGCGGGTATTTATCTTTAGGAAACCTGACCTCGTGTCCGGTCAGGATTAGTTAGCGTTTTCTGTTATAGATAGGAAATCATGTATCGTGTCCTATCAGGACTATGTCAACTCGGGGTATATATACGTATGCCCGGGTACCTTGTAAATAATCACAACGATCAATACAAACTTCGGCGCATCGCCACCCCTTCGACGGATCTGCTCCTCGAGCCGGGCTGCATCGGTTAGGTCGAACTCCTGCGAGAGGGTAAGTCTCGTCACCCCGGCTACCTATCGGCTAGGACTTCCTCGGTTAGGTCCGATATTCTAGTCGGTTTATGGTAGTCGACTTACCACGATATATTTACTTTATCTATGGCTGTATCAGTTCAGTTTGACCTCATAGATTGATTAGGTATATCACATCACGCGTGCATAGATCGTATCGGCTTACTGGGAGCGATTTATCATCAGTTCGTGCTGCATCGGTTGGGTCCGACCTACTGAACTGCTAGTGATAAGTCGGTCCTGCTAGGCCGATGCTTTGTGTGCAGGCGTTTTATCGGAGTGCATAGCCGGTAAGTTATCTTCATCACGGTCGCATCATATCTATCGGCCCATTGAGGTATCGTTATCATTGTTGGTCTGTGCTGCAACGGTTGGGTCCGATCTACTAGACCGACGATAATAGCTTTACTCTTGATGAGCCGATGGTGTTGTGCGATGGTGTTATCGGAGTGCTTAGCCGATAAGTTATCTGTTAAAGCCGACTATATTTATTCATTGTCTTATTCTAAACTCGCTCTATTCAGTAGTCGGCTGGCTCATCAATTATCTATTATTTATGTTATTGCATGCCTTATCATATATTCTTGCCTGTATTATTGTTACAATCGGCTAAGGACTAGCCGATGGGTTTATTCTGCCGATCCAAGTACAAGTACAAGCAGGTTCCCGGGCACGACCCCAGGTGAGATCCCGGGCACGAGCTTAGGTAAGACCCGGGCACGGGCCCGGACAGCGGATGAAGACCCCGGGGACCGATAGGAGCAAGAGCCCGGGCCCGGGAGTTTCACGACAATACCAGTAACACTAAACTATGATCGGCTAGGATTTATTTGATTTATTTGCTTATGCATTATACCTGTTTATTTTACCAAGTTTATAGCCGGTTTTCGAGTATCCCTTCGATGATCGGCTAGCGCGATATTTGTTCATTATCATGCTATTGCTCCTGCCATCATCGGCTCTAAGCCGATGTATAAGTGCTACAGTGCGTATCGGCCATCGGCCGATGAGATGAGTCCAAGTCGGCTTCCAGCTGATTGGCTCGCGAATTTAATATTTCTTTCTCCTTGTCAATTACAGGGTCAAATTGACTGGCACGCCTACGAACCTCAAGACTTTAGGACTTGCACTGGAGCTAAGCAGATCTCCCAGGCCTTCGCGTGTCACCCAGACGCCGGACGGCCCCCGGCGGGTTTTCGGCGTCAACACTTGTATAAAAACCTTCTTGTGTCTTGCCAGCATAGTCTAGAAGAGAGGCTAAACACAACAGGACCCAAGTATGCATTTTACAATTGTTAGATACTAATTGGTGTCAGGTATGAGGAGGAGGAAGTTGCTTATGGGTACGCTCAAATGCCATAGTCTATTTCTGAGCCATATATACGCCACATTGAACCAAATCCGCTCTAAATTCGATTTAGGGGATTATTTCGTCCGGTTTTAAAAGTTCAAGTGTGTTGAATGTATGGTATTGGATTTTTTTTTGGGGTTGGGGAAGGTTGGGATGGGGTAATTTGGAGTAAGACAATAATACAGGAGTAAATGGGACTTTACCCCCAAAACAACCGATCTGAATCATGTCTTACCAAAAATTCTCTGTCGTTATATTCGTCTTGTATATAACAGTTATTACATCCCAACATTTCTTAGATATGGATCACCTTTTTCCACTGCCGGGCATAAAAGTTAGCTATCCCACTCCCACTCATTCAGGGTCTTTTGGAATGCAGGAATCGAGGGCACATAAGAGAAAAATGCAAGATTGAAAATGTCATGACATATTGAACCCCATGGAAAATAAAACTATAGCACTTACTCAAAAAACATGTGAACATATTTTTTGAATGGAAAAGCACAAACTGAATTTCTTGATCAAAGAAAATCGTTCAAGTCAATTTTAAAGATGCATTTTTGGCTTTAATTCTTTGTCATATCAAAGAGTTAGCATATCCAAATGTTGAGAAATATTGTAAACTACCCAAATCTGTGCACATTTGATACAACATTGGAGTAACAAATTAAGTATAAATCTAGCTGCGTAAATACTCTGACCTCTCAGCTAATTTTTAAAAATGGGAGAACATAATTTTTATTGCATTCCATGAAGAGAGAGAGAGAGAGAGAGAGAAACGGAGAGAAAGAGAGAGGATAGGACTATAGGAGTAGCGAATCTTGATTGGTCCATTGAAGCCTCCCACGGATCGATGCGTAGAATGAATCCCGACCGCGCGGTGAATTGAAATCCAACGGTAGAAGCCTCATATCACGCGGATCGCGGTCTCCTAGAAATCATCGCGCCTCTGTATAAAAGGAAGCCAGGAGGGGAGGCAAAAATTCAAATCCAAGCAAATCGAATCGAATCGAGGGAGCCCGCCCAATCCCCAATTCCCCCATTTGATTTCTTGAGATGGACGGCGGCGGCGGCGGCGTCGGCAAGGTGAAGAAGGCGGCGGCCGGGAGGAAGGCCGGTGGCCCCAGGAAGAAGTCCGTGACGCGCTCCGTCAAGGCCGGCCTCCAGTTCCCCGTCGGTCGCATCGGCCGCTACCTCAAGAATGGGCGGTACGCGCAGCGCGTCGGGTCCGGCGCCCCCGTCTACCTCGCTGCCGTCCTCGAATACCTCGCCGCAGAGGTGATCCTCTTTCCGTCTCTCTCTCTTGTTTTTCGAAGTTGTCTGGACCATGCATGGGTGTGAACTGAAACGCTTGGTTCAGGTGCTGGAGCTTGCCGGCAACGCGGCACGCGACAACAAGAAGACCCGCATCATCCCGCGGCACGTGCTGCTGGCGATCCGCAACGACGAGGAGCTCGGGAAGCTGCTGTCGGGGGTGACGATCGCCCACGGCGGCGTGCTGCCCAACATCAACCCGGTGCTCCTCCCCAAGAGGACCGCGGAGAAGGCCGACAAGGAGGCCAAGTCGCCCAAGAAGAAGGCCGCCGCCGCCAAGTCCCCCAAGAAGTCCGCCGCCGCCGCCGACGAGTAGCCTACCCTAGCTCTAAGCCTAATTAATTAGCTGCTCATGGCATGGCATAAATCTTTTGCTTTCTTCTTGTATGTAACGCAACGCAAATGCTGCTCTTAGATCTAGTGGTAGTGGTAGTAGCTACTCCTTCCTTGTACTAGGATGGATTATATTTTCGCTAATGGAATGGAAGCAGGCAACCGAGCCACCATCAACATCGTTTCTTACCTTTTGCCCTCCCTCCTGGAAAAGAATTGCAACTGCTTAACAATTGCACGATTGCATCCACGGCAATGTCAGTCACAAATGTTCAATGCTGCTTGCTCGCTGATATCCAAGTAGAATTACTAGATCGAGTTGGATTGGACAACACTGCCTGTTCGTGTTGGTCGATTCCTAAAATATGGGGGTTCCACAGGGTGCGGATTGTCAAAATCGCGTCTCGATTTGGGGGGAGAAGGCAAAGGGCGGAGGATTTGGGGATCCATCTAGGGTTTAAACCCAATGTTGAATTTGAGACGAAACGCGGCGATTCCGTTCGGGATGCTGCTCCATCCATCATCAAGTGCCCGTGCCTCTTCCTCATCCTGCTGCTCCAAACTCTTCGTTGGTGGTAAATTTCCTGCTTGCTGCTCCAAACTCATCTGGTGGAATTTGTGCAAATATTCTCTTGTTTGAATCAGTGTTACCTCAAATTCGCTACAACCATGCAAGCCTAGTGCTTATTCTTCGTGTACCGCTGTGTCTTGTATTGATTTGCAGGTCTTTCTTATGATACAAATGAGACTGCTCTCAAGGATGCTTTCTCTCAGCATGGCCATATTATTCAAGGTGCATATGATCATCTGCTCCTTTGAGGTTTCTGAATAGTATGAGTTTTTGTGTGAATCGACAGCATCCTCTCAGTGATTGATTAATGTGTTCTGCAGTGAAGGTAATATGCCACCCAGTGACAGGGAAATCCAAAGGGTATGGTTTTGTCAAGTTTGCTTCAGAAGATGAAGCATCTGCAGCATTGCACAAGATGAGCGGTGAGGTTGGTTTGCTATCTTGTCCTAGTACACATGACACAAACCAACACCTTTCCTTTTTCTAATGCAGCTGTTCCATTTGATAATTGCTTCAGGTGATTGATGGAAGGAGCATAAGGGTGCACTACGCAAACAGCGGATGATCTGGTGCCACTTCTTAGACAAGTAAGCAGCCTGTTGCTGTCTTCTCTTGTGCTTGGATAATTGGGTGCCTGAACTAGGCATGTATCTGTAGATTTCTTACGTTTTGGTGGGCAACGGTACACATCTCTACATATGTGGGTTTCAATCTTGTCCCATCTTTCCAATAGATAAGTCATTTGATATATCATCTAAACATTATTCTGTATTGTGTTGACTTTTGACAACTGAAAATATCAGAGCAAAGCTAATTTTCCCCAGACTGACACGGGAATATATAAGAGTGAGCTTTGTCTGCTTTACCTCAACATGGACCCCTGTTGGGGGAACAATTCCAAGTCCCCGGCTTGAAAACTTAAACGATTGTTGTAGCCACCCTTGAAAAAACATTGCACAAGTTTGAAAAAAAAAACTGTTCTTCTAAGTGCCAACAAACGTTAGCTTATTATGGTCATATCTAAAGATACGGCAGTTGGTATTTCTTGAAGCACATGATCCATCCAAAATTTACAAAGCATGTCATATTTTACTCAATCAGTAATTCATATCACATTCACATATAGGAGCTTGGGAAAAGAATGACTTTATCGGGCATACTGTCATCAAGGCTACAAATTATCTAGGTTAAACATATTAAGAACAGTAGTATATGTTTATAATCTATAAAGTATCCATGTTTATCGTCAACATCTCCAGCAGTGACAAGGCACCTCCTATCTCCGTAGCCCCTCAAGGATGTAAGTAGCATATAGATCCCTGTAGAACAAAAACCAGCACAAAACCAGCTCAATATTTGGCGCTGCTTATCGCTCAAGGAACATAATTAGGAAATAGAACTCACATGGCATGGCGTATGGTCTCATAAGCAGAAGTGGCAGGCAGGACGTCGTTGACAGCCACCTCCTTATTCTCATTCTTCTTGTCTGTTTTATCCCATTAAAGAAAACATTTAACTAAAGAAGATAGGAGCACTGTCAAAGTACATATACTAACGGCTCAAGATGCAGTGATCGGCAACCTGCTGCAAGGGATACAATTACTAGGCATCCATCTAAAAACACAAAATATATGTTTTTTTTTCTTTCAAACTTGAGAAACTTCAAGCTATTCATACTGCAGTGATAAATAAGGCAATGAAAAGCTAGCTGAGTCTCCGTCAGTAGAGTTCCATGAATAATTTATCCTCTATGAACGGTAGCACTTAGCAAATAGAACACGCCCATTGGGAGGAAGAAATTAAAAGGATACAGTCCTCAAAGAAACGACTGATTTCGGCTAAGCGGTGAGGTGGGAGATCCTTGATATCATTGTAATGCTTGTACTCAGGATCATCAGCACAGACTGCAATGATCTTATCATCTGCCTCTCCCTGGTTAAAACCTTGCAGCTTTAGAATCTTTTCATTCATTCGGAAGGAAGTGCAAGAGCGAACTTGAGCAGGGACCAAACCTGATCGATCATAGGCATGACACCAATGGCCTTTGCCCGGAGGAAGCAGCCTGGGATAACTGGCTCCTGTGTGCAGTAGACATTAGTTTCAAACCACCAGATACGTGGGAAAACGGGATCAATGGCTATTAATGATTACGGAAATTGATCGAGGATTGATTCTGGTGGAAATAAACTTGATTTTGGAACAAGTTTCAGTGAAGGGACCATGGATGGTCTTCTATAGATGGATATTACTGGATGAAAACTTGTATTCTGACTTAGCAACGTGCCAAGGAAATACCTGCATTATAACCAGCACATCCAAAGGATCACTATCATCGCAGAGTGTGCGAGGAATGAATCCATAGTTGTGAGGATAGACCACTGAAGAGTACAGAACTCGGTCTACCTGCACATGTTGTATGGTACAGAAAAGGAAACCGTAAGCTTAGGAAAACTGAAAGCAGAGAAGAAGATGTGTGAAACATATGCACGGTGTCTTACTTTTACGAGCCCGGTTTTCTTATCAAGTTCATACTTGACCTTGCTGCCTCTAGGTATTTCGATGACCTGAAAACAAAATTAACTCACTATTACTTGTCATATCGTGTGGCTTTGTGAGACATGGACAGGTAACAGAGGGTTGTTGAGTCTAAGGAGGGCCATCATCAGACGACTGGACATATGGTTGGCACTCGGGAGGTTAGCAGGTGTTGCATGCCATTCGTATGGGTATGGATTGTGTTGTGTAGTTAACAAGAAGCGAGCAGAAATATCTTACACAGTTGAAGATGGTTGGTGCCCCAGGCCCTGCAAGCAAAGCAAAGCAAAGGAGGGAAAATGATGAATTTGTGAACCTAAGAAAGTAGAAGTCTGAAGGGAAACATTTGAGGAAGGAAGGAAGTCAGTAGTAACAAATGAGAAGTAGTGAGCATGATTATTTACCAATGTCAAGGTCATGCCAGGGGTGTGCTGCAACAGACCTCTTGGACATGGATGAGAGTATCCTCTCATTGAGAGGTGGTGCCTTGCCCTTGCGCGGCGAGCTGACGGTGGTTGCGCCTTGGACTTGGAGAGGGGGAGCCATGGATGGAAATGGAAAGAATCAAAGCTTAGCTGGGGATTGAAGTTGTTGGCCGAAAACACAAGCATGCACGGAAGAGAAACAGACATGAATCAAATCAAGTATTAGTAAGACGCAGGTTAGCATGCTAGAGAAAATTGAACTGTATTTCTTAGGGAGGGAAGGGAGCAGAGGGACGCACCAAAGTTGAGACGTGCTTGGATGAGCTTGATCTTCCTCCTCTCCTCTATTATTAGCTGTCTCTGCTGTGATGACAATGGAGAAATGCAGAGGGTGGTGGTGTGTCTGTCTGTCTACTGACTCTTGGCGTTTTATAGACGCAGAGGATCGAGCACTACTAGTCTGTTTAAACTGTAAAGGGTGGTGGGTTGAGTAATTGTTGAATCAGCAATATATAATGCAGGCGGCAGGGTCGTATGCTGACTCAATCAGCCTCCAGTACTTGCTGTTATCAAAGGTAACGCAACGCAACGCACGCGTGTTGGAAAGAGATAATCCATGGACGTGAATGAATGATCGGTCGATCTATCGATCTACATTACCTCCAGGACAGGGCAGGACGGGAGAGACCAAGTCCAGTTGAAAGAGCATAACTGAACTGAAATTGCATGCACGTCTGCGCATTTGGATTGACCTTCCTGGAATCAGTCGTCGCGGATCTATGCTATGCTGCGTATATGCGCACCAATTGGCATCATTTTTGTTCAATTAGACTAGTGACGCGGATTGATATGGATCCAGTTTCCAGCAGCAGCTGCACTGCGTGCATTGCATTGCAGTCTCTCTCTCTCGGTAGCCTTACTAGTCAGTCAGTCAGTCAGCCAGTCTACCCGATCATCAGGGGAAGGGAATTGCCTAAGATAATCTGTCTGTCGACCAAGTGCCAACACCGACAGCCTAATTAAGGAGCAAGATCCATTTATTCCATTTGCACGGACGGCATCCAAATGTGAAACAAGCCTAGCAATCAACCAGGCCCAAGTTTTGCGCGTTGAACCATTAATTAAATTATGATGAAGGAAGGAAAGAAAGAAAGAACGAACATACTCGTACCTTATTTGATTCACATCCAATGGTAAGTGTGAATCCATGCAACATAGTTAAGCTGAATCCTGAGTAGTATCCAACAACAAGCTACTCCAGTGAAGATGAAGAAGCAACATCAAAATAGTAATCCGTAGAGTATTTGTTACAAGTTAAAGATAGCTGGGTTGATTTGCAATTTCAACGCTCAGCTACACATCAACTGAAGAAGAGAGTAGAGGGGATCTGCTCGTCCACACTAGACTAGGAGGGGGAGGTTTCGTCGTCGGAGACGTGGTGGTGGTCGTCGTCGGTGTTGACTTCGAACTTTTGCTTGAAGGCGTCCTGGCGTTGCATCCACATCATGTGCCCCTGTTGACATCCATGGATTGTTATTCCCATCTTTGATTGATTCACTCGACTAGTACTAGTTAGTAGATCTCTCTTGGACAGAGAGAAGGAGAAGCAGCAGGCAGCAACTAGGGTAGGGTAGGGTACCTGCAGCGCGGCAGCCCAGGCGACGAGGAAGGAGGCGACCCAGAACCTCTTCTCCTTCATCACCCTCCACATCGCCTCCGCCGCCATTTTCCCCCTTAATTTCTGTTCGATTCGATTCAATCCTTCCCGAAATAAGAGAAGCGAGAAGAGAAAAGTTGAAGATAGGGGAATCAAAGAAGAAGAGAGGTGGTCGGCCTGGATCGGATCTCCGTGTAGCATGGGCCTCCCGTCTATTAACATGGGCCTTCCTCCTCAACCGATCGAGCACGGCCCATGCATCCATCCAGTAATACAAAACACCCTACTCCTTGTATCTTCTTTTTCTTCCATTCAATGCCATGAATGCTGTGCTAATTCATCAATCAACGGATCAAATAATACAAAGTTTTGGGGGCTCTAGCTGCCACGCATGCATGTGGTTGACCATCTAACATTGATTCATTGAAAAAAACAGATTAGAGTACACGAGTATACTACGCAACGGGAGGACGCGTTCCGTTTTATTCATTTTCACACCAGCGCAACCAAGCGTGCGCTCACACGCACACACTTGTTTTTTAAAAAAATTCACCGTTCATTCCGAGTGCCTACACAAGAGCATTATATTATACTAGTCCATACATCCTAAAATATAATAAATTTAAATATTTAAAATTTATCTTAAAATATAACAGTTTCTACGTCTACATTCTCTTCTCAACAATCACAAATTTTCTTTATTTAATTCTAACAACTTTCTTAATATGATGAATGGAGTAGTTAAATATTCTCTGATATTGTCAATTCGCTGGGCGGGCTAGATAACTTGCTGAGCCCTCTATGATGGCGGGCGGCGGCTGCTGCCTCTTCTTTGGGACGCCATCCACCTCGCCCAGCCTCGCTCCCCTGCAATTTAATTCAATTAATTAATCCAACGTCAGCGGCTGGTTAATCAAATTACAACTAATTATTTCCTTCGTCCTAAAATATAATAACTTCTATATATATATTCTCTTTTCAACGAATCAAAACATTCTGGCTACAAAAGTTTTTCATTGGCAAGCTGGTACATACCTGGTGGTGTCGGCATTGCAAGAGGATGACCTCCTCAGCTCGGCGCCGTCGCTGCTCTTCATCTTCTCAACCAGGCTTCCGCTGAAGTAGTCGCGCAGCTGGTCCTGGTCCATGTCCACCTCATCGGCGCAACGGCCACGGGGCCCTATCTGCGTCTGCAAACGGCGCGGCGGAAGGCGTTGTTGGCCTTGCACGTCGTCCTTGATGGAGCCGCAGGAGATGAGGTGCATCAGCATCGCCGACGCTCGCATCCGCCCGCCGCCGCCGATGAGCCCTGCTGCCGCAGAGGCCCCCTGCTGCTGCTGCTGCAGCGTAAGGTTGTCGTCGGGGCTACTGGAAGACGGCGGGGGCGATATTATGTCGTCAATGGCAATGAGCTCCGCGGCCGGGGCGCCACCGCCGCCGCGCTGGTAGTCGGCGAGGTCGAAGGAGGTCCACCTGTTATGTTTGTGCTTCGTGCTGGCCCTGGACACAAGCTGGTTGGAGGGTAGGAGGCCGAGCAGCGGGGAGCCCTTGAGGACGTACTCATCGTAGTTGGGGTGGTGGGCGGATGCAGCAGGCAGGATGAGGTCGTCGGCGGTGAGGTCGTGCCAGACGTAGCCGGCGTTCCTGTAGGTCCTCTTGGCGGACCAGGAGTAGGAGGCCGGCATGGCGGCGCCGCGGAGGTCGCTGAGGCGGGCGATGACGTCGCGGAGGTAGAGGCGCGGCGGGTCCGAGGCGGAGCAGGGGACGTGGACGAAATGCGGGTGGTCCAGCTGTCCGTCTTGCCGGCACAGGTAGTACACCACGGCCACCACCTGCTTCTCCTTCTGCGTCCACACCATCCTCCGCTCTGGGCTCGCCCACCCATTAGCTGACCTATTATTATTCTTGGCCATATATACTTGATAGCTACCTGCACAGTGGAGTATGTAGTAACCAACAACAAGAAGAAGAGAGGAGGATCGAAGAAGATGATTCTCAATGGAGTATATATATGCGCATCTTGGTCGCTCACTGTCACCGCCGCGTAAGAATATTATTATTATTGCTTTTGGGGGGTATGAGTCAGCCGTTCACATGACGCATCACCACCTTTACCAGATACACCCTAATATATTATACTGTTAGTCTGACTAGTAGTAATATATTATACTCCTCGCACATGCATGTCGGTCTCCATGCACAGCACATGCGGTCAACGCGGCAGTCAAACAGACTAGTTTTAAATTTAATAAATATACTGGAGTACTAGAGAGAAACCAGTGAGGCAATCACATGACCAGAAGAGCCATACCAGTGGGGCCCATCGAGTCAAACTTGACAACTGGTCAACTCTCTCTCTGGATCCCCCTCTCTCTCTGTGCAGTGTTTCTCTCACTTACTTTAGTGGGCTATTGAGCCCATGCATCAGCAGAACGCACGCAGCCTGTGGAAGTAGAACCAAACGTACGTATGCTGAATTTTTACTGTTACTAATTTAATTTTTTTTTTAATTTACAAAACTAATTTTCGATTTGGATCATTTGTAGAACTAGCCTCTTGCCGCCGTGGGCCACGGCGGGATTTAAAAACTACCGTGGCCCAGGGCGGCGAATGGCATCCCTGTCTCCCGGGGCTAACAGCGCCGGCCGCCGTTAGCCCCGGGAACGCCACGTGGCGGCGAATGCATTCGCCGCCGTCCCCCAGGGCGGCGAATGCATAGGACCGTCCGCACAGCGATCGGACGGTCCGAATCCACGGCAAATTGTTGTAACGCGCGCTAACTACCTTAAAACAGTCATAACTTTCGCATACGGTCTCGGAATTGGACAAATAAGTACTCTACGGACATCTACAGAAAATTTTACATCCGCTTCCCCCCGATTTTGTCGGGTTTGTCCAAAAATTTTTTGCGAAATTCGGCCGGGAAGATTGAGTTTTTGAGGTCCGAAGTTTCAGCACGGTTTTTAAAGCACACTCATAATTTTCTACAGGCCACATCTTACATCGGTTTAAGCTGCACCTTCACGAGATTTTGCTATTCTCGTGTTGCTAGTTGAGAAAAAATATCAAAAAAAAAGAAAAAAAATTTTGTAGGCGGCCCCCTAGATTCGGACCGTCCGATCGCTGTGCGGACGGTCCTATGCATTCGCCGTCCTGGGGGACGGCGGCGAATGCCCCCAGGGGGCCGAATGCAAAACTAATATTCGCCGCCGTCCCCCAGGACGGCGAATCCACGTGGCCTCCCCGTGGCTAACGGCCGCCGGGGCCGTTAGCCCCGGGTGACGGGATGCCATTCGCCGCCCTGGGCCACGGCGGTTTTTAAATACCGCTGTGGCCCAGGGCGGCAAGAGGTTAGTTTTACAAATGATCCAAATCAAAAATTAGTTTTATAAATTAAAAAAAAATTAAATTAGTAACAGTAAAAATTCTAAGTATGCTGCTGTCTAATCTCCAAATTAAAACCAAACCGATAGCTGCTTGGGCTTTTGGGCCAGTTGGGCTCTAGCTGCACGTTACCGCGATTTGTTCGGATGCCATTTATTTCCAACAACTTACTACACCTGAATTATATTTTTGAGGAGACTATTCGTCCGATGTACCATCTGGGACAAAATATTGGACAGTCAAACTGTTTTAGTCGATCGTCTATAAAATATTTTGTTTATACAGCGTGAAAAAAAGGCGAGTTACTAAGGCAATTATTAGTTGCTGACATAAAGTACAAAATCAAAAATAAATTAAAAAATGAAACACCGTCAAATACTAGTTGAAACAATTTTCTCTTATTTTATACAACATTGATTTCTAACTGCTGAAACAATAACAAATTTAAAAAAAAATCAAAAATATTAAAATGGTAAAACATAATCACAATTGAAACATTGCTATTTCACACATGATGATGAGGACATCAGCCCCTACACAGGACCTGCTACTCCAACGGAACCAGCACCGACGTCACTCCCTACTACCCCAAATCCAGAAACATTTCAAGGTCCAATAACGCGAGCCCGTACACGTGACCTGAATTATATGATCCTTTTAAGGAATGAAGGAGAAGATTCTGTCCAGGAATGACAACCATTAAGGATTGCGCCATCTATGGAAGCCAATAAAGGGTGCTGCGCCACCTATCTTTTGGAAAGATTGTTTTCATGTAATACGTAGCTAATTTAGGAAAGGTTAGGTGGGGATTTCAGCCACCCATTCATGCTGGACGAAATTCCCTCCCCACCTTTCTCCTATTAGTCTGCTCACGCCCCCTTTGTTTGGTGGGTTTTCTTTGATAAGTTTAGCCATTTGCGCAAACATTCTGTACTGTAGTTGTGCTCAACGGCCACCTGTGGACAGCCATTGTGAACCCCAACTTGTGAGTGATTGATATTCAGTTTTGCCTTCTCCTTGTTCTTGCTCATTTCTTCGATTGCTTGCAGGAACAGAACCTCGTGTTCAGGTTGATCTTGCCATCTAGCAAGGTCAATAACCGATTGGAGTTGGTTCAGCGATTGCTAAGGCGCCACGACCTGTTCGTTCGTAGTCGGATCGCGAGAGTCACCTCCTCCACAAATCGAATTTATCCGTCTCACTAAAAGATCGGGCACTTCAGCCTTATCAAGTGGTATCAGATTTCAGGTTGCTCGGTGAGATCTATCCCCTTTATTTGTAGTTTTGTTCATCGTCCTATCGTCCACCAGAAAAGCCAACAAAAAAAAGTTCAGGTTTAGAACCACTGTCCAAGACCTTTTGAGACTTTGCATCTTTCATTCAGTTTATTGCTTTGTTGAGTTTTTGGTTGCATCGCTGTGTCGTGTTGCTGGTCTTGGCGTCTAGTCCATTAGAGTTTTGAGTTCCTGTCACGTATTAGTTCACATCTTTGCACTTGATCCTCCTTTTCCTTTGTCCTCCGTGCTCCTGTAATCTTTCCCACGTCATAGACCCCCTTGTGCACGCCAAATTCCCACCTACAAAAGGAAAGTAATTTATTTCGGGTCTTGATTTATCTCGGCAAGGAAACAGGCCTTAGCTGTTGCATCCGTAATCCGTTTGGGAAGTTTAGGTACATTTTGGAAAGCATATTTCGTGCCCTTTCCAACGGATAATCACTTGCCTAGCGATTCATTTTGGCCGTATCACCGGAGATCGTGAGAGATCAGGCAGTCTGTGGCTACACGAAAGGAAAGAGTTCCTGATTTCCTTTTGTTTCCTTTTGAGTTGTGCAACGTGTTGGCAGTGTCATCCAACTGACAAAAAAAAAAGAAGAAGAAGCCAAGGGTGTGTACTCGCTGTCTTTTACTCTTTGTTCTTGCAATTCTGTGACTATCTTTGTGCGTGGGCTCACGTCTCTAGTACGGTCTAGCCTAGGACCAGCACAACACCAGCTTTGAGTGATTATTCAACTTTGCATTTGCTGAATGCTTGTGCTAATCCTTGCTACAAATTGAAGCCTTCCCATAGCTCCACAAATTTTCTACAGCGTGCAGGTTGTGTCCTCTGGCAATCGCTCTATCCAAGCTTCGTCGGTTGCACCGCTGGTTGCAGGTCACCCCTGTTTGCATGGTAAGAACGGGTAAGGGCTTGGTAACGGCTTTTAGTTTGAGTGACCTGATCAGCACCACATCCCAGTAGGCGTAGGACATATTCCTTTCTTTCGTGTTCTCCCTTGTTTTTTTTTGGCACTAATCATGGCAGGATCTGCGGATGAGCAAGAGGACCCGAATGCCATGCCACACTCCCCTCGATTAAAACGCATCATCCAGCACTTTGATCGCCTAATGAACAAGCACGTGGATGACCTTGCAGAAGATGTTCGGGTCACTAATGAGCGCCTTGGCCAACTTGAAACCACTCAGCTTACCACAGGTACAACGCTCAGGGAACTACAGCACGCACAAGCCACCACCAACACCAGCCTTGCCACCATCACGACTCGTCTCGACGAATTAGTCTAGCAACTTGCTGATGCACGGGCTGGCTTTGATTATTGTGGCGATACCGAGCAAGAAGATCCTGACCAGCCTCGTCGGCCGTGAGGGCCTCGCCGTGTGGTACGTCATCGGGATGACTCTTTTGCCAAGATTAAATTCACCATACCTACGTTTAATGGAAAATATGATCCTGATGCTTATCTTGATTGGGAAATTGCGGTTGATCAAAATTTCGCATGCCATGTTGTCCCTGAACAACACCAAGTTAGGGCTGCCACTAGCGAGTTTACGGATTTTGCTTTGATTTGGTGGCGTGAACATTGCAGCAAACATCCCACTCAAATTCCACCCACTTGGGCTGCTTTGAAAGTTCTCATGCGACATAGATTTGTTCCTTCCTACTATGCACGCGATATGTTTAATAAACTACAGCGGTTACAGCAAGGTAGCAAATCCGTTGAGGAATATTTTCAGGAGTTGCAAATTGGGATGCTTCGTTGTGGTTTAGTTGAAAATAATGATGCAGCTATGGCACGATTTTTGGGTGGGCTGAACCGCGAAATTCAGATTGTGCTTGATTATAAGGAGTACAATACCATTACTGGTTTGTTCCATCTTGCTTGTATTGCTGAACGTGAAGTGCAGGGACGCCAAACGAGGACACATGCTAACTCCTTTGCAGGTCGCACCACCTCCTTCAAACCAGCCACTAAACCTGTGGCTGCCTCATCATCAGCTGCACCCTCACCACCCAACATCACCTCGCGTGATCCGGCAGCAACAAAGACTCCATCCGCACCTACACCAACACGGTCCTCTTCTTCTTCCAATGGGTGCACCAAGGACATCCAATGCCATCGCTGCAAAGGCTTTGGCCATGTTATTCGTGACTGCCCCAACAAGCGTGTGCTGATTGTACGTGAGGATGGTGAGTACTCTTCTGCTAGTGATTTGGATGAACCCACATATGCTATGCTTGCCACTGACGTTTCAGGACATGAGGAGGAGGAACATGTTGCTGCTGTTGATGCCGACAAGTATGAGAGCCTTGTAGTGCAGCGTGTCCTCAGTACACAGGTTGCACAACCAGAACAGCACTAGCGACACAACTTATTTCACACCAAAGGCGTTGTGCAAGAACGATCGATTCGCATCATCATTGATGGCGGCAGTTGCAACAACTTGGCAAGTACGGATCTGGTAGAAAAGTTGTCCCTTCAAACTCGGCCACACCCACATCCGTACCACATTCAATGGCTCAACCAGGGTGGAAAACTGAAGGTAACACGCTCGGTACGTGTTCATTTTTCTATGGGCTCCTATCATGATTATGCTAATTGTGATGTCGTTCCGATGGAAGCATGTTCTTTGCTGCTAGGTAGACCTTGGCAATATGATACTGATAGCATGCACCATGGTCGCACAAATCACTACTCACTCATGTTTAAGGGCAAGAAAATTATTTTTCATCCAATGTCACCTGAACAGATTTTCAAAGATGACCTTGCTAGGGCCACTAGAGAGCACAAACCAAGTGCACAACCGAATTTACAAAAAGAAATCAAACTGAATGCTCCTGTTTTACTCGCCACACTAGCTGATTTGAACGAGTTGGATGTTCCCAATTCGCTTTGCTATGCTCTCATGTGCACTAATGTGCTGGTTTCACTTGATGACACTGCACTTTTGGATATACCCCTGCTGTTACTAAGCTTTTGCAGGACTTTGCGGATGTTTTTCCAAAGGAGGTACCAGCTGGCCTTCCTCCCATTCGTGGCATTGAACATCAGATTGATCTCATCCCAGGCGCTCCATTGCCAAACCGTGCTGCCTATCGTACCAATCCAGATGAGACAAAAGAGATTCAGCGACAAGTGCAAGAATTGCTTGCCAAAGGTTACATTCGTGAGTCTCTTAGCCCCTGCTCCGTCCCTGTTCTATTGGTACCAAAGAAAGATGGCTCTTGGCGCATGTGTGTAGATTGCCGTGCTATTAATAATATTACAATCAGATATAGGCACCCTATACCTCGCTTAGATGATATGCTTGATGAGCTCAGTGGCGCTGTTGTGTTCTCTAAGGTTGATTTGCGTAGTGGGTACCATCAGATTCGCATGAAATTGGGGGATGAATGGAAAACAGCTTTCAAAACCAAATTTGGGTTATATGAATGGTTAGTCATGCCTTTTGGTTTAACTAATGCTCCCAGCACGTTCATGCGTTTAATGAATGAAGTTTTGCGGGCCTTCATAGGGGTGTTTGTGGTTGTCTATTTCGATGATATCTTGATTTACAGCAAATCTATGGAGGAACATTTGGATCACCTACGTGCTGTTTTTGATGCTTTGCGTGCTGCCCGCCTATTTGGGAACTTGGATAAGTGCAGTTTCTGCACAAATCGTGTGTCTTTTCTTGGAATGTGATGCTAGCGGCATTGGGTTAGGTGGAGTGCTGCTGCAAGAGGGTAAACCGGTTGCTTATTTCAGCGAGAAACTGAGTGGTGCTAGACTGAATTACTCCACTTATGACAAATAACTTTTTGCATTGGTTCGCACCCTACAAACATGGAAGTATTACTTATGGCCTCGCGAATTTGTTATTCATTCAGATCATGAATCTTTAAAACATATTCGTAGTCAAATGAATCTGAATCGTAGACATGCTAAGTGGGCTGATGTAACGACCCGTTTTTCTTTTCCCGCTAGTCTTCGTTTTCCCGAGCTCCCTTCCTATCCTGTCAGCTGTGCCCCAGTTTTTCTCCCTGGCCAGCCGACTACATTCTCCCTTGAGCCGAGTAGATTGCTACTCAGTCCTTGTATCCTGCCCTTTCCTTTGTTTTACTCGGACCTCCTTGCTGCCGAGTAAGCACTGTGAAGTGGCCGACTACCTTGTTGAGACCTGTTGTTTCCTTGTCCCCCGAGTTGCGCCCGCCCGTTGGACGCCGACTACCGAAGTGGAGAAGAACCAGTCTTCACCTGCCTGCCGTATCGCTTGGACCAGTGGTCAATCCGAAGCCCTGTCAGTGAGATTTCTCCAACCTGTCGTAGCCTTGACCTTAATGTCTCATCGCAGCTACAGTGCCTGTCAACTCCCTGACCACGCCGGAGTCCCAAGTCAAGCCCTGCGTGAACATCAAATCCTTTGTCAGTTCACCTTGACTTTTTCTCCCTACCCGTTGCCCAGCTCCACCGTGCCTCACTCTCGCACGCCGGCTATATATATTGAGCCATCCATGCTCCTTCTTCCTTTGTTTTGCAAACCGGCCAGCTCCAGCTCTGCTGAGTTCTTGTTCTTCTCTCAAGCTTTGGAGTTCTATCACCCGGATTGCAAACCTGGTTCAGCCGACTGCCACCTTTCCTGCAGCCGACTACTTCTTGATCTTTTTCTTGGTGTTTTACTTCTCCTGCTTATCAGTGTTTCCTTTCTGCTTGTTCAGAGCCTGAACCGGTGGACGATCCAGGAGCCGCCTTCGCCGAAGAAGACCCCTCCTTGGAGCAAGGCAAGCCTCTTTGATCATATTGTTTCCCATATATGCAAAACTATGTTGTTTGGAAAATATATGCATGCTTAGTTTACACCTTTTTAAACTGTTGGCCTCGGTTTGCAAGCGCAACCGATGGACCTACCCAGTAGTAGCACTTATTTTGGTAGGATGTTGATATATTTCTTCCTTGAGAGCCCCACAAATGGCACGCTAGCATCCTATCTGAGGATACGATGCCGAGTAGAATGGCTTAGCTCTGCAACGTTGTTTGTCGTTGGGAAAAACTTTGGGTTTAACTAAACTGATTGAAAAACCCGGTACTCTGTGTATCGGCGTGTTTGCGAAACAAATAAAGTTGTGAAAATCTTGATATACAGAGACAGTGCCTGTGTGGCTTGGCTATGTATTATCATTAAGGACCGTTTCCTTTGGGGATTCCATCCGAGCATCTTACAGTGTGACCAGACGGGTATTATGGGATGCCCCTGGCCGAGTAAATAGTAGGTTTAGGGAAGTTCAGTGCCGACCACTGAATCCTGTGTGGATCTTTCGGCTGGCATTGGATGACTCTAGACTGGCTTTGGAAATGGCCTTGTCACGAATTTTTGGGTACAGGCCAGTACTCGGAGTAATTTTCGTGTCGGATGGGTAAAGCGCACACCCTCTGCAGAGTTTAGCAGAACTGTTCGAACAGCCGTGCCCACGGTTAAGGGCGATGCAAGGTGATTCCCATAGCGTAGAATTGTTTGCCAGTGATTTGTGAAAGTGTTTGATGGAAAGGGAACCGTGACCAGAGTTTGCCGAGTGAGCAAACGGAAGGCCTGTGTGGCCAGAAACGGGTCTATGTGATCCGGGGTGTTAAGCACCATAATCAAGTGAATGAAAAGTAAACATGATGAAGATCATGCTCCCGGGTTGTAGCCAGGGCAGCAAACTTAAGCCCCCGGGTTGTAGCCAGGGCGGCAGTTGTACTGATGTCTTCGGGTTGTAGCCAGAAGACGGATTGATCAAGCTCCCGAGTTGTAGCCAGGGCAGCAATGTTCGAGCCCCCGGGTTGTAGCCAGGGCGGCGGTTTAGCTAGCTGGTTGTAGCCAGCGTAGCGGGCATTAAGTGCCACAGCTGAGATTTGGTTGTAGTCGAGTCTCAGGGTCAACGAGTGGTTGTAGCTACTCGGGAGATACAGGACCAGCAAATGCGAAGTAAAAGATGATAAGAACATGTATGATTATGCTTGATTCATTAAGTGGCGAGTTGTTGAAAAGCAACTTGCGGAATGGATTGAGGCGTGAGCCTCTTTCCGATAACTAAAATTTAAGCTCACTAGTGTTTGCAAAAGAAAAGAGTTTCTAAAGGCAGCTTTTCGCAAATAAGACCCTTAGCCTTTCTGTCTAGCCAACATGGCATCTTTTCCCGGCTTGCTGAGTACGAAAGTACTCAGCTTGTTCATATATCTGTATAGTAGGTTTTGGAGAAGAAGACGAAGACCCGACTGCTGCCGAGTTCCTCCAAGACCAGGCCGACTACGAAGACTTCTGAAGGTTTCGAGCCTAGTTCCCAACCGAGCCTGTGGAGTAGTTTTTGTCCAGCTTTCGCCCTGTTTTTGCTGTTTCGCTAGTTTACCTGTTGATTATTTTTTTACCCATCCCGGGTTTGTCCTGGATGGATCTCCTTGTATATATATGTGTACTCTGTTATGTATTTATTGTAACTCTGAGTTGTATCATTGTTGTGCGTACCCGACTACTGATCCTGGGATCGGGTGCCGTATGCACATGGTGGTCTTCCACCTAGTCGGGGAGGCGTCACCGGAATGGTATCAGAGCAAAGGTTGGCCCTAGGAGCGAAACCCCACCCGTGTAGATGACCTTGAGGATCATATTTTGAGAACTATACTATTTGCAAAAAAAAAATCTTGGACTTGTCTGAGTATCTTTCTCTCTGCTTTGTAGAATTTTGGAAAAGTTTGTAAACTCTTGGCTATCTCCCTACCTTTGGTTCCTGCGCAAGCCCTTAGGTTCCAGTGCCCTATCTGTCTTCTTTCCGTAAGGGCTGGGTTCCCGAGTAGGATCTTTGTTCTGCTGCTTGAATCTATCTTGCTGATCTTGTTGCTCCTTCATCTGTTTCATCGGTTTGGTTGCCGATAACCTTGCTGAGCCTTTCTCCCTTGGTTGCCCTTTTCTAGGACCAGATGGCAGAACGTCAGCGCCGGAATGTTCGTGCTCCAGCTCGCCTGGGTTTTGAAGACCAAGGTTCAGTCTGTAACAACCTGCTTACCGCCGCGGAGGAACAAGAAGTGGAGCAGACTCATGATCGGATGTCCGGGAATGGCCGTGCAGCCGGCCTTGGTACCTTTGACGCTGCAGCAGCAAACCCTGGAGGATTGCCTCAACCTCCTCACCTTCCAGCAGACCTCCAGCAGCTTATGGCCATCCAGACCCAGATCTTGCAAGGCATTGCTCAGAACTTGGCCGCAATGCAGCCTCTCCTCCATCAAGTTCAACCAGCACAAGCTCATGGCCGCTCCAAGCTTGCCGACTTCATGAGCTCCCGTCCAGCCGAGTTTTCGCAGACTGCTGAGCCAGTAGAGGCTGACGACTGGCTGAAGGATATGGATAGAAAGTTGAACCTAGTGCAGTGCACACCTGTGGAGAAAACCCAGTTTGTTGCACATCAACTTCGTGGTCCAGCAGCCGACTGGTGGGAGAACTACTGTGCTGCCCATCAAGATGCCGCCAACATCGCCTGGCCCGAGTTTGTTGAAGCCTTTAGAGCTGCACATGTCCCAGAAGGAGTAATAGACATTAAGAGAGAAGAATTCAACAACCTCAAGCAGGGACATTCCAGCATCAGCGAGTACCTGAGCAGGTTCAACCATCTAGCTCGCTATGCACCCGAGGACGTGAACACGGACAAGAAGAAAATCAGAAGGTTTCTGAAAGGGATGAATGTGGCAATGAAGATCCAGCTTATTGCCCATGACTTCCCTACTTTCCAGCACATGGTCAACAGAGCCCTAGTAGTTGAAGACGCGAGGAAGGAGATCGAAGTTTTTCGCAAGCGCAAGGCCTCCCAGATGCAGTCTCGTAGTGGTCCGAGTACCAGGCCCTATCTCCCCAGTCCTTCCCGTCAGTTTGCCCCATCCTAGTTTCAGGAGCAGGTGTTTCGCCCATCTGCTTCCCGCCCGGCTTCATCTGTTCAGTCCCGACCCCTCAGTGCAAGTACCGGTGCAAGTCGCCCTACCCCAGCCGGCCTACAGCAGAGGAGTATCCCGAGTGCCCCAGGAAGCCGATGCTACAACTGCAACGAGTTGGGTCACTTCGCCCGACACTGCCCCCAGAAGCAAGACCCTGCAGCCTCTAGACGCCCCAACGCCAGCACTTCAAGAGCCCCTGTGTTCAGTCGAGGACAGCCGACTACACATGCTAGTGGATCTGCCTCCCGTGCCCCTCCGGCCTTTGGACGTGGCCGAGTCAATCATATCCAGTCGGAGATAGCCCGAGAAGCTTCAGATGTGGTAATGGGTACGTTTCTTGTCAACTCCGTACTGTTCGCACCAAAAACCACCGGGTGTGCCAAGAAGCTTGTTGATGATCTGGTTTGATGCGATTGAACATACGAAGGCCTGGGAGATCTGCTTAGCTCCAGTGCAGGTCCTAAAGTATTTGAGGTTCGTAGGCGTGCCAGTCAATTTGACCCCGCAATTGACAAGGAGATGAAGAAATTTGATTACCGATCCAATCGGCCAGTAAGCCGATACGGATTCCTTCCAGCCGATCGCCGCTATGCTCGTGCCCGGGCCCCGTGCTCGGGTTCTCGCTCCCGGGTCCTCGCTTGTGCTCGTGCCCGGGTCAGCAGCAACTGCACATCGGCTATCGGCCGATACGGTCTGATGTAGGCCCCTTGTAGCCGATAGCCGATGGCACCTGTATATCGGCTAGGAAACCGATAGCGCTATAAACAAATGGATAAGCTGTCAGTATAACATGTGCATCGGCTAGAAGCCGATGGTGCTATAAGCAAACTATAAAATAGCATAAATATACCATAAGCTAGCCGACTGCCAAGAAAATGCATGTACATCGGCTGGAAGCCGATGATAAAATAGATAGCAGAATAACAATCAATAGACCACGCAGTCGGCTTTAAAAGATAACCTATCGGCTAAGCACTCCGATAGAACATCGCATAAACCTATCACTCAGCAAGAGTAAATCTATCACTATCAATCTAGTAGTTCAAACTTAACTGATGCAGCACAGATTAACAATAATAAAAGAACCTCGGTGAGCCGATAGATCTAATGCAATCGTGATGTATATGATAACTTACCGGCTATGCATTCCGATAAGACGCTTGCACAGAAACCATCGGCCTAGCAGGAACAACTTATCGCTCAGTTTAGTAGGTCGGACCCAACCGATGCAGCACAAACTGACGATAAGCTTTCCCCAGTAAACCAATAAAAACTATGCACGCGTGATGTGATATACCTGATAGGCCTAAGAGATCGAACCGAACCGATGCAGCCGTAGACAAAGCAGATATATCGTGGTAAGCCGGCTACCATATACCGACTAGAATATCGGACCTAACCGAGGAAGTCCTAGCCGATTGGTAGCCGGGGTAACGAGACTTACCCTCTCGCTGGAGTTCGGACCTAACCGATGCAGCCCGGCTCGAGAAGCAAGAACCCGTTGGTAAAGGGTGGCGATGCGCCGAATTGTATTGATCGTTGAGATAATTTACAAGGTGCCCGGGCGTACGCATATATACCCCGAGTTGACAGGAGTCCTTATAGGACACGGTACATACTTTCCTATCTATAAGCGGAAAACTAACAAGCCCTGATCGGATACGAGATCAGGTTTCCTAAAAATTATCAAAACTACCTAATTAATAGATAAGGTAATTTACTGCCATACTGTGGTCTTCACGGTCTCTTCCCAAACTCGGTCTCCTCTGGATCAATCTTCACCGGTCATCTGTGATTTTCTCTTAACCGAATCTGCTAAAGACCCGTGCCAAATTTTGGCGTTAACACGTACCTGCAGTTGTTCTGTTTGATTCTGGAGCATCGCATTCCTTTATTTCTCAATCTTTTGTGGATAAGTATGGTTGGGATGTTCAAGGTCTTAGGATACCTATGGTCATACACTCCCCTGGCAAGGAGTTTAGGTCAGACCAGTCTTGCCCTGGAGTTACCCTGGTAATTAAAGGAGTTAGTTTCTCAGCCAACCCCATTGTCCTGGAATCACAAGGCTTGGATTTGATTCTAGGCATGGACTAGTTAGCTAAGCACAAGGGCCGAATAGACTGTGCAACTAGTACCATAACCCTGCAGTGCCCTTTTGGACAAAAAGTAAAGTTTGCCTCCCCTGGAAACCCTAAGAACCGACCTCTCCTGAGCTCTGTGCAAGTAGTCCCTTTGGAAGAAGTGCCAGTGATCAATGAGTACCCTGATGTCTTTCCAGACAGTCTACCCGGAATGCCCCCTGATAGAGAGATTGAGTTCTCTATAGAGTTGCTACCCGGCACAGCACCCATATCCAAGAGGCCCTATAGAATGGTGGCTAATGAGTTAGCCGAAGTGAAGAAACAGATAGAATAACTTGAGAGCCTAGGTTTTGTGCGACCTAGTACATCACCTTGGGGAGCTCCAGTGCTCCTAGTGGAAAAGAAGGATAAGACCAAGAGGATGTGCGTTGATTATCGCGCACGGAATGGAGTAACCATCAAGAATAAGTATACTCTACCAAGGGTTGATGATCTGTTCGACCAGCTACAAGGAGCTAAAGTTTTCTCTAAGGTTGACTTGAGATCAGGATACCACCAGCTGAAGATCAGACCTGAGGATATACCTAAGACAGCTTTCTTGATCCGTTATGGATTATATGAGTATACAGTGATGTCCTTCGGACTCACTAATGCTCCAGCTTTCTTCATGAGTCTTATGAATAAGGTATTCATGGAATATCTCGACAAGTTTGTCGTGGTATTCATGGATGACATCCTAATCTTCTCCAAGGACGAGCAAGAACACGTTGGACATTTGAGAATGGTTCTAGGAAAGTTAAGAGAACACCAGTTGTTTGCCAAGTACTCGAAGTGTGAGTTCTGGCTAGACCGAGTTGCTTTTCTCGGGCATGTGGTCACTGCCCAAGGAGTAGAAGTGGACCCAGGGAAAGTGAGGGACGTGCTTTCTTGGAAATCCCCGACTACCGTCACGGAGGTAAGGAGTTTCCTAGGTTTGGCTGGATACTATCGGAGATTCATTGAAGGATTTTCAAGGATTGCCAAACCCATGACAGAATTGCTAAAGAAGGAAAATAAGTTTGAATGGAGTGGTGCGTGTGAGATAAGTTTTCTGGAATTAAGGAAAAGGCTGACTACCCCACCTGTGTTGATCCTTCCGGATATCAGGAAAGATTTTGAGGTATACTGTGATGCATCCCAACTAGACATAGGCTGTGTACTTATGCAGGAAGGAAGAGTGGTTGCTTATGCCTCAAGACAGTTAAGACCCCATGAGCTGAACTACCCGACCCATGACCTAGAGTTGTCAGCAGTTGTCGGCAAAACGGGACTGGGGTACCCATAGTCACCGGGGACGCGTGGGTCTTCGGCCACGTCAGTTCCCCGGGGCCACATCCTGCACGACTGACGACCGGCTGCGACCGTGTCTCCCGCACGGTGTCCGGGCCTAGGGCGCGCCTCCCCGCGCCCGGATACGCCGCCCCCGGCCCCGGGTCTACCTCTCCGTGCCCGGGGACACCGCCCCCAGACCCGGGTGACAGGCGACGGGGCGCGCCGCGCCCCGTCGCCCGGTCGGACGCGCGTGGATTCCCAAGACGGCCCCCCGTGGGCCTGCTCCCTGCACTCCGAGACACCGCGACATGCACTGACACTTCTCAACAGGGTGCGCTGCTGTAGTCGTACACAGCGGCCCGGCAAAGACCCGACCAGGCCAGCCGCCCGCAGGGTGCGACCGGGCGACCCGGCGTGCCTCCCGCACGGCTCAGCAAGCGGGCGTGGGCGAATAGACGTCCCTCCGGCGCGGCGCGGCAGGCGGCAGCGTGCGTACGAGCGGCAGGGCGGATGACAGAGCTTCCTCTCCCTCTTCATGTATTGGCACTGTGGACTCCCCTCACCTATAAAGGAGGATCCATGCCTCTCTCTCAAGGGGACTGGGTTCCAGCCTCAGGCGACCCAGGCCAGCTCTTGTTCTCGGCTCTCTCTCTCTCTCTCTCGAAGTCTCAAGTCCCTGGGCTAGCTTCCGAGCTCCCGTAGGGTCCATTTGTAACCGCAATCCCACATTCATCCACCTGATAGCATACACACAGGAGTAGGGTTTTACGCTCCGGCGGCCCGAACCTGTATAAATCCCGTGCTGTTCATCGTCTTCCCCACTTGATCTCCACAGTTCAGACGGTCCGGACCGTGTTCGGACGGTCCGGACCCCTACCTTCCAGCTCGGGCCCCTCTGTTTCTGCCCCGAGCACTGATCTCTCTTCTTCCGCTTGACGCCGGCTTCACCTGAGAACCACTCCCCTGGCCGAATCTCAAAGGGGGGTCTCCTGACTTCCCGCCGTCGGAGTTTCGTCCTCCGACAGCAGTAGTGCATGCCTTAAAGATATGGCGACACTACCTAGTCGGAAATCGGTGTGAAGTATACACTGATCATAAGAGCCTGAAGTATATCTTCACTCAGACCGAGCTTAATCTCAGACAAAGAAGATGGCTTGAGTTGATTAAGGATTACGACCTTGGAATACATTACCACCCTGGCATGGCAAATGTTGTTGCCGATGCCCTCAGTCGGAAAGTCCATTGTAATGCCATCTTGACCCTGCCCCTTCAACCCGAGCTAAGTCGAGAGCTAGAAAAGCTAAGGATAAATATGGTCAAGCCAGGAACGCTGGTGACTTTGCTGATTCAGCCTACATTGGAGGACCAGATCAGAGAAGCTCAAAAGGTAGATGAAAAGATTGTGTCTATTAAGGAAAGCATGACCCAGGGAAAAGCCCCCGAGTTCTCCATCGACAGCAAAGGAACTGTTTGACTTGGAAAACGCATTTGTGTGCCCGACAGAAAGGAAATCCGAGACTTAATCTTGAGAGAAGCCCATGAGTCCGCTTATTCCATCCACCCAGGAAGTACCAAGATGTACAAGGATATTAAGGATCATTACTGGTGGCCTGGAATGAAGCGAGATATTACCGAGTATGTCGCGGTTTGTGACATTTGTCAAAGGGTTAAAGCAGAGCATCAGAAGCCAACAGGATTGCTTCAGCCCTTAAGGATACCCGAGTGGAAACGGGAAGAAATAGGAATGGATTTCATCGTTGGATTACCTAGGACCCCGGCAGGACATGATTCCATCTGGGTAATAGTGGACCGACTGACCAAGGTCGCCCACTTTATCCCCGTCAAGACAACCTACCCGGCTAAGAAGTTAGCTGAGTTATATCTGACCAAGGTTATCTGCCAACATGGGGTCCCAAAGAAGATAGTGTCCGACCGAGGAGCTCAGTTCACCTCCCACTTTTGGCAAAAGTTGCATGAGGCAATGGGCACTAATCTCAATTTCAGTACTGCATATCACCCCCAGACGGATGGACAGACCGAGAGAGTAAACCAGATTGTGGAAGATATGCTAAGAGCATGTGCCCTGGATTTTGAAGGAACCTGGGATCTCTGTCTGCCTTATGCCAAGTTCTCCTACAACAACAGCTATCAAGCCAGTATCCAGATGGCCCCCAATGAAGCCCTGTATGGATGCAAGTGTAGAACTCCACTCTGTTGGACAGACGTGGGAGAAAAGATGGTTTTTGGACCAGACATTTTGAAAGAGGCAGAAGAGCGAGTTAAGGTTATCCGAGAGCGCTTGAAGACAGCCCAAGCCCGACAGAAGAGCTATGCAGATAATCGGAGACGAGAGCTCGAGTTTCAGATAGGAGACCATGTGTATCTCCGAGTATCGCCCCTACGAGGAACAAAGAGATTCGGAATGGGTGGAAAGCTAGCGCCTCGCTACATTGGACCTTACCCTATCGTTGACAGACGCAGAGTGGTGGCGTATCAACTGGAGTTGCCTGAAGAACTCTCCGACGTCCACGATGTGTTTCATGTGTCCCAGCTGAAGAAATGTCTTCGCATCCCAGAAGAGCAAGTTCCGTTGGAAGAGATCGACGTACAACGCAACCTCACGTACAAGGAACGCCTTATTCGGATTTTGGAAACAAGGGACAGATGCACAAGACGAAAGACAATCAAATTCTGCAAGGTGCAATGGACTAACCATTCGGAGGATGAAGCTACATGGGAACGAGAAGATCGCCTTCAAGCTGAGTACCCGGAGCTCTTCGCCGAGTAGCGGAATCTCGGGACGAGATTCTGTTAAGTGGGGGAGGTTTGTAACGATCCGTTTTTCTTTTCCCGCTAGTCTTCGTTTTCCCGAGCTCCCTTCCTATCCTGTCAGCTGTGCCCCAGTTTTTCTCCCTGGCCAGCCGACTACCTTCTCCCTTGAGCCGAGTAGATTGCTACTCAGTCCTTGTATCCTGCCCTTTCCTTTGTTTTACTCGGACCTCCTTGCTGCCGAGTAAGCACTGTGAAGTGGCCGAGTACCTTGTTGAGACCTGTTGTTTCCTTGTCCCCCAAGTTGCGCCCGCCCGTTGGACGCCGACTACCGAAGTGGAGAAGAACCAGTCTTCACCTGCCTGCTGCATCGCTTGGACCAGTGGTCAATCTGAAGCCCTGTCAGTGAGATTTCTCCAACCTGTCCTAGCCTTGACCTTAATGTCTCATCGCAGCTACAGTGTCTGCCAACTCCCTGACCACGCCGGAGTCCCAAGTCAAGCCCTGCGTGAACATCAAACCCTTTGTCAGTTCACCTTGACTTTTTCTCCCTACCCGTTGCCCAGCTCCACCGTGCTCACTCTCGCACGCCGGCTATATATGATTGAGCCATCATGCTCCTTCTTCCTTTGTTTTGCAAACCGGCCAGCTCCAGCTCTGCTGAGTTCTTGTTCTTCTTCAAGCTTGGAGTTCTAATCACTGACCCGGATTGCAAACCTGGTTCAGCCGACTGCCACCTTTCCTGTAGCCGACTACTTCTTGATCTTTTTCTTGGTGTTTTACTTCTCCTGCTTATAGTGTTTCCTTTCTGCTTGTTCAGAGCTGAACCGGTGGACGATCCAGGAGCCGCCTTCGCCGAAGAAGACCCCTCCTTGGAGCAAGACAAGCCTCTTTGATCATATTGTTTCCCATATATGCAAAATTATGTTGTTTGGAAAATATATGCATGCTTAGTTTACACCTTTTTAAACTGTTGGCCTCGGTTTGCAAGCGCAACCGATGGACCTACCCAGTAGTAGCACTTATTTTGGTAGGATGTTGATATATTTCTTCCTTGAGAGCCCCACAAATGGCACGCTAGCATCCTATCTGAGGATACGATGCGAGTAGAATGACTTAGCTCTGCAACGTTGTTTGTCGTTGGGAAAAACTTTGGGTTTAACTAAACTGATTGAAAACCCGGTACTCTGTGTATCGGCGTGTTTGCGAAACAAAATAAAGTGTGTGAAAATCTTGATATACAGAAACAGTGCCTGTGTGGCTTGGCTTGTATTATCAATTAAGGACCGTTTCCTTTGGGGAACGGTTTTCCATCCGAGCATCTTACAGTGCGACCAGACGGGTATATGGATGCCCCTGGCCGAGTAAATAGTTAGGTTTAGGGAAGTCAGTGCCGACCACTGAATCCTGTGTGGATCTTTCGGCTGGCATTGGATGACTCTAGACTGGCTTTGGAAATGGCTGCTTGTCACTGAATTTTGGGTACATGCCAGTACTCAGAGTAATTTTCGTGTCGGATGGGTAAAGCGCACACCCTCTGCAGAGTTTAGCAGAACTGTTCGAACAGCCGTGCCCACGGTTAAGGGCGATGGCAAGGTGATTCCATAGCGTAGAATTGTTTTGCCAGTGATTTGTGAAAGTGTTTTGATGGAAGGGAACCGTGACCAGAGTTTGCCGAGTGAGCAACACGGAAGGCTGTGTGGCCAGAAACGGGTCTGTGTGATCCGGGGTGTTAAGCACCATAATCAAGTGAATGAAAAGTAAACATGATGAAGATCATGCTTCCGGGTTGTAGCCAGGGCAGCAAACTTAAGCCCCCGGGCTGTAGCCAGGGCGGCAGTTGTACTGATGTCTTCGGGTTGTAGCCAGAAGACGGATTGATCAAGCTCCCGGGTTGTAGCCAGGGCAGCAATGTTCGAGCCCCCGGGTTGTAGCCAGGGCGGCGGTTTAGCTAGCTGGTTGTAGCCAGCGTAGCGGGCATTAAGTGCCATAGCTGAGATTTGGTTGTAGCCGAGTCTCAGGGTCAACGAGTGGTTGTAGCTACTCGGGAGATACATGACCAGCAAATGCGAAGTAAAAGATGATAAGAACATGTATGATTATGCTTGATTCATTAAGTGGCGAGTTGTTGAAAAGCAACTTGCGGAATGGATCGAGGCGTGAGCCTCTTTCCGATAACTAAAATTTAAGCTCACTAGTGTTTGCAAAAGAAAAGAGTTTCTAAAGGCAGCTTTTCGCAAATAAGACCCTTAGCCTTTCTGTCTAGCCAACATGGCATCTTTTTCCGGCTTGCTGAGTACGAAAGTACTCACCTTGTTCATATATCTGTATAGTAGGTTTTGGAGAAGACGAAGACCCGACTGCTGCCGAGTTCCTCCAAGACCAGGCCGAGTACGAAAACTTCTGAAGGTTTCGAGCCTAGTTCCCAACCGAGCCTGTGGAGTAGTTTTTGTCCAGCTTCCGCCCTGTTTTTGCTGTTTCGCTAGTTTACCTGTTGATTATTTTTTTGCCCATCCCGGGTTTGTCCTGGATGGATCCCCTTGTATATATATGTGTACTCTGTTATGTATTTATTGTAACTCTGAGTTGTATCATTGTTGTGCGTACCCGACTACTGATCCTGGGATCGGGTGCCGTATGCACATGGTGGCCTTCCACCTAGTCGGGGAGGCGTCACAGCTGAATTTATTGAATCTTTTTCTTATGTCATCAAACACAAAAAGGGAAAGAAAATGTTATTGCTGATGCTTTGTGTCGTCGTTACACCATGCTCTCGCAACTTGACTTCCAAATTTTTGGCCTCCAAACCATGAAAGAACAATATGTTCTTGATCCTGATTTCAAGGACGTACTGTTACAATGCAAGGCTGGTAAAGGTTGGGGCAAGTTTTACACGGATGATGGATTCTTGTTCCGTGCTAACAAACTGTGTATTCCAGCAAGCTCGATTCGCCTTTTGCTGTTGCAGGAAGCCCATGGAGGCGGCCTCATGGGCCATTTTGGTGTTAAGAAAACAGAAGACATCCTGGCAGCTCACTTCTTTTGGCCCAAGATGCGACGTGATGTGGCGAGATTTGTTGCACGCTGCACCACATGCCAAAAAGCTAAGTCCCGCCTGAATCCCCATGGTTTGTACACGCCCCTCCCTGTTCCTACTTCTCCTTGGTTGGACATTTCTATGGATTTCATTTTGGGGTTACCTCGAACTAAGAAGGGGCGGGACAACATCTTTGTTGTTGTTGATAGATTCTCCAAAATGGCTCACTTTATACCATGTCATAAGAGTGATGGTGCTAGCAATGTTGCTGATATGTTCTTTCATGAGATTGTTCGTTTACATGGTTTACCAAACACAATAGTTTCAGATCGTGATGCTAAATTTCTTAGCCATTTTTGGAGATCACTTTGGAACAAATTGGGTACTAAATTACTTTTCAGCACCACTTGTCACCCACAAACCGATGGTCAAACTGAGGTTGTTAACCGAACTTTATCCACCATGCTTCGGGCTGTGTTAGACAAGTATCTGAAACTTTGGGAGGATTGTTTGCCTCATGTTGAGTTTGCTTACAACCGTTCTTTACATTCCTCCACAAAAATGTGCCCTTTTCAGGTTGTCTATGGTTTCATTCCCCGGGCACCCATCGATTTATTGTCTATTTCCTCTCCGGATGAACAACATGTAGATGCTGTTGCACGTGCTGAATTAATGTTCAAAATCCATGCACAAACACAGCAGAACATAGCTCATACTAATGCTAAAAATCAGGTTGCTGGTAGTAAAGGTAGGAAACTTGTTACTTTTGAACCTGGTGACATGGTCTGGTTGCATTTGCGAAAGGAACGTTTCCCTACTTTGCGCAGGTCTAAGCTGATGCCACGTGCTGATGGCCCATTCAAGGTGCTGAAAAAAATTAATGATAATGCCTATATACTTGACCTGCCTGCAGAATATGGTGTTTCTTTTACCTTTAATGTTGCAGATTTAAAACCATATGCGGGCGAGAACGAGCAGATACCGTCGAGGACGACTTCGATTCAAGAAGGGGAGGATGATGAGGACATCAGCCCCTACACAGGACCTGCTACTCCAACGGAACCAGCACCGACGTCACTCCCCACTACCCCAAATCCAGAAACGTTTCAAGGTGCAATAACGCGAGCCCGTGCACGTGACCTGAATTATGTGATCCTTTTAAGGAATGAAGGAGAAGATTCTGTCCAGGAATGACAACCATTAAGGATTGCGCCATCTATGGAAGCCAATAAAGGGTGCTGCGCCACCTATCTTTTGGAAAGATTGTTTCCATGTAATACGTAGCTAATTTAGGAAAGGTTAGGTGGGGATTTCAGCCACCCATTCATGCTGGACGAAATTCCCTCCCCACCTTTCTCCTATTTAGTCCTGCTCACGCCCCCTTTGTTTGGTGGGTTTTCTTTGATAAGTTTAGCCATTTGCACAAACATTCTGTACTGCAGTTGTGCTCAACGGCCACCTGTGGACAACCATTGTGAACCCCAACTTGTGAGTGATTGATATTCAGTTTTGCCTTCTCCTTGTTCTTGCTCGTTTCTTCGATTGCTTGCAGGAACAGAACCTCGTGTTCAGGTTGATCTTGCCATCCAGCAAGGTCAATAACCGATTGGAGTTGGTTCAGCGATTGCTAAGGCGCCACGACCTGTTCGTTCGTAGTCGGATCGCGAGAGTCACCTCCTCCACAAATTGAATTTATCAGTCTCACTGAAAGATCGGGCACTTCAGCCTTATCACATGAAACATCAAGTTTCAACTATTAAAACATCAATAGATCCGCATGAGCAAAGATTAAAGTATTGAACACCATCAAAAGATCCAGTTGCAACATTTTAATCTAACTCATGAAACATTAGGTTACACATGTTGAAACATCAAAAATTCACAAAACTTACCGGCCTCAATCTAGCTTGTCGGAGGATGAAACCTCGACGGCGGGAAGTCAGGAGACCCCCCTTTTGAGATTCGGCCAGGGGAGTAGTTCTCAGGCGAAGCCGGTCGTCAGTGGGTATCAGCGGAACGATGGATGAACCGAAGGGAAGAAAGCACACGAAGAAGACAGGAGGATTTATACAGGTTCGGGCCGCACGGAGGCGTAAAACCCTACTCCTGTGTGTATGCTATGTGGAGGTGAATGTGGTTTGCTGTGTTACAAGGTGAGCCCTGGGGAGCTCAGAAGCTAGCCCGGGATCTCCAAGGTTTGAGCGCCCAAGTCCTCGAGAGTTCGAGTCTGAGTGTCTAAGGCGGGAGCTCCAGCTGAGAGAGTCTGCTTCTAAATGTGGCATGGATCCTCCTTTATAGGCGAGGGAAATCCACAGAGCCGAAGTACATGAAGAGGGAGAGAAAGTGGTGTCTTGTCGCACGTCTCCGCCTGCTGCTACCTGCTACGCCCACGCCGAGGTAGGTCGGCTGCGGGCGGCCAGTCTTCGGGATGTGAGGATGTGACGGGACGTGATGGAGCGTCTGGTCGTCTGATCGTCTTGGTTGATGGAGCGGGGAGACGTGACGGCGCACGCCTCCAAGTCAAAAGGCTCTGACTGTGAACAGCGATTGCACAGTGAAAGGAGCCTCCATAGTCAAAAGGCTTTGACTGCACAGGAGCGGGCGACAGGCGCGTCACGCCCCGTCGCCTCATCGTTAATGTAGGTAGTTGGAGAGTTGGTCCGCTAGAGTTCTTCGGGTGGATCGGCCCGGCAAGCCGAGACGATCAGCTCTCGGGGCCGCACTCGGGGCCGAGGCGATCGGAGACAGTCGGCACCGGGGCAGTCGGCACCCGGGCAGTCGGCATCGGCCCCGGGGCAGTCGGCAGTCGGCCCTGTGGCCGGGCGTCGGCCCCGGGGCAGTCGGCAGTCGGCTCCGGGGCAGTCGGCAGTCGGCAGTCGGCCCTGTGGCCGGGCATCGGCCCCCGGGAGCAGTCGGCGCCCGGGAGCAGTCCAGTCGGGAATCGGCACCCGGGTCCGGGGCGACCGGCGCCCGGGACCAGGGGATGCGCGTCCGGGCCCGGCCAGTGCCCGGGCCCCTGGATACTTGGCGAGAGAGCGGCCATAGTCGGTCTTCTCTTGCGTAAAATGTGGATTCCGGAGTATTTGCCGCGGCCGAAGACCCTCGTGTCCCCGGGGACTGGGGGACCCCCAGTCCCATTTCGCCGACATAGCTTCTTCCTCATCTCCGGTTGTGCGACCACCACCACCACTGGCGGCCAGATGGTCGGAGCCAAACCCTTCTTCTCGCTGCATGAAGCTTCCCCCCTCCTTGACCTCTACCGCCACAACTCCAGACCCAAACCCCGCCACCAAGGTCGCCATCTTCCATAGCAGCTCCTACCCTAGGCCTTCTCTGACATCGACACCATGCGCCTCTACGTCGTCACTGTCCTGCTTTGCCATTGTGTTCCTGCGCCGAGCCTCTTAGTGCATCATCCAACGATGTCGACACAGCAACAGTGATGTTGGTGGTGGTGGTAGTACATTTGCATCAAGGGAGCCGAGGCCAAGCTCGTCGCACCTCCATCGAGAAAGCTAAAGCCGAGCTTGTCGTGCCACCCTCGAGGACAAGAGGAGCGGAGAGGGGGATGTAAGTGAGGGAGGAAGAAAGAGGATTTTAGGGGGTGAGTAAGTGCTCCGGGCGTCTAATTTTTCTAGTTAGATTGGACGCTCGATGGGGCCATTTCCCTTAAATTTTTGGCAATAATTTTCACTACTATCTAGATATTCTATTGATAAAGGAAGGCGCAATTTCAATATTACAATTCATCAATACCCTAAACCCTAGCTAGATGATGCTCGATCGATCAATCTCGTACAAACAATCTGAAATGGAAAATTTGACCAAAACGTTTTCAAAAGGGACCGACATCTGAATATAGGTGACATGCAAATAGAACAAATTAAAAATGTTTATAATGATTAGAATTTATTATTATAGGCGCATGATTCATTATAATCCATTATCTAAAAAAAATTCAGCAATGGAGAATTCAGACGGTCCTCTCGTAACCGTCAGTGACATATAATTTAATTCCCGATGATGATGGTGCTAAAGTTAATTAACCACCATACATATGATGCACGACGTAGTGCAGGATAATGACATCGATCGTCAGGAGCAGTGCATACATGTGATGTGAGACCGATCATATATTCATATCAATGGAGGAGTGTATTAGGACACCCGTTTGGGCATCATTTAGGGTCTTATGGTGCCCGGTTTTTAAGATTTAAAATACACAAATTTTATTTAAATTTTTTAATTTCTAGGTATATACCCATATCACATACCTTACAATAAAATATCTTAAATTTAAAGCACCATCCCATACTGTCGGCGAAACGGGACTGGGGGTATCCACAGTCGCCGGGGACGCGTGGGTCTTCGGCCACGCGTCAGTTCCCCGGGGCCACGTCCTGCACGACTGGCGGCCGACCGAGAGGCCGTGTCTTCCGCGTGTCGCCCGTACCCGGACGCGCCGCCTCCGGCCCGCCGCGTGTCGCCCGGGAGCGGCCCCCCGGGCCCGGACGCGCCGCCTCCGGCCCCGAGCGCGTGTCGCCTGAGCCCTGACGCGCCGCCTCCGGGCGTGTGTTGCCCGGGTCAGGCGACCAGACCAGCCGCCCGCAGCACCCGACAGGGGCTCCTCCAGGCGTGGTGCAACAGGCGGCTGCGGGCATACGCGCGCTCCAGCCGCCCACCGCAGCAGCTCCGGCGTGGCAACAGCAGGCAGATGTACACGACAAGACAGACCGTGCCTAGCTCTCTCCGGGCAGCTCGGCACTGTGGACTCCCCTAATTCTATAAAGGAGGATCCAAGCCACCGAGAAAGACAGGCCGAACTGGACGGGAGCTTTCCCTGTCTTCTGGTTCTCTAGCTCGCACGCTAGCGACCGCTTTCCTTCTCCGGCTCCGGCCGTGAGCTAGCTTCACTTTGTAACCACCATACCACATCCATCCACCTCATAACATACACACAGGAGTAGGGTATTACGCTCCGGCGGCCCGAACCTGTCTAAACGCCTCCTGCCTCTTTCCCGCGTGATCTTCACGGTTCGGTCGGTCCGGACCCCAAGCGGACGGTCCGGACCTCTCTGTCTCCAGCTCGGGCCCCCTGTTCCCGAGCGCCTATCGATCCGCCTGACACCGACTCCGCCTGAGAAACAGCTCCCCTGGCCGAATCTCAAAAAGAGGGTCTCCCGACTTCCCGCCGTCGAGGTTTCATCCTCCGACACATACCTATCTAATTATATGTTTAGATGACATATATCTAGAATCAAAATTTTAAAAAAAGATATGCATAAATTTAAATTCAGTTCAACTAGTAAACAAATTAATATTCATATCCAATATATACCTTTAATCCTGAGGTCTAGATGGTGCAGCAAGTAATATATATATATATATATATATATATATATATATATATATATATATATATATATATATATATATATATATATATATATATAGAGAGAGAGAGAGAGAGAGAGAGAGAGAGAGAGAGAGAGATGCCGATGGATGATGATGGATCGGAATCGGAAAGGCACGCAGGAGTAGGTGGCTAGCTAGCTAGGTGTGCCACGCACGCATGCTAGCTATAGCTGCACAGGACGACTATAAAAAGTGCAGGTAGGCGTGCATCTGCTGGCTCGATCACTAACTGCACATATATTTGCAATATTAATTGCTTCCTTAATCGGTCGAGAGCAAGATAGATAGATAGCTAGTGATCTATCGATCGATCGATGGTGGTGGCCGGCAGGAAGCAAGTGGCGAGCAGCTGCCGCAGATCGTCTTCTCTGCAATTTTCTTCTTCTTCTTCTTCTTCTTCTTCTTCTTCGGTGGTGATTGCAGCAGCAGCAGGAGGAGGAGGAATGAGGAAAGGCCCGTGGACGGAGCAGGAGGACGTGCAGCTGGTTTGGTTTGTGCGGCTGCTCGGCGAACGCCGCTGGGATTTCTTAGCAAAGGTGTCAGGTTTGCGCGGCGGCGGGTGAGCATATGCGTGCATCGAGATATCGATGGATCGATGCATGCATATGCACCATATACATGTACGAGCTAGTTGAATTTGATCGTAGTAGCTGACATGGCATGTACCTGCATGCATGCATGCGTGCGTGTCTGTGTGTGTATTTGTTGCATATGGGTACTGCAGGTCTGCAGCGCAGCGGCAAGAGCTGCCGTCTCCGGTGGGTGAACTACCTCCATCCAGGGCTGAAGCGAGGGCGGATGAGCCCCGAGGAGGAGCGGCAGGTGATCCAGCTCCACGCCAAGCTCGGCAACAGGTGGTCGCGGATCGCCAAGACTATGCCCGGCCGCACCGACAACGAGATCAAGAACTACTGGCGCACGCACTTGCGCAAGCTCAAGCACCAGCAACAGGCTGCCGCCACCACGCCCGACGACGACGACGCCCACCCCCACCACAACCACTACTCCTCCTCCTCTTCCTCCAACAGCAACAGCAACAGCAACGACGACAACCTCCCGCAGCCGGCGGATGACGAGGAGTCTGCAGCACCCACGCCAGCCAGCCAGGCCCAGGCCCAGCAGCTGTTCCTGCCTCTCTGGAACGACGACATCGTCGACGTCGACTGCTGGAGCAGCACCGACGTCGCTCCGGCGCCGACGATGCCCGCCTCGCCGCTCTGGGATGACGGTTACTCGCTACCTCTCTGGGGATCATCAGGCCAAGACGATGGCGACTACATCAACAATATGCTCGATGCCTCCTAATTAATAATCATCACTACTCAATCGAGATATATATACCCATATGTCCTTAATTATTGCTAGCTGTTCATTTATATATATATAGCTAGCTTGCTTGCTTGCTTGATGCACTTTGCAAGTACCACGCATGCATATATTCATGCCAAGAGAGATCATGCAATGTATTACACCACACTTGGAGTTGCGCGCATCTCAATCATCTCTGATCAGTGATCACTTTGTACGTAGGTTCTAGCAGCCACTCACTCTATATATTATTACTGTCTGCCTTGGAATTCTTCCTATGTATGTACTACTAGTATGTAACAGCGTACACATGCATGCATCCATGATTGTGCTGGCTCTTGTAACATATATGCATGCAACAGACGACCGATATATCGCGTGTTTCTTAATTTCTAGCCTATATATATATATATATATATATATATATATATTTATTTATTTATTTATTTATTTTCAGATCCAGTTAATACATACGTACCGATCGAGTGGAACTAGCAGATTATTGTTCATTTCGCACATCAGATCGATCGACCTTGGTAGCCAAGGCAGAATGTATATACATATACATCCCTTGCGCGCATACTGAAGCAAGCATATGGCAGTAGAGAAAGAGTTTGATTAAATTGGGTATAGAATCTGCATCAATGCATTCATGCTGCATAGCCAACAGGTTGATTGAATTGATACCCGGCTGCCGCGTGAATCTAAATAATTATTGTACATGCAGATGAGCAAGCAAACATGCATGCATGCATCTCCTCCTACCTGGATCAAACTGAGGAGCGATTGCAACTGATATATATCGTCCAAGATGCTGCGTGCTACAACAAGAGGACGACAGCTAGCTACTGTTGATGCCCGGCAATGAGCTGATCGATGAGCAAGCTAGCTTAGCCACAACCACAAAAGGACACTAACTAGTACATGTTCCTTTTCCAAATTCCATCTCAACTGTATAGGAGTACTGTATGTTAGCTAGCTCAAGGTCAGCCACTGCCCCTGCAAGTTGGGGAGGAAAGGAGAGGCCCCAATTCAACTGCTTCCTTCTAGCTTGTGATAAGCCACCTGTTTTTTATTCTTTTCTTTCTCTCCGGCCGGCCTTTAAAAAGAAGGTGACGATACAAGAAGATGAAGAGCTAGCTATAAGGTGCCAATTAAGATTTATAAAGTGAAGTATATATATAGATGTCGCCGTACGTGATAAGGAGGCAGAAGCTTAACTCGTACCTTTGTGCAACTTGCCTAATCTGTTGCAATTCTCTCATTTACCTAGCATTATCCTGCTGATTAGTTTACTCCCAACTAGCTAGATAGTGCTTCATCACAATGTTAGCTAGCTTGCTTGCTTTAGTGCTGCTGCTGTCTTGTCCTTTAGTGTGCTGATAGCTAACCTCACGCATGCATCATCTGATATGATCCTCACTTTCTTCTTTTCTGACCCCCACGATGTTAGCTTGCTTGTAATCTCTTGCATTTTTCTCTTCTTCTTGCCGGCCTCCAATTCGATAGCTACGGCTAGCTTGACATGGGATAGTGATATGATATATGCACTGCACAAGAATCTTGCGGCCTTCCTGTTTCTTCTTTTTATCACAACACATAAAGTTGCTTTCTGTGGGGGAAAGATGGCTGCAAAAGTATTACTAGTACTCTCTGTCCTTAGCTTAGGGTCAAATCTTCTCTCATCATATTTTCCAAAAGGAAGAAAAAAACATATGAAGCGCACTGAAATCCTACAGGGATTTAAGATTCCTGTATTGTTGTTGTTCACAGAATTTGTTAGTTTGGGTGAATTTATATATAGATAGATGCTTGCTAATTAGCAGGAAAGAAAAGATACATATAATATACTATACGGTCTCTAATTATATACTTTGACAGTTGATTTTTTTTCGTAATATATTATTAATAATTATGAAATTAACATCTTATAAAAATATTTTTGAATACACATTTAGTAATACTATATGCATGACATTTAAACATAAATATTAGTTTAATTACTAGTTAAAATTTTTAAATGTTGACTTTTCTTAAAACAACATAATGATGCTTTATATTTCATAACAGAGGGAGTATGTACCATTCACGAGGACACAATTCCTGCAAGATATGTAAGAAACATATTGATTTTCCACCCTATGAAATTCTTTTGAACTGTTCCTACAATCCAAGCATCACCTCATAGTTTCTCACTTACTCCCTGCATTTTTTTTTCCTTTGAACTTCCTTAGCTCCAAATTTCCAATTAATGAAGCTTGAATATTCCATATTTGTTTAGGATGATCTTCATTTCCATTCCACCACATCTTACTTGTCAGTTGTGAAAGAGCTAGCTAGTTATGACCATAATTTTCATCCATCAATTTAGTTACCGGGGAATTTGCTCGAAAAATATTTGGACACTCATTTCATATTTTGGTTAATTTCCCATTAGTGAACAAAAAGCTAGCACCCCTGCTCGATCACCTGCTCCGGATTCAGTACATAGCTGACACCTGTGTCTCTAGATTTCTCAGTGAAAGTAGTGCACTTGGAACATATAGTAAGATGCATCCATGACAGGCAGCATTGACACAGCTTTCAGTTCAAAGTCAACAACATATACATATAGCTAGGCTAGCCCTGCATGCTTTCTTGTTCAATACTCCTATAATCTTACACCTTGATGCGTCAGTGGCCTATGGTTTGATCATGGCAAAAGAAAGTAAAGTATATTCCATTTCCAAGCACAATTCAGGTTCACCTTTTCTTTAGACAGAGAATTAAGCGAAGAATAATAATTACTAATATGTACCTATAGTAGCTAGAGACTGGACTCAACTAACCGTCAATCTTATTGATTTTCAGAATTAAGGAACAAGACTGAAGTTGCAGGTACATTACAGGTAGATGCGGGCCTGGCCTAAATCCTAATTTCGGTATGCCCGTGAGTGATGAGAGCACTTAAAAGATTACTTTGTGGTGCCATGCACTAGATAATTAAGAGAGCAGAGCTGAGGCATCAGGCATGATGGATGGATGGATGGCTAGCTTTGCATCATTCAGTAGCTAACACACAAGGATTCAGTCAGAGTGATTCAGCACAAGCAAGGCACATGTGTAGAGACATGCACTTTAGCCACTAATTACTGTCTGGTTAGTTTCTCAGACGACGTCGCCATTGATCATGGAGGAGGGCTACGCAAGCAAACGCATGATTGTTTCTCGATCGATCACGTCACTGACGAACGTATAGCCATCTCCAACTTGCAGAGAAGATCACGTCGACGCTAGCTCAAGGCAGGCGCAATATACATATAGAAATCAATACAGAGTTTAGTTCCAAGTGGCCTTGCCCATTGATTGATTAATTAGTGTAAAAAGGCATGCATTGCCATTGGTGACGATATCGTACTTACTAACTAACCAGCTAGACAATGGAATTGGATGGGCTTATCCACGTTTTCAAATCATCACTGCCAGCAATTTCGTGAGGATCACACATGTAATCTATATATCGATCCTAGCTAGCTAGCTAGATCTGTCCCCAATGGCAGACAACATGCCGCATGACCTTATCGTCATATATCTCATCACTATATATAATTTCTTCCTCCTCGATTCTTCTTTCATCTTTAATTGCCATCTATCTATACTTTAGACAGAGGGCACTAGACTAGTCGATATATACTTCAATAGAAGTTGACAGAATAAAAAAAAATCAAACGTTTGATCAATAAACGATTTTTTTTTTCAAATGAAGGTTGTTACGTGCTACTCCCTTCGTTTCAGATTATAGGTTGTTTTGACTTTTTTTTAAGTCAAACTTCTTCAAGTTTGATCAAGTTTATAGAAAAACAAACCAACATCTACAACGCTAAATTAGTTTTATTAAAACCATAACTAAATATATTTTTATAGTATATTTGTTTTGTATTAAAAATATTACTATATTTTTCTATAAATTTGGTCAAACTTAAATAAATTTAACTTTGAAAAAAATCAAAACGTCTTGTAATCTGAAACGGAAGGAGTACTACTTTATCGAGGGCGCCAAAATTTATTTTGTTGTTTATGAGAGGGGCAAAAGTGCACTTCTGAATCAAGAGCATGCGGCTAGTAGTGGACGACATAGAAAATTTTTTCACGCGGTTGCAATCTCCAAAAGATATTTATCCTATAGTTCATTGTGTACACGCATGCAATGCACTATCAAACCGTTCCTTGTCAGAGTACATTTGATCGGCTTGCAAGACTGCGATTCTTCTATATAGCTGCAGAACATATATATAGCGTCGAATTTAGAAATTTTTATCATGCTAAAAATAAAAATATAATAGTGAAATATTGAGCCAAACTTTAAGTAACTTGATTGCTATCAGAAAACTGAGTAGTGTGTTTCTTTTCTAGCAATTTTAACAGAACAGCAACAGAAATGTGCTATTTTGACTTCATTGTGGTACACAGTTTTTTTTTAACTATTTGACACTCATCGGAAAGTAAAGAAAGCATAACTATGTTAAGTAAAAAACCTGAACATTAAAATAGTATGATGACATTTGCCTTTTTCTTTCGCGTCTTGTGAATACAATTGAACATATATAATCAAGGAAAACGGGCCTGACGCTTATTCCTTACTTAATCATACCATAGGTGGGTTCTTGCAGAAACCAAATAGAGTTCTTGAATCAAGAAACTTGTTTATGAAATTACCAAAACTAGTTCTTACGGAGCTGCATATAGCTATGGCCTATGCATCGAAAGGATCATCCGAAGCAAAAAAAAAAAAGAAGAATAAGAAGAAGAAGAAAAGGGTGTTGTAGTGGTGGGAGAGAGGGAGGAAAAGAAGTAATCAAATATAGCAGGACATGAAATTGAAGACTGAGCAGGCATGATAAGTTGGATGCTATAGAGAATAATTGTGCACATATAAGCTGATGAAGCCTTAAGAGAAGAAATAGACATTGATCTTCACATGAGAGACCACCTGCGCAAGGAAAAATCCCCAAACACGGTAGAGACCAGTGCTACACCTAGTAGGTATATAAAATCATGATGGATTCTTCGGATGGCAGCTCTCTTTCCAGAATCCGGAGTATCCCATGATGATCGAGCTTCCTCAACGAGCAAGGAATCTAGATACCCCATGCCTTTTGTCTTCCGTTATCTCTTCCTGACGGTGTGACAGTGATGAACAATGAACTCAAACTGAAGACGACGAAGCGACCAAAGGGAACATACTTCCAATGATTGGGCTTATAGGTGGCCTAAATTGGGCCTAAACGTTGGCCCATATATGCTGCATGCAGATACTGTCTTAGGCAATCCTACAATCGTAGCATTGTAACTAAGATCTAACGGTTCAAAACAATTGAGGTGACGTGAAAGCACCAAATCACAGCAAAATAGCAATAATTATATTAAGTAGGGAGCAATTGTATAAGTTTATAGGATAGCTCTGAAGTGTTTCGTTTCTATAGGGAGCAAGTGAGCAACACGGCATATTGAGTAAAAGAGGTAAGTGAAATTTAATGTAGGATGGTTGTTGTCGGAGGATTGCGCTCTGACGGCGGGAAGTCTGGAGACCCCCTTTTGAGATTTGGCCAGGGGAGTAGTTCTTAGGTGACTAAGGCGTCCGGTGGAAGAATGGATGGAACCAGCAATACCCGGGAGTGAAGGGCCCGGGCAGAGAGATGAGGGGGTTCGGATCGTCCGTTCCTGAATCGGACCGTCCGAATCCCGGGGGCCCGAGATGGAAACAGAGAAGTCCGGACCGTCCGAAGCGGGTCCAGACCGTCCAAACCGTGGAAATCGCGCTAGTCGGCGTCGAGGAAGACGATCCACCGTGGCGCACAGAGGAGACAGGAGGATTTATACAGGTTCGGGCCGCGCGGAGGCGTAATACCCTACTCCTGTGTGTTTTGCTACGTGGAGATGAATGTGGTCGCTGTGTTACAAGATGTCCCCCGGCGAGCTCAGGAGCTCGGGGCCGAGGAAGAAGAACTGCGGCGGGAGTGTGAGCTAGAGAGCGGGTCCTAGCCAGAGAGTGGTTGCTAATGCTTGTTTTTCCCCCGTCCCGTCGGCTCGGATCCTCCTTTATAGAGTCAGGGGAGTCCACAGCGCCAGTATACCGAGAGAGAGAGTTTCTGGTGAGTTCTCCGGTGCTCCCCTCCGCCTGCGACGCCTGCGCCGGAGTTGGAGAGACGTCCAGTCGCTCATGTCCACCTGCGACGCCTGCGCCGGAGTTGGTACTGCTCGTCCGGTCACACTCGATCAACACGTCGCCGTGAAGCTGATGGAGCATGGAGATGGGACGGCACCTGCCTCCGCTGCCGGGGCGTGGACATCCGGAGCCTTCCTAGTCAAAAGCGCTCTGCCTGTACAGCGAAATGGGACTCCATAGTCAAAAAGGTTCTGACTGCGCAGGATGCGGGCCGAAGGATGGTTGGAGAGCTGACCCGCTCGAGTCAACCTCGTGGACCGAGGCAGTCGGCTCCCGGGACCCGGGACCGGGGCCGTCGCCGTGATAGAATGTGGACCCGGAGTGGCTGACGTGGCAGAGGATCCACGCGTCCCCGCGACTGTGGGGTCCCCAGTCCCGTTTCGCCGACAGTTGTGATTGGTTGAGATGTGGAAGAAGGTGAAGAAATTAGATGAAAAATGGTTATAATCGGTTAAGACGACAAGAAATTGCTACTACAAATTTTAAACACTAGATGGTGCTAGTATTTTTTTGCCCTCAAAGTAGATAGCAGATGTAACCGGCCGTCCTAATAGTAATAGGCCTCCTGAAACTGAAAGCCCCTCGTGCCGGCCGTCTATCATATATATAGGAGTAGTAATTAATTAACAGGCCTCCTAACGCAGGTTGAAGAAGCCCAACACCCACCAAATATCCAATGAGGGTCGAAAATATATGGGGCCGCCAAAGTCTGGCCCAACCAACCAACCAGATGGATGGGTGTCTGGCGGTTTTTTACTGTTACTAATTTAAATTTTTTTTTAATTTACAAAACTAATTTTTGATTTGAATAATTTACAAAACTAATTTTTGATTTGAATGCAATTTTGCATTCGGCCCTAGGGCGGCGAATGCCCCTGGGGCATTCGCCGCCGTCCCCCAGGGCGGCGAATGCATAGGACCGTCCGCACCGCGATCGGACAGTCCAAATCCACGGTAAATTATTGTAACGCGCGCTAACTACCTTAAAACAGTCATAACTTTCGCATACGGTCTCGGAATCGGACAAATAAGTACTCTACGGACATCTACAGAAAATTTTACATCCGCTTCTCCCCAACTTTGTTGGGTTTGTCCAAAAAAATTTTGCGAAATTCGGCCGGGAAGATTGAGTTTTTGAGGTCCGAAGTTTCAACACGGTTTTTAAAGCACACTCGTAATTTTCTACAGGCCACATCTTACATCGGTTTAAGCTGCACCTTCACGAGATTTTGCTATTCTCGTGTTGCTAGTTGAGAAAAAATATCAAAAAAAAAGAAAAAAAAATTTTGCAGGCGGCCCCCTAGATTCGGACCGTCCGATCGCTGTGCGGACGGTCCTGGCGGCGAATGCAATTTTGCATTCGGCCCCCTGGGGGCATTCGCCGCCATCCCCCAGGGCGGCGAATCCACGTGGCTAATGGCCGCCGGGGCCGTTAGCCTCGGGTGACGGGATGCCATTCGCCGCCCTGGGCCACGGCGGTTTTTAAATACCGCCGTGGCCCAGGGCGGCAAGAGGTTAGTTTTGCAAATGATTTAAATCAAAAATTAGTTTTGTAAATTAAAAACAAATTAAATTAGTAACAGTAAAAATTCGGTGTCTGGCCACTTAACTCAAACCAAGGAATGGACCCACAAAACCTTGTGCCCAAATTAGCTTTTCTTAGCTTGTGCCCAAATTTTGGTTGTCGCCTTTGAGTGTTGACTGCCTCATGCTACTTTCTTCTCTCTCTCCTCAACACCAACAAATTACTACTAGTATCTAGCTAGCATGTCTACGGGACAGCACATTATTTAATTAATTGTATTTATACATGCTGTCAGGTGCACCCCAAAATTCAATATATATATATATACAGCTTGGCCAGTTTAATTTGCTTAATATTGACATGAGGATCAGGAGCAGCTGGCCCTTGAGCTAGGTAGTAATATATATATATGTATGCTCAAGCAATTAACAGTGCTCCACTGGCCCTTCAACCTTACCCCAATCAATAATAGCGAATATATACAGCACGTCAGTGATCCGTATATGATCGCTGGCAATTGATAGATAGATAGATGAATAGATATAAAAAATAACCTGCAATGCACATAAATCTGCATGTATATCTGCACAACAACAAGCACATCGAGATCTTTTTTCTACGGCATTGAGAAGAAGTATGGAGTGATAAAGGTATATAGTATTGCTAATAATCATGAGTTGTACCGAGAAATATCTAGCTACTGAAGATCGATGTAGTAACATATATAACAATACCAATACATCCTAAACATCTTTGAAAGAGCAAGATAAACTCGTTGTTATTCACATGTCTCCAGAAAAGAAGCAGCGTAGAGCTAGATGCAAAATATAAGTGTATATATACATACATACATAATTGGAAGATGATGAATTGGATATATTGATCCGAAGCTAGCTAGCATGAGTAATAGCTACTCGTAAAACCCTTCCCTGGATGCATTGCGTGCATTTACCATGACATTGAGAGGTTAAATAACCCATATTAGCTTGCAAACACTAGTAGCTAGTTAATTCGGTATTGATGTCTTGAGATATGTATCCTCTAAAATGACAACTCATAGATGCATATGGAGTAGCTAGCTAGGCCTGCAGGTCTCTCTCTCTCTCTATATATATACATGAACCAACAGCCAGTTTCTTCATCACCTCTAGCTCGGAGAGAGCGAAACATCTCGTCCAATATCCATACGTCCATCCGCGCTGCGACGCTGTTAGTTGTAGGTGGTCATCATGACGGCGCCGGCGCCGGCGCGGCGGAGGCCCAGCTTGGGGCGGCAGAAGATCGAGATCCGGCGCATCGAGAGCGAGGAGGCACGGCAGGTGTGCTTCTCCAAGCGCCGTGCCGGCTTCTTCAAGAAGGCCAGCGAGCTGTCCATCCTGTGCAGCACCGACGTGGCGGCCGTCGTCTTCTCTCCCGCCGGCAAGGCCTACTCCTTCGGCCATCCATCGGTGGAGTGCCTCCTGGAGCGCTTCCTGGAGTCGGAGTCGTCGTTGCCGGCGACGGCGACGCAGCAGGGGAAGGCGCGCGTGAAGGGGATGGTCGGGGAGCTGAACAGGCAGTACGGCGAGCTGCGCGCGGTGGTGGACGCGCACAAGGCGCGGCGGGAGCGGGCGGAGGAGATTATGGAGAAGGAGCGCGCGGCGAGGAGCCGGTCGGTGGCGTGGATGGAGGCGGAGGTGGGGCGCATGGCGCCGGAGGAGCTGGTGGCTTTCGGGACGGCGCTGGTGGCGGTGCAGGGTGCCGTGTCGGCGCGCGCGGACCAGATGCTGCGCGAGGCGCTGCTCATTGGCCGGAGGCCGCCCACCACCAGCACCAGGGCGCCGCCGGGCTTCCACCTGCCGCCGCACTTCTGAAATCCATCCATGCATATCTCCGCTAGTGCTAGCTTATTCATTCTTAGATCATTATTATTATTATTATTATTTATATTATATTAGTTGTTGCATGCATGCGTATCGTCGGTCGTTGTATCCCAAGTTTTAAGTTGTTTCGCTACCATCGCATTCGCATTATATCCATCTAGAGTATTATATATGTACTAGTATTTTGTATCGATCCCTGCATGTTATTTTGTCTTCGCTGCTGTATCGTCCTCTGCATGCGCACCTTATATGCGCATAGTCACAGATTAGTTCACCTCCATGTATTAGCTGCACTGAGGATGTAATCAACTTTCTTACGAAAAAAATGCATTAGCTACATGCTACATACTCTTCTTGTTATTCTTCTCGTTAATTCTCTCTTTGACAATGTGTGATGCACCCGAGCCCACATAAGTCGTACCAAAGAAAAGGAAAGAAAAAATAGCTTTTTTTCTTGTCGTTTTCCTCTTTGTGGAAATAGACCGTTTAAGTTGTTTCCATAAAACGAGCACGAGAGTGGAAACGAGTTATTACTTTATATGGTTTAACTCAATAATAAAATTAAAATATATTTTTCTTTCTCGTGTTCTCATACCTCTTCACATCTTTAAGGGTAGAGTGCACGTCAAAAAAAAAAAACTTGAGCTCATTCTCTCTCATCAATTTATAGGCCGCTACATAACTTTTCAAGTAGTAGCAAGCTTTGAGATTCCATGAGGTGGGACCAAGTGCTAGGCCTTTTGGGCTAGCTTCGACACCCTAGCTGCTACCAACTCTAAGGCATCACCGATATCAAGTTTTGTGGTAGTGTAAGTTTCCGACACCAACCCCTCTCTCTCTCCCCACTTGGTGACGGTAAAAGGAGCACATTGTTCATGCTCTTACTGCCATCAATCGTGTTACATGGCGTTCAATCTTGCTATCACAAATATATCCTACCAAAGAGACAAAATGACTAGGGTTAAGAAATAGTCTCCATTAGAATCGGTTTTGGCTTGGTCTTCAGACCAACGCATGATGACTAAGGAAAGTGGGACCCACCAATCGACGTCCCACCTTCTCTATATAACTTGTACACAACTAGCAAAGTATCATGGGCTCATCTATACCAAATAGAGAGGCGATTCCCTCGAATACTAGGCTGAAGAGAGTTAAAGATCATCAATCTTTAGGAATAAAAAAGACAGAGCTTCCCATATCTTTGCCTCCATTGTTCACATGCATGTGATCGGCTGATTTTGCGTCGTAATATCATGGATGTACCATTATAGTGGATAGTAATGACACTTTCCTATTTACAAAACACGAAACTTACACAGCGCGTAGCCTATAACCTGTCACGCCCCAAACTGACCCTTTGGAAAGGATGAGTTTGGACCATGCAAATAACCTGCGAACCTGTGCTAGTCCCAGGAATACGGTGCTGGTACCACAGGCAATGGAATCGTCATAGCACAACTTGTCTTTATTAATAGACATTGTCTTACATCCAAGTCGGAACTGCGGACATACCCCAAGTTCACAACGATACATTAGCAAAAGAGCGAAAAACGAAAACTAGCTTAAAGCCACAAGCGTGACTCGGGAACTAAGCTGAAACCCTAAAACTCCTCGAAGCTCGCCTGCTCCTAGAAGAACTCCTCGTCAATTGGATCCAGCTCGTCTTCCGGTACTAGGAGGGGGGTAAATACATATATATATATATAGAGCAAGGGTGAGTACTAGCGTACTCAACAAGTCATGGGAACTCAGGTGGCTAATGCAAGCTTCAAAGGATAGCTAGTTGTTTTACAATTTGTTTCGTTTAAATTGCTTTTAGAATAGTCTAAGTGTGTGCTTCTCGACAATCAGGGCGAGGTGCTGTCTCGTCCGGATTGGAGTGATTTGTATCAATCTTTGAATTGGCGCAACTCACAAGAGTTGGCCTCGGGGATCCAGCTTCCTAGCTGATCCAGCATCATCGTGCCCACAGCCTGGCTGTCCTCGACAGCATCACACCATTTCCGAAATCGGATTCCCAATCCGCAAATATCCTTTGCAAACAGTTGTCAAACAAAACTACGCTAGGAAATCACCTCACATCCACCCATGACCGCGGGCACGGCTGTTCAAACAGTTTAAACCTTTGCAGAGGGGGTACACTTTACCCACACGACGCGACTTACCCTATCACCCAGCCCGCGAATGAACGAACACGACAGGCGACTAGGGGTTTTCGCGACAAGGAGTTTTCGGAGTCTACCCAGGTTACCCCATGCCAACTGGAGAGGTTTACGACCGATTACAGGGTAGGTCCTCTACATACTATACCAGGAACCCAAGAGGCAACCCCGACACCCTCCCACACGATCCATAGTCCATTGGCACACAAGGTGTCCCTGAGCGACTCGTTACTCTACCAGGAGTTGTTCCATATCACTTATCTGGTTGTACTGTTGTATGTTCGGATGAAATTCCAAATGGATCGATCCTTAGCTGTAGTGCGGGAGACTCGTTCTGCTGTCACGATCCCCGCACCGCGGTTTTCGCAAATCATTTTATTTTCAAGGCATCGACCTAGGTGTTGGGTTTTTCAATATTTCATAAACCCAATTTTACCTATCGTAGACATTTTTAAATTTGATATGCGATCATTGGTACCACGCCTATCGGCACGGATACCGGGACCTGTTAAGGGAGGTGACAAGGATGTTTAGGGAATTAACAAACAATCAAGGGAATCATGCAGCAAATGGGTTGGCGGCCCGTCGGTCGTCTGGCGACCACGGTCGAAATTTTAATTACTGTGTAACCTAGATTATACGATTTGGCAAATAAAATAATTAGTTCCATAATTATGGGTCCAAGATGATCAAAGGTGACTTAACTTGCTCAAGGCCTGCAGCTTCGTCTTCGAAATCCACGTCCTCAGGCTCCTCGGGATCCGAAACTACACGCGTTACGAAGAAAAACAGTAAAAAGACTAGTATGATAACCTTATTATAGACTTCTAAGGGTGCCGTTGGAAAGATCTCATTTTTAGAAAATTTCTGGAACTGGAACGGAGTCAATCGGACGAACGGAGGAAAAGATATTTGATTTTAGAAGATTTAAGTATTTTCTGTGATATTGGAAATTAAACAAAAATTGATTTTCTCCGATTTTTGCCTCCTGGGCCACTGCCAGGCGGAGCCCAGCGGCCAGTCGGACCGTGGCGCGTGCGCGCGGGGCAGAGGAGGCTGGGAGTTGGGCCAGCCCAGAGCGAGGCGGCCCAGTTGGCCGGGAGGCACCCAAGCGCGACCTGACAAGTGGGACCGCACGAAAGGATGTGGCCCGGCATCAGCGACTTGGCCGGGCGAGAAAAGGAGTGACGCGACAGCTCCTGACAGGTGGGCCTGACCGTGCAGGCGAGGCCCACTGTCGATCGCGGGTCTACGGTGGAATGAGTCTCCGGAGGAACACGTTCCAGGGGCGGTGTACGGGGAGCACCTGGAGGTCCACGGTACACCGGCTCGATCGGACCCACGCGCAGGCGCGGGGACTGGCTGAGCCGCGCGCACGGGCGATGAGCACAGAGACGTCCACGCCGTCGCGCGCGCAAGCGAGAGGAGGAAGAAGAACAGTGTAAGGATCCGACGGCCCACGGCAGCACGGCTCGCCGGAGCGGTGCCACGAGGGGAGGAACGGCGGCGAGGGCACTAGAGCGACACGGAGGGCAAGGGGGGTCGAGTTATCGGCTCGGATTCGCCGAGATTCGATCGTCCAGGGAGTATTTTGGCAGCGTCCCGAGGTGGCGGTAAATTGGGTACTTTGCCCTCAAAGCTCCCGGGGGCGATTCGGTGCGTCGGGGGCTTCTCGACATGGTGCCGAAGGGATTCCCGGAGAGGGATAGGTCGGCGGGCGGCGACACTCGACTGGCTATGTCGTACGGCATGGCGGCAAGGCGGCGATCGAGGATGGGATGCCTACGGGGCACCTAACTTCCCCAGGGATGGCTAGCGGTGATGTACGATGATTAAGGGAGGGACCGAGGGGGAGTTCGGGATGGAAGTACTACCGTAACCGGAGAGGCGCAGTGACGAATGCCGGCGGCACGAACGTGATCGTTCGTGCCTCGGCGTGAGGAGGGCGGGTCAGAGGGAGCCTGGGGGCAACGCTGGCAATCCACGGGTCCCCATCGGTGGTCCGACGCGAGCCGAGGGGGAAGACGCCGCGGTGTTCGGCGCCAGGGCGATTCAAAGGCGACGATGGCGACGGGGGCTTGGGAAGGATCAGACGAGGGATACGGCGGGGTACTTATAGGCGCGGCTGGTTGCGAGGCTTCACGGGGAAGGAAGGGTCTTTTCCTGGGGCGGTCAAGCGGAGGCTGGAGCGGCGACGTCAACGTCCTCTGCTTGCCAGCGGTAGCGGCCAAGCAGCGGGGGCAGTGTCCGGCTCGGGATGGAAAAAGAAGAAAGAAGGGCCTGAAAGGGGGGCTTGGAGCTTCCCCTTCTGGGCGCGGGCGCGCAGCAAGGCCAGCGGAGGAGCTCCGCGCCTTGGCGGCTAGCGGCGGTCCAAGGTGGCGCGGGCGGAAAAGAAAAAGGCGGCGCAGGCGCGTTTGGAGCGGCGCGGTGGCAGAACGGTCGCCACAACAGTCGGCGTGACGGCGGAGTACTCGGCGGTCGGCCACTGCGGGACTAGCGTGGGCGGGAACAAAGGGAATCCGAAGCCGCCGAGCTGATTTGGAGATTGGTGATGGCGTTCGACCGGCGCGCGCGAGAGAGAGAGAAAACGGGACGAGCGTGGGTCACACCATTTTCATGGGACCTCGGTGCGGGGAAGATGGCACGTGGCGTCGCCAGGGAGAGGGGAAGCGCCGGTTTGGGCGGAGGGGATTCAGAACAGGAACGGGCCGGAGGCGATTCGGCCCAAGGGAAACAGTAGATCTTCTCCATTTGCAGGATTTCAAGGAGATAAACTCTTTTGGATTTATTTGAAGGAAAAGATTAAGAAATCGAATTTTATATTTTGATGAATTTATTGGCAGAGAGGAGAATAATTTTTGATGACAAAATGAGGGGGGATTTTCGAGGACGCCGGTGTATATTTTCGGAACTAGTTCTCAGGAGAAGGAGGATCGCGGGTTGCAAGATTCGAAAACGAGATCACGGCACACGGCACAACGACGATTAAAACTCGATTTTCGAATTTACGGTTTTTATTAAGGTAGTTTTACGCCTAAAAGCTAGCGCGTTACATAACCCCTATGTCTTTAAACTTCACATATATGGAAAAACCTTCATTTAAGTCATGATCAAGTTAATACCGGCTAGCGGATTTTCCCACGCAAATGTTGCCTAGAGCTAGACTTTTAAACTATAATTAAATTTGATATACAACTCTTAGTTTATGTTTCATAGACACCATTGTAATTCATATACAATAGATTTTTAAAATGCAATTGGTTTGATATACAACTCCTAGCTATATTTCCATAGATACAATTGTGTTTTGTATACAGTAGATTTAAAAGTAGAATTGGATTCGATATATAACACTAAGCTTGTCTTAGCTATATCAATCGATCAAGTCCGTTATAATCTAGATCTACTATAATCTAACATTGCAAATCTTTTTCTTTTTCTCTGCATGGTAATTTCTAGAACTTTGTATCAAATTATGGCTCATTTTCGATATCTCTTAATAATATGACTAGCAGTTTTTTCCGTGCAAATTACAGAAAGCTTGACTTTGAAAGTGAAACAAGATTTGATATATAAATTTTAGCTTATGTTTCCATTCATACAATTGTATTTTATATACAATACAGTTTAAAAGTATAATTATATTTACTATACAAATTTTAGCTTCTGTTTCGATAGATATAATTCTAAATTATATGACTATATCTACCAATTCACCATTATAATCTGAATCCACTTGTTCAATCTAACGGTGCATATCTTTCTATTTTTTAAGTTAATGTGATAATTTCTAGACCTTTAGAGTGATTTTGGTGCCTACTTTTTGAGCTATATTAATAATACAATACATAGATAGATAATCCCTCTATCCCAAAATATAGGTACCTTTAGTTTTTTTGGTAGGATTAAGGGGTAAAATTAAATGGAAGAAGGTGGAGAAGTAGTTATATTTTAGGACATTTTGATTACTACGAGAACCTCCACCATGTTCCAAAACTAAAACCCTAAACAGTTTTTTGGGGGAAAAGGAAAAAAAGAAGTCCAGCAGAGCCTTTACTAAGGTCCTCAAAATAGGAAGGCCTCCAAATCCCTCCCCACAGCCCCCATTCCTGGGGGCTTAGCCAGCCCACATTTCTCTTTTTTTAGCGCAGGTGAAATTTCAGTGCGGGCTTCTATCGGGAATGGCGCACCCTATCTCTCACACCGCCGCCACCCTTCCGCCGTTCCACCTCCTCCCCAGCGTCCTTCTCCCGGCGGCACCTCCCCGGCCTCCTCCTCCTCCTCCCGGCACTAGTCCTCCCCGGCGCTCCTCGCCTTGTGTCACGCCCGGATTCACCAGAATTTTCAAAGCTAATTTGTGCACTAAATCCTCGTCTAGGAATCAGCCGAGGTACACAAATCGATAATTTGATAAACATAATCAAAACGAAATAACAATAAATACTTACGAAAGAGTCACTTAGTCCTCACACAAAAGAAAGCTGTAGCGGAACGGCAACCTAGTGAAGTTTCAGCACCAAGCCCACAAGTAGCTCAACTGGGATATAAGCCAAACACCGGAAAACTTCTCCTTCCTGGTGCCTCCTCCTCCTCAGCCTTCTTCACACAGTGCTTCACTGGCGATCTCTGAGAAAGGAGGAGTACCAATAACGTAATAAACCCGTGTTAGAGTTCCTAAAGATACATAAAGATATAGAAAATAAGGAACCGCATGAGCAACTTTGAGATGATCTTGTGGAACACTTGTGGTGCTTCATGGTTCTCAGTAGTTTGTTTCATTACATTTTCTATGGGTTATTTCGTGTCTTACTTTTGCTTGCAAGATATGTTATTTCTATGTTTCTAAATTTTGAATAAAAATTTAAATTAGTGTGTTTTAAATTATTAATTTATATATGGATAAATTCTATGCGTTACAAATATTTATGTTTTAATTATTATAGTGTCAAACTAGGCATATACATATAATGTATGATGAAATACAATAGAAAAAGAAATAGGGGCTGAGAAATGAGTGTTGTTGCTGGAGTTCGAGGCATGTTTGAAGTTCAAGGAAAATAGAGACAGTCTTTATTTAACCTTTGGGGGCTCTAAAATAAGAACTATTGTCTCCTTACCTGAATTATATATCATTACGATAAAATTAAATAGCTGTATAAAATAATAGTTATATTTTGAGATGGAGTAAATAATAGATAGATTAATTTGTAGATCCTCCTTTGGACGAAGCAAATGGAGTGCGTACACTCCTTCAATCATGGAGTTATCGTGCAAAAGCAGCAGATATGTATCTTTCCATTAACTCAAACAGCGACAAGAGAACAATTAATGAAGAGAGCATTGGACTTTACTTGAAATTGAGAATACCCTGAAAATTATTACATGGAGTCGTGCATGATGTGTTGACATTATACTATTGCAGAGACACCTATCGACGTACGTATACTGGTTGATCGACAGCACAGAAGCAGATTTAATTTGTTTGTACAGACATTGATTGGGGATCAGGAGGTCTCGAGGTGGACGACGACGACGATGATTATTGAGACAAGCTAGAAGCAGCAGAGGATCGATGATATTGATGAGATGGATATATGTGATCAGTACTCGGTGGTGGGCAGCTGCTCGTGCGGGCGCTGGCCGATGAAGATGATGTCGTAGACGAGCGCGGCGATGGCGGCGCCGACGAAGGGGCCGAGCCAGTACACCCAGTGGTTGTCCCACACTCCGCTGACGACAGCCGGGCCGAAGGAGACGGCGGGGTTCATGGACGCGCCGTCGAAGGCGCCGCCGGCCAGGATGTTGGCGCCGACGATGAAGCCGATGGCGATGGGTGCGATGACTCCGAGGTCGCCCTTCTTGGGGTCCACCGCCGTGGCGTACACCGTGTACACGAGGCCGAAGGTCATGACGATCTCGAACACCACCGCGTTCCAGGCGCCGACGCCCGCGGACAGCGAGAAGGCGCCGACCGCCGCGCCGCCGGTGGCGATCTTGAGCAGGAGGCAGGCGACGACGGAGCCGAGCAGCTGCGCCACCCAGTAGACGACGGCCTTGAGCAGGCTGATGTTGCCGCCCACGAAGGCGCCGAAGGTGACGGCCGGGTTGACATGGCCGCCGGAGATGTTGGCGCCGACCGCGACGGCCACGAAGAGGGCCAGGGCGTGCGCGAGGGAGGCGGCGATGAGCCCCGCGGGCGTGGTCGCGCCGCCGTCCGTCAGCTTGCCTGCATGCCCCCCCAATTAATTAATCAATTATTGAATCGATATTATATATGCATCATGATGGATATGGGAAGAAGAAGAAGAGGTGCATGCGGGCTTACTGAAGGCCATGCCGGATCCGGAGCCGGCGAAGACGAAGATGAGCATGGAGATGAACTCGGCGACGGCGGCCTTGGCGGTGTCCGGGTGGGACAGCTCGCCGGGGGCGCCCACCGCGATTCGGCTCACCGGCATTCTCGTGATCACTGGTCACTGATTAAAGTTCTCTTCTTCTTGGTGTCTCTAGTTAGTTACCAGCGGCTACTCTACTCCACACACTCTCTTAATATACTCGCTCTCTTGCGTGTATATATATACATATATATATATAGCCTATAGGAGAGTGATAAGGAGAGAGTAGCTAGCTAGCTGAAGGTGGAGCCACTCATGACCTCTTCAAACCAAACCATGTCCATGAGTATGCATGAGGATATATTAATGATCGATTTTTCTATTATTTTCTTCACCGCCCCTTGCGCGTCTATTTTTGTCATCAACAAAAATAGCCGTGTGTACAGACAATTCCATGGATAAGGACATGCGATTTTTGTTTGTATTTCAAGGTTTCTCTTAAATGAGATGCTTGTCCAAAAGAAAAAAAAAGCATGCAAACAAAAGTAAAATTAATATAGATGAGACTCAGAGTATGGGTATGTGCACGCGGATGGAAATTATATAGGAGTATATGAAGAGATGGATGCTCAGAGTTTTTAGAAAAATTATATGCATTCATGTAGCTAGGGCTAAACCAATGTACTAGTAATTATCTGGAGCCATATGAAATAAATAATCTAGTAATTAAATTTTTTTTTCAGTGAGAAAGGTGTCATCGATGAAAAAAAAATGATTCAAGAAGAGGAGTATAGAGACCGAGAATGCGATGTGTGCCGCCCAGCTGTCCTTGCTGATAGGGCGGGCCTCCTAACCAGTAGCGACGCGCCACGTGGACAAACCGTGGCTGGGGCGCCGACCGTGACGTGGCTGCATGCTTTCTTTCTGGATTCAATAATCTGGCTAATAGTAATGGCTCGTGTTTGAGTAAGTTGTGGCTGTGCGCGCTCATCCATGGAATTTGCAGGTTAATCTACTGTACCACTACTCACCAAACCAATCAATCATGACGCATACACCATCATCAGAATCTTCTAATGATCAGATGAGGTGCTTATACTACTGGCTGCCTGTATATGTTGCGCAGCAGGTTGGAATCTTTTTAGTGGAGGCATCAACCTGTCAGCTAGCTAATATATACTAGTACTGTACAGGCGGTAGGAGTATTTCTCTACCATATAAATAGAAGTAGTAAATCGAAAATGACAAGAGAACAAACGGTTCACCATCGCGTACGTTTACTTTTGTGCGTGCTACTACCACACTACTGTATTCCACAGGACCAGATTGATCCACACTTGGGTAAAAAAAAAAAGGACGTGACAGACGCACAGCTAACGGATGCTTCTCGAACAGAATCGACTACTCGAGTGATCCAGAAACGAGCCTATTGTCCGTCTCTATCCCTCGGCCTGTAAAACATGTCATAAAACTTCGAAAAGGAGTATGGTTGATGCATCACGACAGGAATTATTGACTCCGAAAGAGTCCTCTAAAATACAAAATTTTCATTTTCTGCAAGAATCTGAAAAATCCCCTCCTTTTGGCCCGGAGAATTTCATGTAATAACACTATAATCTCGGTGGAAATTAGCTTTAAAAGTACTACTAACGGATTAGAAAATTTACACTGCAAACATACATGGAAACCAAATGGCACCGACGACAACAAACAGATAGGCGTACATAGGAACCAACTAAAATTGACTCGAAATACCCTGGATCGCAAATAAAATCATGACTTTAGTGAAAATGTTATACAAACCTAATCCCTCATATCTCCCCAACAAGGATGGTACTGCCTGTGTCGGTATAATAAGCATATAAATAAATCATGAAAATTTTCAATAAAGAAAGAAAAATAAACATACAGGAATTTACATACAAGACAAAATATCACCAGGAAAGGGTGCTTTCTCCGTACACGAAAATTTCGTTCTCCAAGTCCCTGATCCATTGGCATACTCTATTGCATACCTTGATTGCTTGACTCTGCAAAATAAGTACGCTCAAGGTTATTGAGTTGCTATATAATGGAAAATGATGTATTGATCCATTCCCCTGGTGCCTAGACTTAGTTACTGCGTGTTTGCCTCAACAAACAAAACACAAGTCCGCATACATAAACTGATTGTGATAGGTACAAACCTTGTCAGCCAGTGGATTAAAGGCTGCGTACAACTCAAAATCCTGGGTTATCCAGCAAAACAAAACTGCAACAGAAAAGTTAAAACTTTAACAAACTGTCTTGCTATAAAGCAAAGAGCAAATATCATGACTTGGTAATTATAGTAAACTCAAGAACACCTTAATGGCAACTGACAACATACTCCTGGGAACATAATGCCACAAGCCCACAAACACCATTGCAATAAGCAACAGCTTATCTGGTGCATCATGCACTTGGCATTCCGACAAGTACACATGCACAGGAAGATGATGCTACCATATATATTAGAGGGTCTTTCCATTAAGAAGTTTGGAACTATACTCTATAAAAGAATAGCACAATCCACATGTGACATATGTCTGTACTTGCAAACGTTCAAAACCAAGTCTTACAGAAGAAAAAGGCAATTACATCCCTTATTATTATACACTCCCCAGTTAATATTATTTTGAGAAGGGTTTCACACCAACGTTTGGTTAAGTAGTAAAGTTCATGGAAGCTGACATTCCACACAGGGGTGGAGCCAAGAAATTCATAAGCGTAGGGCTCAACTAATGCAACTTGTTCCATCTTCAAATTTTACATGACATTGTTGAATGGATTTATAAGGGATTAAGGAGACAAGCCTAGGGCTCAAGCCCTAATTCCCTAGGCTTGTCTCCACCCCTGATTCAGCAGTTACATAAAGGCTATATGGGCCCAGGGGCCACATTCTCGCGAGAGTAGACAGAACCTTTGTGGGTCACAAATTCAAAGCAACAAGAATTAAAAGTAATAACTTTGTATTTCAATTCCATGTGGAAGACTCAAAAATGGTCACAACCTCTACCTCACAAAACACAGTGTGCACAGCAAAAAATCACGCTAAAATTTTTTAACTTCTATGCCAGTTTGTTTGCAGGACACATGCATCAACACAAATATGCTGTAAAACCCAACAAAAATACCATAGAACTAGGCAAAATTTGCTGTATGAGACTCAAAAAATGTGGTATTTACTGTGAGACACTTTAAGATGCTGGCTTTGCTGAAAGACACCAAAAAATAAAGGTAATTTGCTACTGGACACTGCAGGCATTAAAATATAATATTTACACAACCGAGGCCCCGTTTGGTAGAGCTCAACTCTCATAGCTAGAGCTAGAGTTGTGGAGCTACCCGAAGGCCGCTCCACCTCGCAGTTCAATTTTTCAGAGAAGCTTCAGCCATACTCCACTTCATTTTTTAGTGGAGTTAGACTGTTTGGTAGAGCTCCAACTCCACTGAACCAAGATCTGAGAGCTGGAGCTCTACCAAACGGGCCTGAGGAGAGAGAGGCTATGTAAAATGTTCATTCTGCCCTTTTCTTCTTCCTCATTCCAACTCCATGCCCGCCAACCACTTGAGCCAGAATTTGGCAGATTCACCACTCAAGCAACAAGCAGATGAAGAGCTCAACGAGGAAACAGCTAGATCTGCTCCATCTTGGAGTAGCCTCCAGGCAGAGGCAGCGGTCTCAGAGACGTACGGCAACTGGACTCTATACTCTACAAGCTTCAGCACCAGAATCCCCCTCTCCCCTTTACTCTGCGAGCTTGATGTCTAGATCCACTCGGCGGCATTGCAAATTGGACCGACAAGCTCATAGATCGGTGGCCTCCAAGACTACCCCAACCCACCTAGGTGAATACCACCTTAAATCCCTCTCCCTGCCTGCACTAGCCAAGGGCGGTTTGGTTCCTCCGCCACCTGATGAGAGTTGTGCACACTACTTTATGATTTCCAGTGCCACAAGGTCCTCCATCCCAATGACGATTTCAGCTCCGCTAGCATCTTGAAATCAATTAGCAGCTAGCAGCATCCCCGCAAACACACACACGCACTAGCAGCATAGAGATGATGAGAAGGACGGCCATCCTTGAAGAAGAACACATGCTGACTCTCATGGTCTGCACGGCGAGAGAACCGACGACAGTCACTGCCTTCTTCCTGATGACTTCGTCCGTGCGGGAGGAAGTTGAAGATGCACATGCTAGCGGTGAATCTAACAATGTTGTGCTTGACAACTTGAACCAGATGTTTAATTATTCTTTTGTATTATTTTGCTTCTTGCCTGTTTGGTAAGGAGAGAAAAGGAGAGAGAGGAGAGAGAGGAGGGCATGGATGGTATTTCATATTGTTTCTCTCTCCTTATCAACAAGATATTATATTTATGGGTTGAGTGTCCAGTAGCAAATGACGAGTTTTAGTGTCTTACTACAAAGACAGGATTTTACAGTGTCTCATAGCAAAGACCACATATTTTGAATCTCCTGTAGCAAATTTTGCCAGAGAATATGGATTCAGTGCTATCTTGTCGCCACGTGTGCACTATAATAACATCTATCTTTATCTTTCTTCATAGATTGTCTACTTTTCTTTTCCATGAAAACAATTTGATGAATAGAAACCTGAACCCACAGGTATCTTAACCGTGGCTGTTATAACTCGTATGCATTATAAAATAACTGAGAATCAGAATTGACTAATAATGGATTGCATCTTTTTCATCTTTTCTGTGGTATGAAACTATGCAGTTTCTACTCACAGATGTCTAGCAAGCACTACAATCTGGTGAACAACCTAACGGAAATGGCCGCATCTGTCAATGATATCTCTTCAAACAAGGGTAATTAAATTGCTGGGTAACTCACCATAATCTTCATCTCTTCTGAATTGGGTTTTATGTGGACCAGTTGTTTTATCATGCATGGAAGCATACAATTTTTTATAAGCTTTGTACAATCTGCACATATCAGTTCAATATTAATTTTATAAAAAATTCATCTGTCTGAAAAACAAACATTGCATTGTATCAAATACCTCTTCTGTTGCTTTGGATTGCTAATGATCAAGGGGAACTCAGATGAAACATATTGATCAAGGTAGATGCTTTTGTATATAAAGTGCCAAAGTCCAGCTGGTCCACCAATTGCCATTTCAGAAGATAATAACTGAGAGTGCACATCTTGAGAGAACTGTGGAGGTGGTGCTACAGATTGAGAAGATGGATCAGCAGGGAGATCTTCAATGCGCAGTGCGCTCTCGTGCAGTGACCTTTGGACTTCAGCAAGGACGTTTGCCTTCAAGAGAACATTTTGAATGCGGGACCTAGACAATGTTCATAAAAAAAAAAAGAACTTAATTCGATATACACTTAAGACAGCACTCACTCAGGCATCATGATATTTTTAAGAGATGTGGCCATTTGACTGTATAGATCACCTGGAATCTTTCAGATCATAAAAAGCATCTGATCTTGCAGTAAGAAGAGTCAAGTATGTATTTTCCTGCCACGAAGAAGATTACTTAAGAAGCTACAATATCTTTTTCCCACTCAGTGCCAGGTACATACAACATGATACATATTAGATAACAAATAATTAGAAGCATGGCCTTGCATTCATCAATCCTATTCATGCATATGTTTCGTCCAAATGTTGAATTCCCCTATAGAAAAAAGAAAAGGAGTCCCAGTATGCTACTCACTTTATTCTTAAATTTGCTAGGTGCTTAATTTTTTTACAGGACCTGGCTTCTTACTCCAATTCTGTCCCCTAACCCTGTTTTCTTTTGTTTGTCTCTTCTATCTTCCTCTCTACTAACAGTGCCACTATGCATCACCCTCATTTCCATTGATTCTCAGTTTTCAACATGCACATTACTAGCACAAAGACGAAGAGTTACCGTGATCGTTGACTGTTTAGTACTCCCTCTGGTTTTTTTAAATGACATTGGTTAGTTAAAAAATGAACTAACCAACGTCATTTAAAAAAGAATGGAGGGAGTAGAATATAAATTGCCGTCTATAGAGAAAGGAAAATAGAACATAGACAAGAAGACAAACTAAGCTAACGTTCAGCAAGGGAGTCAAAAGGCATTATAGCATGATTTGCAGAGAGCAAGACATTGCTTCCCATTTAGTGCATGAGCTATTAACCTAACCAACAGTAAAGGTTCAATAGTAAGGAAAGTTGGCCTAATATGAGGACATATCAGACAGAGACATCACACCTCAATACATTAGCACTATTTGTTATACTTGTAAGTTATTTTCAACACAGATAAAAAAGCATAGACATTAAGATTATATATTTGACTCACATCAAAAAAGTGAACATAAGCATATAAGAATGCCATAGAATTGTATCTTGGAAGGCATATGGGAGAAAAAGACTCTGAAGTCCTGCATTAAATAAAAGGTTGTAAGAATGTCTCAAAGTAAGATTTACCACTTCAGACAGTGTGTCATGATGATTACCTAAAAGATTCAGAGGACAATATGAAATTTGCAAGCAGAAAAATATCATCAGGATGCAAAGTTGCCTTTTGTGCTCCCACAAGACTAATAACCTGAAAAATAACAAAGAATGATATCCCAGAAACACGAACAAGTAGGATTGAAGAGAAATAGCTAGGACAGGCATTATCCTAGCCTGCCTCAGAATGGGATGCAAGCAGCACAAAACAACCAAGGTAGACAGAACAAAAAGCAAAACACACAGATCCTTCTGTAAAATATAGGGCACAGAACTAGAGAGAATTGTTAACTGAAGTGTGATACTGTGGCAACACGAATGACGCCTTATAAAGACCTTACCAGAATTCTGAATTCATCATAGATAAGGTGAAGACATGTCAGGATTGATTAATCAACAAAAATGATGAGAGATACCATTGTATATACACATCTCTAATTGCCAATAGGTGAATGTGGACACGTGATACCTAAAGTGTGCTCAGAAATTCAGCACACTAAACTTAAATACTTCATTTATGCTCAAAAAGTCACATAATTTAGTATATCACTTAAAAGTTTTGCCTGGCATGAAAATGGGCAAACCTTGTGCTCACACATCAACAGTGCAAACAGAACTCCTGAATCAGCAATGTCCTGTAAAACTGCACTAGCTGCCTGCCTTGTTGATTGGGCAAGGGGAAGGCATGTGTACGCATGAAGAAATGTAGCAGGGTTCCTGCAGAATGGTTAGATGAGATTTAGTTGGCCAACTAGAGTCTAAAATGTCTCAAGCAAAGGAGAAAAAAACTGACCAGCTAAATGCATGTATAAGTGACAGGAAAACTGCATCTGTGCCACCTAGCAACGGTGCCATATCAAATTTAGGGTTCTTCTCAAAGCATCTGTTGACTGACTTAGTCAAAATCAGCAGCATCTGCAAATTAATTTTTCAGATAGAGAAATCTGGATGAGAATTTAGAAAGTAAGTTTAATCGCAACCGACAGCCCACAAAATTTAACTGTGTTAGGATGAATGCAGCAGTGGAAGCACCTGACTATACATGAGCTCTAGTTGTCCCCTCAATCCTTCATATGACTCTTCAGTGCAACTAATACAAACTAGGTATATCGGACCCTTGACAAGGAAAACTATCTGAAAGATGGACAATAGGTAGGAGTTAGAAATATTTGGAAATAAGATGTCCATGTTAATTATGCTTGGCGGTATCTTCCAATCTGGCATAAAAATATAGAACAGTGCAAAGTTTTGGACAGGGGGGCACCTCACCTGATGTTTGCCAGCCCTTACAAATTTGATATGGTCACCACTGGAATGAAAACAGTAGGTTATTGCCCAGAAGAAACCACCAATTCAAGAAGATAGACAGAAAAGGTAAGGTTAGGGCTTTAGGCCACAAAAGATGTGATCACTGCAAACACAGAATTGCATCAGTGCACACCTGTTCTCAACGAAAGAAATGATTGCTTGCAATGTAGCAGAAAACCCAGCAAGCTTATGCTCATCTCCATACCTGAAAGTTGAAGGACAAAGAGAATGCATTAAGTGACGGTTTTGGTTGGCTAAATGCACAATCCGTGCATGAATTCCTTCCTGTTGCATAAGTGGCTTTTGTTATTTATTTTCACCTAGAATATATCGGCTTGCCAGAATTGCTCAAAATGAAGAAGTGTTTTTTCCGTTTGCGCCATGAAGCAGAAGCGTCATCCTGTGAAATGAAGCAACATATATCCAGGTGGGTAAATAAGCAGGATAGACATGCTTAGTAGTCCTAAGTTAGTATTGGTGCCGTTCGTTTCGGCCTCTGGTTACTCCCTCGGTTTCCGTTAGCATGTTTTCCAAAACGTAAAACGGTGCGTTTTTTACAAAAACTTTCTATTTGAAAGTATCTCTAAAAAATCAAATAGATCCATTTTCAAGTTTTTAATAGTTAATACTTAATTAATCATGCGCTAACGACGTTTCTCCTTTTGCGTGCGGCTTATAAGCCACACAAAAACTGATTCGAACACCAAGGGCAGATGACATGAATGATTCTGGGTTGACCTTTAAAATGGGCAGAGCAAGCGTTGAATGAATCACATGGAACTCAATTCTAAACGTTGAAAGAAGGCAAGAGGGCAAAAAAAAAAAGGAGAAGATGTGAGAAGCATGTAGTGTGACCTGACCTCGTCGAGATGCTTCTTGTCGCGCGGCCAATCGTCGGGTTGGGGTTCGGGATCGTCGTTGGAGGCGAGGCTGCTGCCCCTCTCGCCGGCGTAGCCGCTGCTGCTGGGGCTGGGTGGGCCCATGTCAGCGTCCTTGTCGTCGTCCTTCCAGGTGGCGGCCGCGCTGCTGATGCTGCCGCCCCTGGACGCGGCGGTGAGGTAGCCCTCGTCGTCCTCTTCGATCTCGCCGGTGGCGAAGTCGGGGGGGAGGTGAGCGGTGCGGAGGGAGAGGGAGGCGAGCCTCTTCTCGGGCTCCAGCGGGGAGTCGGTGGCGGTGGGAGGGCTAGGGTTGGGATCCATGGCCTCCCTTCCCTCTCTCTCTCTCTGGCCTCGGGTGCGCGTGCGCTTCTATCTACTCGTAACAAACAGTCTTAAACTCTAACCAACCGACCGACCGACCACTTGGTTGGACCCGACCCGACCCACCGGTTGCGTTGCCTCGTGAGCTTCCCTCTTCACTTCTCTTCTCTTCTAGTCCTGCTACTAATGAGCTTTGCTTTTCTTTTAAAAACATTCTTGTGCACGCGTATGTGACCAAACAGAAACATCCATGCCCATTTGTTTCCTTGTGTTTGGCTATCGCAGTTTGCTAGTACATCACATGTGTGTACTCTCTTTCCCCTACGGCCAGGATGGATGGATGGATGGATGGATAGAATACATTACAAACCAGACAAGAGAGGGCAACACACACACACACACACACAGAGGAGAAATAAAACACACAAGCCTCATCCGCCCATCACTCCATCCATCATTCACCACCCTTGTTCCATTACCAATGTAGTATGTATGAGCAAATTAACAATGCGCACTTAAGATGCTATCGAACATGATGAAACATGAAGGAATACTACTCCCAACACATCTATACCCAAATACTAGTTCCACCAAAACAACATCGCATCCCCCAAATCTACTTCTCTAATTACACTTCAATACCAAACTACACCCCACCCCCCAAACACACACCCCCACCCACCCACCAAGAATGCCATCTAAATTAAGTGTCAAAAATACAAGGGCAAAAACTACATCAAACTAGGACAGTGAATAAATCCGATCTAATGATCAATTACAAAAATGCATGAATAGGCAGCACACAGAATGGCTTCGCCAGAAACTCTTAGTGGATTTGATGAGCGCATCTCAGGTTCCCCGTATGATTTACATCAGGTTCATGCAGCCATGCCATATGCTATTCCGGACCCTCTGCCAATGCCTATTCTGTAAGATCACAAATACTTGTACCATCTCATACTGTCTGGAAGCTGGCTTCCACGTTTCCCGTCACTAGTTAGTGAAGCAGAGTGAGCAATGTACAAAAGCTACCAGGGGTTCTTATATTAGTCTACGTTGACGGAATCCTTTGGTGAAATGAGGTTGCATCAACTTGACATACAACCCATTCATTTGCACCAGCGAATCATGTGTTCCCTGCTCAACAATCTTTCCACCATTCAAAACAACAATGTTATCCACATGCTTCATCATTGCTGCCCTATGTGCAATGAGAATTGTCGTCTTATTCCCCATGATCAATGTGTCAAGGGCTTCCTGCACCACTCTACTGGACTCGGATTCAATAGAAGAGCTGGCTTCATCAAGCAGCAAAATGGGTGCATTCTTCAGCACTACACGGGCAATGGCGATTCGCTGCTTCTGGCCAGGAGTTAAATCCACTCCCCTCATTCCCACATGTGTGTCATAGCCATGTGGCAAACTGCTAATGAAATGGTGAGCATTCGCAATTCTAGCAGCCTCTTTCATCTCAGACTCAGTTGCATTGTGCCTTGCATAGATTATATTCTCTCTTATGGTTGTGGAGAATATAACTGGGTCCTGAGGAACTAAACCCATGTGGCTCCGCAACCATCTCAAGTTGAACAGCTTCAAATCACGGCCATCCATCAAAACTTGCCCGGCAGTTGGATCATAGAATCTCTCTATCAAAGAAATTATCGTGCTCTTCCCTGATCCAGATACACCTACCACAGCAACAGTCTGTCCTCCATTGACTCTAAGGCTAAAATTACTCAAAACCATCATCTCAGGGCGTGTAGGATAACAAAAATCAACATTCCTGAATTCAATGCTACCATAGACATTAGGGGGTTTTAGCCCACTGGCATCATCTGGATCAATCTTGGGTACACGGTCAATAATTTCAAATACTGAGGTCAGGGATTTTCGACGCTTGAGAATATACGGCGCAAGCCCAAATGGCTCCACCAGTGCAAAAGTCGCAAAAGAGAAGACGATGTACTCCTTAAGTGCTGTTGCCAGACTAAGGTGCCCATTCTTAACAGCGACAGCCGTGTACCACAACAGAAGTGCATTGCAGGCAAAAAGTAGGAACTGAGATAAGCCAAAGGCAAAACCAATGCCCATTCCATGAACAAAGCTTTTCCAAAGAATATTCCCAAGCTGCAGTCTGTAAAGTTCCATTATTTTGTTACCAGCACAAAATGCCACAACAGTATAGATATTCCTGACTGCATCCTCAAGAACCAAAGAAGCCTTCCTGTGCATCTCCTGAATTCCTCTTGAAAAGCCAGAAAGCCACATTTTCTGAGGTAAGGGGGGAAAAACAAATCCAGGTATGAGCTCCACATGAATTTCAACAAAAGCTTAGTGTAGAACTTTTGAAGTCAAGATCTCTGTTGTCTCATTGGACAACTATATGTTTATATGAAGAAAAACATTTATGGGTTAGAATGTATACTCGGCTGACATGCAAAACGAAAGAGCAAAGCCACTATAAACTATTCAAAACAGTGATAACAACTTTCTTGAGTACCTTTACATAGACTAAAGTGAGACTCTTTTAAGTCTTAAGATCACAATGAAGGTATAATGATTTATTAGCAGAACCATTTTTTGTTCATAAATGATTACATGGATACAGGCAACCTGTAATAGGAATCTTTAAGCCTGCGTATTGTTTTCTCAAATAAGTCAGAAAGTACCAACTTCAAAATAACAACAAAATGTTATGTTCATTTTGCGCAAATTTGCATCTGATTGAGCTCTTATAGGTAGCACTGCATTATTTAATTTTTGTTTGAACCTGAATTATCATATTGTAACTAATTCTAGATTAATGGTTTATCAACTTCAAGAGAACAATAGTTATGCTATTACCAAATCAAGCCTATGACTCCAGGAAGTCTGCACATGGTTCAAAACTTCAAATAGCAGTGCATCATCCTGGTGTAACCTTGGGAAAGGAAGCGTTTTGGATTGTGTTCTCATATGTTGACAAGATGTGTTTTGCATGTTTATGTCTCATTACAAAGTCTATACCCTGGGAATGTTGTTACCTTGCTTGAAACAATGCTAATGCCAGGTAACATTAAACGACATCAAAGAAAGTTTACAGTTGGATAGAGTTCAAAACTTCAACCGTTAGTCCGTTACCAAGACAGCTAAAAGAATGCTGCAAATCTTACTAACATGTACCCAGCGTTCGGTATAAGATACATCTATATAGGAAAAAATAATCTTAGTATACAGTTACGACATTACGAGCTTGAAGAAATGTTGATAATAGATGACAGCTAACCTGCGCAACTGCAGAAATTACAAGGATGGGTAAAGTTCCCAGGGCAACAAGAGCAACACGCCATTCTAGCAACATGCCAAGAAGAAGTGCCACAAAAATGGCTGCTGTATCCTGAATGAATATAGAAAGCCTGTTGCTGAAAGCAGCACGAACAAAAGTAGCATCATTTGCAAGTCGCATTGATAATATGTCCGCACTGTTTTCTTCATCATCAAACCACCCTACTTCATTGCGCAAAATTGCTGGAATACAGTAAACAGAAATTGTAAGTTTTATAAGAAATGTGAATTCTTATTGCAGGGGATATGTTAGATAGTAGATGCTGCTGAATCATCCACGCTATAAAAGTGTAGTGCCAGGGGCACAATCACAATATAGATATTGTTTTAAATATGGATGTGATATTCAATCAAGAGTATGTTATAATGGCGCTATTGAACCAATAACACAATAATGGAACTTTCCATGGCACATTTCAGAAGAGGCATACCTGAAAACATCATCCTTCTAACACGTTCAGTCATCTTCTCTCCCATTATACCAAAATAGAAGTGCTGTAAGAAGTTAGCTAGCACGGTTATTATACCCATGCCAACAATGAATGAGCAGTACTTATTGACTTCATCATGCACATCACGTACACCAATTCTATAGTATGCCGCCACTATTAAAGATATTGTATAAGCAAGAAGAGGATTAAATGAACCAAAGCAAGCAGCACCAACACTCCCTAATAGAGCATAAAAATACTCAGCAAGACTAAGTTCTACAAGCCTCCAAAATGATGGAGCTCCCGTTTGCTGCTTCTTTGACTCCTCAGCATGAAAATTGTCAAACATATCAAGAGGACGACTGAAAGTTTTTGAGTGCGAGCGCTCATTCTTTGGATCAGAAGTCAATAGTGGTGATATTGGTGATTCTGGATCTGAAGTATTTGAAGATTGTCGGTGTAGTGGTACATCAATTTTGGGAAGATCAGGCAATTTCATTTCAAAACTGTCCTGCCTTTTGATCGATGGAGCTCTCTCAGAAGCAACCGTAGGTAATCTGGTTTCTGCCATTTGCTCAGAAGGAGGGCTTTGAATATTTGGTGATTCGTGTGAGTTATGATTTGCATCTGAATTGCGGAATGCAAGAAAACCATGTGTTTTTTGAAGTGACGGTGACTTTGACATATTAGGAGAAGATGATTCTTGGAAGCTGTGACTTGCTGATGAATCCCGTTCAATTTGGAAGGAGCTAGGCTCTTTGTAGTTTCTTATCGGAGTCCTGAAACATTTAGGTGGGAATGAGTCCTTCAAATCAACCATCAAAATTTAGGACTACAATATAAATATCAATTAATAACTACCACACACTTATAAACTATAAAGAATAAACATTATTTAATGGATGGGCAAAATAAATAGTTAAGAGATTAAAAGTAGGGATATATTAGAGTATAATAACATCCAACTATACAAGGACTCAAGAAACCCAGAACATTTGTGACATATTAGATAGGCATCCAAAACAAGCAGAATTTATATTGATCTAAAAAATAGCTCAACCAAAATCTATACTCCCACCAGTCAAAAATATCTGTCATTTGGAGTGTTCTCCCAAAGATCACAACAAACTACCGTTCCGCAAGATTGAGCTTGTTGCCCTAATCAACTAGTAGATGCATGCACTTCGTAACTCCCCTGTGATTCAAAATGTTCCTGACCAAGCAGTAGCCAATGAGAAAATGGGCCCATGGTTTTCCATGGGTGTTGCACCCTTACAATATTAGGGGCAAAGAGTAATCAGAATTCCTCCTGGTAGCTGTTTTCCTATCAAAAGCAACAGCTTTTCTTCAATTGAGGGAGCATGTACTTGTATGATCCATGCCCCAAAAAAACTTCTCTGAATCAGACACCTGAATGGCTGGATTTGAGTCAACTTCTGACATACATATCTATCTCCGACTAATATTCTGTGAGTTGTTTTTTTCTTTTTGCAGAACCAGTATCAGATACTTTAATCCAAGTCAGATTTTGGCACACATGTTCATGTCCATGTAACAGTGAGAAATACCAACACATAAATATTGAACAATCAGAAAGAGCATAAGATGATACGAGACTTTTACTGAAGAAAATAAATTGAAAGTAATTAAGTGTGAATCTTGAATGCAGGGAAAGGAAACTATTAAAACTATAAAGTCAGAACAATTAACTCAAGCTGGAATGTGATAGAGGCAGATAGTACTGGTTGTCCAGATTTCTTTTGTAATAAATGTATGTATGGACCTCAAAATTCAAATAAAAATAAAATATCTGCTAGCACCAAAGGAAATCAGGAAAGTTCTCCAGCATTAAGACAGAACAAAAAATACATGCTAATTAGAGAAGATGGGTGTACTAACCGCTTTGGAAGTTTTGCTGCTTCTTCACACCTAAGTAGTTCTGCATATAGGCCATCCAGATTTAACAACTCTTCATGTGTTCCCATCTCAACAAGCTGACCTTCCTCCATTACAGCTATATAATCAGCATTCCTGATAAGGCTGAGGCGTCTAGCTATGATGATGGTAGACCTCCCAAGCATCAGAATATCTAGTGCTTCCTGAACAGCTTTCTCAGCCTCAAAATCAAGAGCACCAGTAACCTCATCCAATAAAAGAATTGATGGATTTGAAAGCACAGCACGAGCAATGGAGAGCTTTATCTTTTGTTCCTCTGTCAGTGAAAGGCCAGCCCGACCAACCTAATTCATATTTAGGTTAACTAAATAAGCATGTACACCAGTAAAAAAATAATAAGTTTTGCAGTTTTAATATATTTTAGAGATAAAGCATGAACATCACCTGGGTATCATATCCTTTTTCAAGAGAACTAATGAAAGTATGTGCATGAGCCGTCTTTGCTGCCTCCTCAATCTGGTCAGTTGTGGCAGATCTTCCATATGCAATATTTTCCCTGATGCTCAAGCTCAATAAAGCCGGTTCCTGGGTCACAAGTCCTATCTGGCTTCTTAACCACTCTAGCTTCAGGTTCTTTATATTTTCTCCATCCAAGAGCACTTCGCCTGCAACATATAGTGAGGTGATTCAAATTCACAATTGAGTTAACAGAAAATAGCAGAGAATAGCTTGTAACCATAATACCTAAGGTAGGGTCATAGAAACGTTCCATGAGAGGAATTATGCTGCTTTTCCCTGAACCATTTCTGCCAACAAGAGCAACAGTCTTTCTAGCAGGTACAGTAAGGTAAAACCCACTTAAAATGGGGATTTCTGGGCGGGAGAGATAACTGAAGTAGACATTACGGAACTCAATGTTGCCTTGAACTGAAGGTAAGGTACGGCCATCCTGGTTTATAACAGAGGTTGAACGGCTAATCATTTCATAGAGCCTATATGCAGCTATACGTCCTTGTTCAAAAGAATAGAAGTTTGTTGCTGCTTGATTAAGACCCCTACAAACAATTGGGAACCATGAGTATGCTGATCAGTATAAAACTATAAGAAAGGGCAATCTCTTAAATTTGGATGCTTACAGGCCACTCAGGATTATAGAAAACAGGGCTACTACAACTTCACCACCATTAGCTTTTCCATGAGATATAAGGAACCTCCCAACCCAAAGTTGTAAGGCACAAGAACATATGGCAAGGCCATATGTAAATCCAAGACCAAGACCTTGTACCAGACTTATCAGTATTCCATAGCGCAGTGTTGCTTGAAGTGAAGTAGCATAAGAATATTTTGCGAGGGTCTCATTTGTGAATGAGTACAAAGTCCTAATGTATAAGATTGCCTGCAATAATGAGATCAAATGGATACACACTTTCATTAGCAGTTAATCAATAATGCTAGATGCAGTTGTGAAAGAAAGCATGTTTTGTATTTCAGCAGGGGTTAGCATGTTTTGTATTTCAGCAGGGGTTACACCAGATAAAAATTGTCTGAGTTGAACTATTCCTAGCTAAATCCAACATTCCACAATATCATTGACTAGATTAAAAGAGGCCTACAAATTTTCAAGAACATAAATTTTTCCTTTTAGACAATGATGATGTACTCATTCTTTTTTTTTATATGCGAAAGAATCATTTGTAGTGCGAAAATAGGAAATAAATCAAGGTTATTCATGGATGAGATGCAGGCAGTCATAACAAAATGAAAGAAAATCAAAGAATTTGATTACCTGTTCAGCAATGCTTGCTGCTTCACCATATGCATCCTGAATGTTTTCTGCAAGCCTATGGAGAAAAATATTTGATATTCCTCCTGCAGCAACAATGAATGGACCAGTAGCCAATGTCAAAAGAGCTATTTGCCAACAGTTGACCAAACCGATGATAAGACCACCAAAAAACGTAGCCATGTTGTGGATGTAGTTCCCAACCTAAAAGAACAAAGCCAGAATGCGCCAATAACCCTTGTCAGTGAGATAAGCATGCAAGTTGTTGTCAATAATTATGAAGGTTTGTAACAACTCACTTTCTCACTCAGGGCAGACTGGATGAGTAAGACATCACTCAGCACTTGACTGACGATATCACCATTGTTCCCATAGGTATCAAAGAAACTCATGTCTTGGTTTAACAACACTTGTACATACTTTGACCTTATCACTGCTGTCTGCCTTTCCCCAGTAAGAATCCAGCATGAAACCTCTGTAGATATAACAGACATAGTGAATTTGTTAGAATTAAAAAAAAAACCTGAGTAAGCATAAAAAGCTGATATAGCCTCATCTTACCTATCCATCCCGCAAAGAAAACACCAATGGCAATATAGAGGAAGTGTAAAGCATGCTGCAGGTAAAAAACTAAGTTACTAACTTCCAGGACACATATAAGAAGACAAGCAAATACTGATATTTACATAAAACTGCATAACCAATTAGATAGATGGACAAAAGGTGCATAAGTGAATGCAAAAATGCACAGATAATAGTGCAGGAGTTAGAAAATTGTGAGGGTTTAGAAAACCAGAAAGCTGCCAAACTAATTTTACTAGATGAATTTGCAAAGGTTCATCGTGTGACAGTGAATTGGTTCAATCGTGTGCTGGAGTGAAAGGTTGGTTCCAGCTGAACCCACATAAAAGCAGGAGTCATAGAAAAGCTAGCACAGGCAGAACATTCAGCCATCAAATGATATAAGCTTGAAGCATAGGACTAAAAAACGGTAGTAATACCATCTCGTAAAGCTGAGAAGCTTATCTAAATCACCATCGAATGCACTTGGCAACTTACCAAACAAACCTAAGAATAAATCTGCACTCTAACTACTTTGTTTATCAAATTGAGGATAACTAATGTGAAGCTGGTAGAAGAATTCTAAAAAATGCCAAGGAAATTTGCATTATTACTGTCTCCAAGTAAGAAGAAACCTTGGTCTGCGGGGCGTCCACAAGCAATGAAAACATTCCATGTTGGGCGTGAGAATACATGATTAAGATCTGTATGAGAAAAACCTGCTTGATGTGGTCGAAAAGCTCGTGGTTGTGGCGACCATGTAGCGAGTTGATGGCCCTGCCGAAGAGGTGGAGGTAGACGACGAGCGCCACCCCGTGGGCCGCGGCCGCCACGCCGCCCGCGGCCATGAGCGCCCAGTCAAGGCGGTCGGCGCAGGCAAAGAGGCGCTTGAACGGGACGGCGGCGGGGGGCGGGTCGGGCTCGTCCTCCCCATCCTCGAGGCCCGCGGCGGCGTCGTCCTCCGGAGGTGGCGCGCCGTCCCCGGCGAGGTCGGCGGCATAGGGGGAGGGCGATTCCGGCGGCTCGGAGGCCTCAGAGACGGGCGTGAGCGGCTGGACGTGCGGCGGGGACCAGCCGAAGAGGCCCCGCGAAACCATGAGAGCTAGTGCTTGGTGTGGTCGCTTGCGGCGGCGGCGGCGGCAGATTTGAATGGCATGCGATGCGAGTGTGTGACAGGCGAAAGCTAGGGGGTTGGTCTAGTCAAAAAAAGGCGAGAGTAAGTAGAAGAATGCCTGGCCCTGGGAAGGGCGGCGGAGGTGGAGGCGGCGGTCTGGTCACTGCTGTGTTGGTTCGGATTCGGCGGCGGAGCAGAGGCGACCTCGCCGGCCGGATCGGAGGGGGAGGGGAATACTACTACTGCTCCGCTACCACTAGCATCCCGGAGTAGTACTATCTCACACTGTTGCTTTTCTTTTCTTTTTTTTGGATTGCTTTAGGAAGGTTGACAGGTTGGCGCTTTTTAGCGCACAAGGCCTCCACGTTCTGCAGTTTTGCGTTTTCGGGTTGGTAATGTACTGTTTGGCTCTTAATCCTCTTTGATGTAAGGAAGCGTTTGCTTCTACTTACTGCTTATAGTTTTTCTGTTGATTTTTATTAGCACGTTTCTCAAAATATAAAATAGTGTATTTTTTGTAAAAAATTTCTATATGAAAGCATCTCGAAAAAATCAAATAGAGTCAAGTTTTTAATAGTTAATACTTAATTAATCACATTCTAATGATATTTCTCATTTTACATATGACTTATAAGTCAGCACAATAAACTAATTTAAACATCACCTAATTATAAGAACAAGGTACTCCCTCCGTTCTGTACTGCAGGCCGTTTTAGTTTTGCCATAAATTTTTTAACTTTGACTAGGTTTACACAAGAATATGTCAACGTCTATATAGTATTGGATTAGTTTCATTAAATTCATCATAAAATATGTCTTAATAGTTTATTTGTTACTGTAGATTTAATTTCAGATAGTAACAGATAGACCAAGACATTCAAATGTTCTGGAGTGGCATTCTGGCATTATCAAATGTATCAGTCTTTTGGAACGGTATCTACCATTTCAAAATGTCATTTCTTAAGATTGCATGTTATGGAGTTACCAGAACTAGATAAAATCACACGGGTTGTTGCGGAAACTAAGCTCACATGACAATAAATAAAGACGAGGGTTCAAAATAAATTTGCTTTGTTTGTGGCCATATTGCTTTCGACCATTGAAAGCATCTTACTATTTCTTGTCATATATATCAGTACAGGTATGATTTCTTAATTTAGGGTTGTACATCTTCTAAACTCTTGCATATATTTTATATGCATATCCTCTCATATATTTTAGGAGTAACAAATAGAACAAAGATTCTTCACTAGTACTTGAGTAATAACCTCTCATGACTCAATTTTTTTTCTTGCATTGGACTTATCTATGTCCATTTCTGGTGATGCTGAAAGTAAATCTACAGTTTTTTTTTTTTTAAGATTAGGTCGAGAAAGAGGTAGAGGTTGTAAGGGTTATGGGCAATGGTGATGCCATCGAAGACATTAGTTAACTTGAAAAGCCATAGAGATAAAGAAGTTTGACTGATAGAAGACATCAATTTATTTAATGGTAGTAGCGCCATGCAAGAATAAGAAAGAGGACAGTAAAATTTCGTAAAAAAACAAGGAATTCAAAGGAGAAAAGACAATAATATACAAACAATGCCTTGATAAAGACAGGGAAAGGAATATATTGATTTTGGGAGGTGAGGTTACCTAGTCCGACATATTTATTCACTATTTCTCTGATTAATTTCTTGAATGACAGCTTTTTTTTTTCACAAGAGAATTAGGCAAACTGCATGATCCAACGGCTTGGGGAGGTGAGAAGTGCAAGAAACCCCGTTCAGAAGTGATGGATTTCTCAAGAAGCTTTCTTCTGTTGTTTAAATTTATCAAAATAAATAGTTATTTATTAAGTTTACTTATTAAAATATTAATTTATCATGTTAATCAAATAGATCATCCATTTCATTTCATCCGCGTTTCATCGCTTTGAAACGGGGTATATGGGGGCATCCTACCTAACGCAAAGAATTAGTCACATGAGATGGCAATGTTCTTACCATGATTAACCATGATCAGTGTGAGCTAGCTGCCCCGATCGATAGATGCAACTCCCGTAAGACGTACGTGCAGGAAGAATCGATGCAAGTTGTTCCTTAGCTGCAAGCATCCAACCACACATGCTACTGATGCAGAAGCAAATTAAGGAAGAAGCCATTAGTCCACCACCTGGAGCGCGTCGTACTCCGGGCCGGAGATGGCATCAACCATGACGGCGGCCGGCGTGAGTTTGCCGTCCGACGACTCCAAGAAGAGCCTCATCACCAGGTTCTTAATTGGAGTAGCCGCTCACCGCCGCCGCATCCTTCTGTGCCGCTGACGCCGTCGCGCCCATGCTCGATCTGGCCACTGTGAAAGGTCGGGCGTCCATCGGCACGATCGATCTCTGTTGCCTGGCTGGTTGATGAAGAACGCGATGACATGCCCGGGGCCTAGGTGCCCCCTGCACAGATCGCCCAGTACTCGTCCATGCCAGCGTGGCATCGGCAGCGATCGGCACGGCGTCGATGATATTGTCCCTGTCTCCCTAGTGTCGACGATGGGGCACACTGGCCGATCGAGAACGCCAAGGCTGGACTCGCCTCGACGATGGATTAGTACACCTTCCCCAACGTCTCACCGGACTCCACCCACGTCGTGTTTGAGCCGCGTCGACGCGGATCCACGGCGACCCCTCTCCTCCGACGTGAAGCTTGTCCCTGGATGCCATGGTGACCACAGCGGCCGGCTTGACCACGCCGGCGTGCGCTTTGTACGCGAGTGACCGGTGCGCTGTCACGTTCGGCACGACGGCATCCTCGAGGCAGGACTCCATGGCGCCATCGTCGTCGCCGGTGACGACGGCTTGCACGGCGAGGAAGAGGCGGACCCGGAGGGAGAGCAAGGCGGTGGACGGCTGGTTAAGTGGGTCAAATGAGGGAGGTGGCAAGCCACTTGGTGTGGTGGCGGCGGAGGTGCCTCGTCCAAGAGCAGGCCAGTGGGAGAGGGGAGAAAGGGGATGGGCCGGAAGCGGCCCAGGACTGAGAGAGAGGATTTTAAATTGATTTTTCATTTTCAATAAACACTGAAATGAATTTTTTAATATTAAAATTAATTATTGAGCTCTGAAAATTTAGGAAAAATTCCATAGAGTACTTTAGGGCATGAATAAATTAGGAAAAATCCCTTCACGCATGATTTATGATAGGAAATTTTATTTCCCATGTTTAATTCACTTGTTAAATGCTTTTGCAATTTATTATAAATTCTATAAATCAATTATTTAATGATTTTTAAATCCCTGAGGAAAAATTAGTGCGTGACAGCCTGGGCCCTCAACCCGCTCACCACGCTCAAAAGCTCGTCTACAACCTCCGTATCGTTCGTGGCAGCGGCAAGTCAGATAAGGAGGGCTTCTATGTCGTCACCCTCTGGATGCATGAACACCACCCCTGGACACTCACCTGCAATGTCGCCACCCTAGTTCGACTACCTCAAGGACTTCCCTAAGCTCCTCTTCCGCCTACTCCACGGCCTCGACATGCGCAAGCTCGCCAAGGCTGCCGCGGCCGCCCACAACTTGCGCAGGGCCAGGGAGGTTGTACTCATCGGGCAGAAGCGTGGCCGAGGCCTCGCCCTCGCTCGCAAACTCATTGACACCATGGCTTTGTCCAAGCCCCTGCTCTGCGACTTTGTCTCCGCCGCTTTGCTATCCAAAACCAAGACCAAACCTAAGAGAAGCAACAAATCTGATGCGGGGATAGAGATTGAGGAGCTCGAGACGGCGCAGCCCATCACCATGGAGGTGGACCAGAAGCCACCGGAGAAGAATCATCGGTCAACACGCGATAGAGCCTTTCCAATCACATCCTCATCCGCTAATTGTGGGATTCAGCAACTTGTACGATCTATTCAAGTTCGACGCCCTGGACACGGGCCTTCTTAAAGCTTTTGAACTGTAAGCATTCTCTCATGTAATATCTATTTAACCATTTGACAAGTAGTTGTCTTATAACCACTTTTGACGCTCTCAAGGGAATTTGGCTCGAAGCAAGGAAGCACAATCACCCGGTTGGCTTAGTAGACCCGGAGATGATATGCATGCCGATGATTGCAAACAAGAATAGGTAAATTGCGGAGTATGTGACCCGCTGCTTGTTCCATCACCAAGACAAGGAGTACATCATGTTCCCCTACAACCAACAGTAAGCTAAGCTCATAACCCAGACCCTTCATTTAAATTGATTGTTCCTTCGATTTAATCACAACTATATACATTCAAATAGGTAACATTGAGTCCTTGTGATCATAATACCAAAATGTAACAAGCTTATATTCCTAGACTCCCTACTAGCAAATAAGCATGACTATAGTCCTCTAACTAATTTGATCAAGGATGCTTGGCAAAGCTGTGTCAATCAGGGAGGCAGGCAAAAAGAGAATAGCCTCAACCTTGGAATAAAAACAAATTTTGCGTGTTCCCGACAACCCAATACTGGGAACACTTGTGCATTCTATATCTGCCACCACATGCTTATCTTGACGCAACAGGTGAACGATTATGATCCTGAGGTTTATTGTCTTCAAATATCCATCACTCTTTAATATTCAATACCGTTATTATTAGTGAATACTAGTAATACTATACCATATGATCAACAGAGTAACAAATAGAATTTCAGAAATATCAACGTCGCCAACATTAGATCAAGGATGGAGGAATCCATCCTTTTGAATGTCATCTCCAAGAAAAGACCATTCCATAGTGAATGAAATTAAGTTAACAAAATTTGGGCTTATTAAGTGAAACATTGTTCTCTAAACTTGTACTAAGTATTTTCCAATTTGCAGACAATGAACTTTGTATGAATTTCTATATTTTTAAATGTGCATGTGACATTCTGAGATTTCCTGTTAATTAGTTGCTTGTCAATGTGATATATTGGGAGATGTGTGAAAGTGTGTGAAATGAAATTTTGATGTATATGCATTTCGATTTGTGATGTGTGTGGGAGATGTGAAGTGAAAGTGTACGAAATGGAATTTTGATGTATTGTGATGTATATACATTTGGATCTGTAATATGTGTGTGTTGCCATTAAACAAAGAAACTTATTGTTATCTGTAACGGCTCCTAGGCATCCTAGCCGTTTCAGTTGAACTTATGGAGTCGTTAGGTATATAATCATCTGTAACGGCTTGAAATATAGAGCTGTTATAGATAATAGTCAAATGTAACGGCTCAGTATTCTTAGCCGTTACAAATAATCTTCCACATCTGTGATTACTTGGTAGTATCGGTTGGCTTAACCGATAAAGATGATCAGTTTCACCTGCGTTACAAATAATCTTTCACATCTGTAATTACTTGGTAGTATTAGTTGGCTTAACTGATAAAGACGATTGATTTCAGCCGTTACAGACAAATGATAAATGGTTCTGCAGCAGTAGTGTCTGCCTCTGTGAGTTAGTTTTTCTTTCGGAATTTTTACTCTAGCTAATCTCTTCTATTGATTAAGCCGCATGCATATCTGGTGGATTAATTGATTGCTGTGCTAACCACTGTTATCGGCGGGCGACGAGTAGCGTACATGTTTTGAGTTCTTTCAAATAAAATTTGCGGAAATTGAATTTGATGCAGTTTGATCCGCCGTACGTCGGGACCAGAAGAAATAACAGTAGGTAGCGCTGTTCTAAATTTGCGCTCTGTGAGCTCCTCCTGATTAAGAGATTCGGTCCAGATCGACTCCTGATTCATTTGGTCCAGATAGATTAGGAACAAATTGAGATTTGGTCTAGGAGGAAATTTTGATTTGGTATAGGAAAAAAATAGCACATTTTCGGCCCGTTGCTAACAGATCGATTAGTAAAAAAAAATAGCAGTCTATGATTCCCTGTGAAACAAGACGATATATATACTCCCTCCATTTCCAAATACTTCAATTCCAAATACTTCAATTCATATTAAACCTATGATTGTTTGTCACTTCTGCAAAAATTTTGTAAATACTTATATTATCGAAGTGATTTACATCACAATCGTTTTATATTTAAAATATAATTGTTTGTCTCTTCAAAAAAAATATAAATACGTATATTATCAAAGTGTTTTACATTATAAACGTAAGCAGTGAACTTTTGCTCCTCGTAGTTTATCCATTAAAAAATATTAGTTAAGATCGAAACAGTATCGATCAACCGTAAAAGTATTTTGGAATCGAGGGAATATATATAGAAAGATGTACACATAGTGTACTTGATGTGACTATCCACTCAATGTATAAGTTCGTCACAGTTCACCGTTCTTGGATGGAGATAAATTTGTTCAGTCTTGTCACAGAATAACAGTTGATGCATGGAAGAAAGATAAAGGCCCTAATTTTTTTTATTCTAGATTCTGGGTTTTGATTTACACGTTTGTTAAGCTCCTAAAATAACATTTTAACTTTATAGAAGTGACAAAATTTAGATAATCTATCAATTCATGGATTTCAGCAAGATCAAAGGACGACGTACGAATAGCAAATTCCATTCCACCTCGAGCTTATTATTATTGATATAAAAAGAAGCAATGATAAAACTGAAAGGAACGAATTAATAAATTCTAATTGAACTGGAATGATCTAAACAGAATGAATGAATCGAAGTCTATTGAGATGGAGGATGGATGTGGCGCTAGAGATGAATGATAGCTAATTGGAAGTGGGGGCGAAGAAGATCTCGGAGTCGAGCCTCTTGGAGCGGAAGAGCTTCTCCATGTCGGGGGTGGTGTTGAAGGAGGCCTCGAGCACCGCGGGCGAGATGGCCTTCCAAACGGAGGTCCTCCCGGCGAGGTGGGAGAAGACAGGGTTGGGAGTGGTGATGATGGAGAACCACTCCATGCCGGTTTCGTCGGCGATCTTGGAGACGACGAAGAACCTGGGCACGATGAAGAGGCAGCCTCCCTCGGCGCGGGTCTCCAGCACGCGCGTCCCGTCGATGCCCACCACCTGCACGCGCCCGCTGCCGCGCACGATGTACGTCACCTGGTACGCCGAGTCGCACGAGAACCCCGGCGAGCACATGGAGTGGCCGTCGATCCTCACGAGGTCGGCGCCGAGCCCCACCTCCTTCACCAGCGGCAGGTTCTGCGTGTTGAGCACCACCACGCGTCCCCCGTTCTTGATGTCCACGTCGAGCGGCGCCTCCAGGCAGTTGAGCACCATGCCCTCCCTGTCCTTGTCGGACGGCTCGGGCATCCTCTGCCCGTCCTTGAGCTTCACGATGCCGGCGCCCGCCTGGCTGGACACCAGCTTAGCGGCGGCGTCCTGCGGGAGGTCCCAGGCGCGGCCGACGAACTCGGTCGAGAAGCCGGTGAAGATGCCGGTGGAGCCGGTGAGCTGCATGTTAGTGAAGCGCCCGGGGGTGTGGCCCTTGGAGGTGTCCCCGAGGAAGAGGACGACGAGGTCGGTGGCGGCGGCGTGGGTGTTGTGCCACCAGGTGACGACGCCGAAGGGGAGCGCGAGCGCGTCGCCCTCCTTGACCGGGATGAGCTTCTCGGCGGTGGCCTCCGGGAGGACGAGGCCGCAGGTGCCCTTGCCCTGGAGGACGTAGGCGACCTTGGCGGAGTCGGAGTAGGAGGGGAGGGCGAGGCCTCCGGCGGCAAGGGAGAGCTTGGCGGCGCCGATGGAGGCGGCGCGGAGCATGGGCAGGTCGGAGGGGGACCAGTCGCAGTAGGCGCCGCCGTCGCCGCCGTAGGTCTTGGAGGGGCGCTTGGGGCTCAGGTCCATGGTCATGGACTCCGCGGATGAAGTGCTGCTGCTGCTGCGCTGCACCATGGTTGGTTGCAAGTGGAGTGGAGTAGGCAAGTTTAGCCTGTGCGCAAGGAGGAAATTGATGGATGGGAACGGTAGCTAAGGGTACCCTCCTATTTATAGACAAGTTGGAGGCATCCATGCATGCAGTGGTTAGTTACTAGTTTGTTGGCTGGTGGATAGGATGAGAGATTAATTATCCGTTAATCAAAAGTTTGTTAGCGTGGATAGGACTAGGACCAGGAGCCAGCGGTACATCATCTTTCGCGATCTGCCTCCGCTTGGATCGGATTCAGGAGCCAAGCCCAACCAACTTCTTGGCCCATAACATCAATATAGATGCGATCAATCAATCAATCTTCACATCATCTCTCTCCTCAAGGCCCACCAAATCTTCCATCTCTCCAAAAGATCAAAATATGTCTCCTGGTGTGTCTTTCTTTGTTTCTTTCAACTTCTAGGGGCACGCGTACTACTCCCTCCGTCCCCAGCATTCAAAATTTATACCAAAACATAACAATTTTTATACCTATATTCTCTTTTCAACTAACGACAAGTTTCCACTAAAAAAATTTTTAGCCACTTTCTCTTCTCAACAAATCACAACATTTCTCCATTTAATTCCAATAGCTTTCTTTATATCCGTGTCTAGCTCTAAAACTCCTTATATTTTAGAACAGAGGAAGTATATGACACACTCTCCGTCTCATAATACAATAGATTATGTTATTTGGTCAATTTAAACTTACAATCAAAAGACGCATAAAACCCTAAAAAATGATAGGTAAAGAATAAACTAGTATAAAATATGATAGGAGAAGAATAAACTATTACAGATGAGATGTTAGTAGGTGAAGAGTATATAAGTTGGTAGGTAAGGAAAAAAGTGCTGCTTCGGGATCGCAAAATTTCTTATATTTAGGATAAATTTAAAGGGTAAAATCTCTTATATTATAAAACGAAAAGAGTAGCTAATCTAGTGGAGCGGAGTATACTCCCTCCGTTCCGTAATATAAGGAATTACATTATTTTTCATAAAAATTAAAGAAATAGTAAAAGGATAAATTATAGTATAAAGGGTGATAATTAAGAAATAAACTAGTATAAAAGTTAATAGATAGAAAATAAACTAATACATAATTGATAGGTGAAGAAAAAAGTATTGTCTCGAGATTTTAAAATTCTTTATATTTTGAGATAAACTAGACAGCAAAATCCTTTATATGTGAGAGGAAGGGAGTATACAGTAGTAATACATTGGGTGGCTGGCATGCAGCATCAGATTCTATTCTAGTCGTGGGTGGGAAGCTTCTCACAATTGCCGATAGACAGCCAACACCTTTCTTTTCAATGTGAACCAACTAAACCAAAAATGTATGATATATGAACAAATAATCAACAGGACGTACTACTATGGATTGACCAGATACATATCAAACCAGTAATTTAACATGAAAGATAAAACATCAAACCGATCGATCAGATGATGAATTTTGGTGCTACCTAGCTGCATTATGCATGCATGCTTGCTTGAACGATCATGCTGAATTTGCTGCTGGTCCGTTCAGAACATTAGTCAAATGAAAAGCAGCTAACACCGGGGGACGTTGTTCATACCTCTCAACATTAATTCCAACCATTTGCATCTATTCAGAAAGGAAAACATGCAGGATATATGCAGATATTGGAGCATATTAAAAGCGAAATTAAAGGAGGAGACTGACAAATTATTTGGCATTATCTTCGATATATTCTCCGGACCTACCAGTAGGAATTAACGAGAATCGAAGCTTCATCAGGGAGCCGCCGATGGTGCATAGCATGTGATTCTTTTTCCTGGTCCGGGAGCTAGTACAACACTAGTCCACTCGTCAACTGCAGTATTAATTTTGGGACTAAGCACCATGCTTAGCTTTGATTTATCAAAGGAAAGGATGTTTGTCAATTGTCAGTGTATTCTAATAGCTTAGCTAGCCGTCTCTCGTGCCGCTGCCATTTGCCTTTTTCTTTCTTTCTTTCAGGGGGTTAGGCTCGAGGCGAAGAATTTCAGGGTACAATTACTGTACATAATGTAAATGAACCTGTGCAGCGGGCGCCTATGCTTGCATTCTTCTTAATTATTTTTTTGTAACCAACAAGAAGCAACCATAATGCTGAACTACTTGGTCCATTTATTCAGATACTCCTCCCAATTGACTAGTAGGAGTGCCTCCATATTCAGATGAAAAATCACATACGCAAAGATGAACAAGTGACAGGAACAGAGCACCGACTGAAGAGCTTACCGACCGATTGATGGTGCAGACAGTCATCATTACCGTCATCATGATTTGCAGGATCTGCAGCAATTGATCCTGAACCAATTTTAATGACTCACCAAATTAAGAAAAAGAAACCCAAGTCGTCAATTTATAGGGTAAAGAGAGAGTGTGCCTCCCTGTAGTAACAATGTCAACAAAGCAAAGTGCCCAGATGATGCATGCCTGTTTTTTTAATTATATACTACTTAAAAGCACTCACTCATATAATTTATAAACAAGTAAGTAATCTTTCTCTGCATCTGCATGCGTTTCAAACCAAGGGGCCGAAAGGTAAGGTGCAGATTTTATTCATTTCGGCGGACGAAGAAAGACTGGTTCCCCTTGTTCAGTTGAGTCAACCTCTAATAGCCAGTTTCTCCATTCCGACGGCGACGTATAGGAGTCTAATTAATTAGAGTAAACTGGACTAAGTAGTGTTAGTGAGCAAATTGTAGAATTAATCCGCATGTATCATTCACCCGTTCCTTGCCTTGTCTCATCTCTCGTATTCTAGTAGCAGCTGGAGTACTAGTCTACTACTACTTGTACACTTGTGCTAGCTATTCTTATCAATCTGCTTCATTTGACTCTGCATCTGCATCTGCAAGCAGGAGATTTTTCTTCTTTCTTTTATTACTGTTCTTTTGTCCTTTTATGGCCTGATTAGTAATTCGCAGAGAAAAGTACTAACACTAGGAGAGCATGTCTGCTTGCGCATGTGACGGAATCTGTATACGTACGTACATATGTATGTATACAGCGTGGATGGATGGCATCTCATGTCGTTAAATTAAGGAAGAGAAACAGTTAAGACAATAGTACAAGACGGCCTCGACAGACAGGCAGAGCTTATATATCTCGATCGATCTGTGCGTACTTAAGTATACTAGCACTAGACAGATGAAATTATTGCATGCCCTGCGTACAAGATGATGTTTTATACTACTAGTGGTGTACTGCACGTATTAGCGAGCGAATTAGTAATAATAGAATAAATTATGGAATGCACAGCGGCCTCCGGAGTTTAAAAGCACAAGCAAATTAATTAGCAAAGGCAAAATAGCAAAGCAGAGGTATCAGCCATGGCCTCTCTTGTGGTGTTGAAGGACCTCAATAAACGCCTCCTGGGCCTCTCATGCTCCTCCGCCGCCTCCACCTCCATCGTCGTCTCCGGCCGCGCCATCGACCGCCACTCGTCGCCGCACCTCCGAGACCCAGCTCGCAGGCCAAAGAAGGTCAACTACGCCAGCAGCAGCAAGAAGAAGAATAGCAGGCGGCAGCAGCAGCAGCTCGTTAGCCCTGCAAACTCCTCCAGGTTCCTTCTCAACTCCTCTCGGATGCAACCCGCGGATGACATAGTCATCCACGAGACCGAGTTGCCGCCGCCCTTCATCCCGGTTGCCGTCGCCGAAGCCTCGTCGTCGTCCTCCTCCTCCTCTGCGGCTGCGGCAGAGGAGAATGAGATCATAGCTGAATTAGCAGCAGGTGAAGCAGCAGTCGGAGGAGAAAAGGGAGAGCCGTCGTCGTCGTCTTCGGTGCAGGTTGTGGTCCTGCGGGTGTCCCTGCACTGCAAGGGGTGCGCCGGCAAGGTGAAGAAGCACATCTCCAGGATGGAGGGCGTCACCTCCTTGGACATCGACATCGCCACCAAGAAGGTCACCGTCGTCGGGGACGTCACGCCGCTCGCCGTGCTCAGCACCGTCTCCAAGATCAAGCCCGCCCAGTTCTGGCCCACCACGCCCGCCACCCAGTCATCGCCCTCTCTTGCGCCGCCGCGCGCCTCCGCCTCCTTCTGATCGATGATCGATCCACGATGTATGCATGCGCTTCCGTCCTCCTCCAAAAAATTGCAATTTTTGCAGATAAATGGATGGATTGATCACAGCAACTCGATCAGCAACAAGCATAATGGACGAACGATACGAAGACCGCTCTACTTACTGCTTAATTTTTACAGCTTGATTGATTATGTGTATCTGTAAGCATATGGAGTATAATTATATCGTTAATATATTCTGGTTAATTTCTCTTGAGTACGCATGCATGCGTGCAGTATAGAAGTATCATCTAGTACTGTCTATTGCTGCTTGTTTGCCGCAGTAGCTGTGCACTAGTAGTATTATTAATTGGAGTTATTTTACGATCGAGCAGAAGTACCACATTTTTTAAAATGTATCTTTTGATATCTCAGATATTAAGATACTAAAATTTATACTAAAATTTTTTATATCTCTTCGTACCTCTCAGGAAGCTTAAAATTTCTCTATTAATTGTGTTTGCTTTGCCGTTTCGCCTCGCCGTGTGCAAGTCCGTCTACAGTACAGTACATAGAGGTACTAGTGACATGTATGTAAACATGCATGCACAAATGTGAACCGAACAAATTCCTAGCAGCATCTAGCTTGGAACGAAAAGAAAGGAATTCTCAGGGAAAGGCCTGGTAGCTAGGTTGGTGCGTGGAGGAACAAAAAAAAAGAGAGCTCAAAGTCGAACTTATCCTGGTGCTTGTATTGTGTTAATTTATTGGAGTAATCAGTGGGAGGATGGATGGATCAGGCTGAATGCGTAGTATGTGTTGTGTTTGTTTTTGCCCATAATATAAAAAATATATTATTTTTATTTAAATTAATGTTATAATTAAAAAACGTATATATCTTTGAAAATATGTTAGATAGAAAATAAATTAGTACAAAACTTGGTAGGTGGAGAATAAACTATAGTACAAAAAATTTATAGGTAGGAAATAAAATATTGTCTCGGGATCAGAAAATCTCTTATATTTTAAGATAAATTTAAAAGACAAAATCCTTTATTCGATGAAAAGGGAGTAGTAATCTTTAATATTAAGCGGTTTTGGCTAGATATGATGCTTAGATTATTTCTTCTCCCTTCCAATCCCGGCCTTCACATGCAGGCAGACATGCATCCCCAAATTAATCAGCTAGATTACTCCGATCACGTACGCGCGTGGTTTTCCCTCAAAACACAATACCTGTAATTTTGTATTAAAAGATACACTCACAAGTAACATTACGTGTATGTAATCCTACAGTAGTGAAAAAAGACAAGACAAATCCTTTGTGATGTAATTTAAGTAGGCAAAATCATATATATGTTGTGAGACACCATAAAAATTATACAATTTACTATATGATATTGGAGTGTTATTTTATAATTTTTAGATAAAAAATAGAGAGAGAATTTTAATAACGACGAGTTTGCTGCTGGTACCAAACTCAAAACGAACGTGCATCTCCTAGTACACAGGCGAGAATTTTTGGTGTCTTAATAGTATACTTTGCAATTTAAGTAATACTAGTAATAATGATAAAATAAGAAATAGAAAAAATAAAAAGAGAGGGCGACCGCATAGCGCAGTGGATTAGCGCGTCTGACTTCGGATCAGAAGGTCGTGGGTTCGACTCCCACTGTGGTCGTTTCCAGATTTATTTTTTAATTTTTTTTTGTTTGGGACGAATAGAAATGGGATGGGCTAGGCCCAATAATACAATCCCATGGCCTTGTGCTACCTTCGCTCTGGACTCTGGTTTCGTTTCGCTGTTTCCTCCTGTCCTTTCCTGCCTGCTGCTTCAAATCGATGCGATTCCCGTTCGCACTCCGCCGCCGCCGCCGACCCCCCTCCGTCCTTGAGCTTCACGATGCCGGCGCCGGGCTGGGTGGAGACGACGCCGGGCGACGAACTCGGTGGAGAAGCCGGTGAGCTGCATGTTGGTGAAGGGGCCGGTGGTGTGGCCCTTGGTGGTGTCCCCGGGGAAGAGGACGACGAGGTCGGTGGCGGTGGCCTCCGGCAGGACGAGGCCACAGAGTACGAGGGGAGGGTGAGGCTGGAAATACTAATAATCCTTTTTGAAATGTAGGAATTTTTCAATAATTTCAGAGGCTTATACTTCTTTTATTAAATTAATTTATTTTAAACGGCCTTGTACTGGAATTGTCTCATGTGAAAAAGTTGATAATGGATCAGATTGCCTCTTGGAGCAATATTCATGGCACTATTTTTTAAAAGAATATAGCAGGTAATGCACACGTAGAATATTATTCCATTCCATCGTCGGGTGCAGTTAGGCAGTAATATTTGATGCATGGTTTGCGTCGTTTGATCTGCCACTTCACCGCACTTCATTATTTTTGCGTCTGCATTTAAGCAATTCTATTATGTACTACTCCTACATGCTTGTGCATCTGTTGTGTTCTCCTTTCCTTTAACCTCTCACCATCTTAACTATATTTAGCCGTTGATATATCTGCAATGAATGGACTTGGCTATGAGCCTCTCAATGGCATCTCCTTCCTCCTCCTTTCTTGTTCTTTTCATCTGCCACTTCTCTGTTCTCGTGTGGTAGTTTTCATGCACAGAAAAGACTAATGCTTTGAATTTTGGAGAAGGTGAAGGAGGAGGAAGAGACAGAGGAGGCAGGATGCTGCAGCGGGCGGCGAGCAATGCGTATTCATGGTGGTGGGCGAGCCACATCCGCACCAAGCAGTCCAAATGGCTCGATAGCCACCTCCAAGGTGATCATCCAATATGTCATCTTGATCTTTTCAATCATAAATTGTGTGCGCATTTCTATGAATCAATTACGTACTTATATGGGGGATTAACTGGTCTGTTCAATCTTATAAGTTTTTCAATGGGGAGTAATGAAATTATTCTAGGCCTTTCCATGTGATTCTTGATTTAATCCTACAGATGTTATCATTTGGAGTAGCGTGAGATCACATCTCTAAAGTAATATTCATAACCTCTTTTGATCTGAAGAATAAAACCTGTGTTGCTTATGGGATTGGTAGTACTAAGTGTCAATTTGTACCAAATCTGATGTGTACACTGTTGAACCTCCAGAACTGAGGTTGAATGCATATACATACATTTGATATGATCCAACCTGGAAAAGGGGACAAAGAAACATTATCTACATGGAAAAGAATTGCCTTAAAAATTATATTAAATTTAGTTCAAAATAGCATTATGTCAGAAAACTGTTTCTCATGTTTGGGAACTTTATTTCTGCAGTTATCCTTGCTAACAAAACAAAATAAATGTTGATGCCCTAGACAAACATCTAGAAAATTTTAGGACCTTTCTGAAGCTATAAAACCAATGGATTATATAAAATCTTACTTGCTGTAAAAATTATTTACAGATCCATGTTTCTGATCCCAAGAAAATGTCCTGTGGATATATATATATGTGCAGATATGGAACACAGAGTGAAGTGCATGCTCTTACTCCTTGGAGAGGAAGCCGATTCTTTTTCAAAAAGGGCAGAGATGTACTACAAAAGGCGGCCGGAGGTGATCACTCAGGTGGAAGAAGTATACCGGGCGTACAGAGGTCTAGCAGATCGGTACGACATCATCTCCGGGGAACTGCACAAAGCAAACCATACCATCGCGACAGCTTTCCCTGACCAAGTGCAGTACGCGATGCTTGAAGAGGAGGATGACAATATCCCCAAGGCATTTACCCCAGTCGATCCACGTAAAATCCACAAGTCGACTGTTGACGGATTGATGAAGAAGAAGAAAGGAGGAGACCAGCCTGGTGGCACAAACAAGACGTCATCAGCTCCAGTCGACAAGGACAACGCACGGGAGGAGATCAGCAGACTACAGAAAGAGATACTTGTGATGCAGACCGAGAAAGAATTTATCAAAAACTCATACGAGAGTGGCATTGCAAAGTATTGGGATCTTGAGAAGCAAATCAACGACATGCAGGAACAGGTTTGCCATTTCCAAGATAAGTTTGATGAAAGTGCGGTGATTGAGGATGATGAAGCCAGGGCCTTGATGACAGCAACAGCACTTAAATCTTGTGAAGACACCATTGTCAAATTGCAGGAACAGCGGAAGACATCTGCCAGCCAGGCAATGGGAGAGTCAGAAAGGGTGAAGGTTCTACGAGTGAAGCTCAAGGCTGTAATGAACGGACATGGCAAATCCTTGCCGGATTCTCCAGATCCTTGTGATAGAAACGAGAGGAAGTATCATGGCTTTGAGATGGAAGAGGTGCACCATATCAAATGGGGCGACTTTGAGACGCAAACAGTAGTCGAGAAGATCAAGGAACATTTTGAGAGGGACGGAAACATCTCCGTGGCGGAAATAACAGAACAAATCGATGAACTTGTTGACAAAGTGGTTGACTTGGAGCTTATGGTGTCATCCCAAACCTCACAGATAGACAGGCTCTGTCGGGAGAACAGCGAGTTGGAGAGTTCTCTGCAGAGTCTGGAGGAAGAGAACACGTCCCTTGTAAGTGGGTCAGATGAAGTAAATGAGAAGCTGAAGAAGCTAGAAGAGGAGCTGGTCAGAGTACAGGCTCTTGAAAGCTGCTTCCACAAAGACGAAAGCACGATCCGCTCGAATTTCAGCGAAGCCATAAGCAGGCTGAGTGATATATCAGAGATGTTGCAGTCACCGGTCTCTGAACACCGTGCAAGCACGCTGGCGGATGTAAAGGCATCAAACACCGCTGATGATCCAGGCATGGACGAGCTCGTTGCTGAACCCCAGATGGAGTCGGCGGCTTCCGGTGACGTTGAGCCGGATGATGCTGGTAAAACAACGGAGCCGGTGGACGTTGGACAGGAGAAAGGAGGTTCGCGGGAGAGAGGCTCCTTGGTACGGCTGCGTCACATCTCCTCCGATAACCTGGGAGGCTGTGATGATGAGCAGGAAGAGGAGAGCAGCAGGCAAGCACCAGCTGCAGCGGATGATGGCATGGCGAAGCAAGCTCTGCAGGAGGAAGGAGACAAGGAGGAGGAGGAGGCGGTGGTCCTAGTGGCCGAGTACAGGGCGCTCCTCGAGGAACACAAGGATGCCAAGAGGAGGCTGGCGGAGGTGGAGAAGAAGAACCAGGAGTGCATGCACGAGATCCGGTCACTGCGTGAGCTGGTCAGCAGCTCATCCGAGACAGCAGCAGCAGCAGCAGGAGACGGCAGCGGCGGTCGGCGTGGCCACCGGAGGACGCCGAGCTATTCGTTGGGGCATCACAGGAAGCAGAGCCTGTCGTCCATCTCCAGGATGATCAGGATGGGGTCGACCATCCAGGAGGGCGACGAGAGCGAGGAGCTCAAACTGGAGGACCTGCGGCTTCCCCCCGTGGCTACGTCGTCGTCGCCTCTGGAGGACAAGTTCCGCAAGGACATCGACACGCTGCTTGAGGAGAACCTCGAGTTCTGGATGAAGTTCAGCTCGTCTCTGCAGCGGGTGCAGGAGTTCCAGCGCAAGCACGACGAGCTGCTGCCGGAGAGCAATGGAGGCGGCAACGACAGTGACAAGCAGAAGAAGCAGGAGCAGCAGCTGAGGGCGCTCAAGACGGAGCTGCAGGTGTGGTCGGAGCAGAACGCGATGCTGCGAGGGGAGCTGCAGTGCAGGTTCGCGTCCCTGTGCGACGTGCAGGAGGAGATCACGGCGGCGCTGGAGGCGGAGGGCCAACAAGGAGAGTTCACGTCGTACCAGGCGGCCAAGTTCCAGGGCGAGGTGCTCAACATGCAGCAGGAGAACAACCGGGTGTCCGACGAGCTGCAGGCCGGCCAGGACCACGTCAAGGGCCTCCAGGTCGAGATCGAGAAGAAGCTGCTGCACGGGGGCGTCGCCCTGCCGGACGCCGACGTAGCCGGAGCGCCGCCGCCGCCGCCATTGACGCGCGTGGCGTCCAAGTCCAAGGTGCCGCTGCAGTCGTTCCTGTTCCCCGCCAAGACCAAGAAGCCATCGCTGTTGGCTCGCGTCACCCCTGTGCTCCAGAAGCAGCAGCCGGACCTCAGGTTCCTTGCCAAGCTGCAGCCGAGGTAGATCCGCCATGCCATAGAATGCATCTGCCATTCCGTGTTGACATCTTTCCAACTGTAACCTAATTCCTTGTAGTAACATCTCAAATCTGGACATAACATGCATAACGAGTGGGTTTCGATAGCGTCTGCAACTACTTTTTTACCTCTTTCCTTCCTTTACCTGAAAAAAAACAGCTTCACGACGACTCAACTAAATAAACACAACGTTACAGATTGTCTCAAGAGCTTCATTATCCAAAAAGTAAAATTGCAAAAAAAAAAACAAATAAATACAAAAGCATGTAAAGAAACACTGGATGGATTTCATTGCAATGTTAACTACTGATAGAAGATGAGTTAGTTTGTTAGGTCCTGAATCTTAACACCCGCTTCAGAGGACCTTGCCGTAGGACTAACACTATGTACCCATCAGAGTTGAAGCTCACGGTGCTCTACAGTTTCAGTCCAGAGTGAATGGCAACCACTCCACCCACGAGATTTTCGTATTCTACCCTCTCAAATCCGGCTTCCTGGATCATCTGAGCGAACTTTTCCTGGAAAAAACATAGGTTTGATCACCAGATATGCAAAAGACAGACCTCAGCAGTCTCTTTCAGCTTAGCGTCTCTTGCCACGAAGCACACAAAGCAATATGCATGAACCTTTTATATGTTACTAAGGTACTGGTTTATAGTTGCCTACACTAGAAATGGATACCATACGGTAGAAATCCTTTTACAACCAAAATTCTAAGCAATAAATGTACATTCATGTTTTGTAAATACTTAATCATAACAAGGCAGCTCAGTAGCAGGCAAGGATAATAAAAACCAGGATTACCTGATTTGGAAACCGACGGATACTCTCAACCAAGTACTGGTATGACTGGCGATCACCAGCCACTAGTTCTCCCATAGCCGGAATCACAGAAAATGAATAAACATCATAACTGAAGAAAAGAAGGCTAAAAGAGTCAACAACATGTCAATAGATCAACGGAAAGGTAACTGGCAATTATATGCACATGATGGATATGCCATTTCTTGATTTAAAACTCTAAATGCCTCAGGAATGACTCCTTGCTAAATACTAGTAACTATGCCATATTTTACAGGAACTGTCCAGCTGAAAATATTCTGGTCTAATGGTCTCACAATTGTTGGTCATAGCTTTGTTCACCTGTACAAATTCACTCTCCGTCAGCAACAGAACTATGCGAAAAACATTGGCATCAAATTTCCACAAGAACTGGCAGGAAGAAACTTCAAATATATTTTCTAATAGAAGGGAACATTTTTCCCGTTAGATTAAGCTGTCCACTGACAAATCACAACAAATATTACTGTTCTTCTTTACAATCCTCAGAATTGTTACTTTCCACGAGCACTGGTAGGAAGAAACTTCAAAAAAAAAAATTCTAACAGAAGGGAATCTTTAAACCATTGAGAAATCACAAGTAATATTTTCTTTTTTAGAACCCTCAGCACTTTTTAGTACATAGCTTGGTACAGTCCTACGAATGGCAGCTTTGATGAAATGCTTACCAGTGACGAAAACTAAAAATGTAATTGTTCACAACTGATTTAGATCTGGTATTTTCTCTTTTATTTTACATTATGTGTAAGAAGACTCTTGAAGATGCCAACCTTATATGAAACTATCCTACCAATACCTTTCTAAATTAGGTACAAAAGAAATATATACTTGGCTAAAGAAACTTACATCTGTTTAAAAACCGGAACATCCACATGACTCAATTCCAAGCATAGAAATCTTCCCCCTCGCTTTAGAACTCTGAAACATGCAAATCCATGTGAAACTAATAGTATTTGGTAGAAGCTAAGATTAGACATGATTAAAGCAATAAAAGCTCCTTGCAAACATGTAATGATTTGATCCAAACATGATACACATACAGAACATTGAAAAATCACGACCAAATATAAATACAGTCAGTTCAAGATTATTATGGGCCGACCTGTAAGCTTCTGATAGAGCTTTTTCAATGTGTGTCACATTTCTGATCCCAAACGCAATAGTATAGCCATCCATAGATCCATCCTCAAAACTCAGAGCTTCAGCATCTCCTTGTATCCAGCTAAGGCAATGCCCTTCTTTGTAGCCTGAAAAAAAAAAAAGAAACGAAATCAACCATTGGACAACAGCAGTATGTGAAATAAAGGCGTCATGGTAAGTGATTTCATGAATCCAAACCTTTTTCTGAGGCACGTTTCTTTCCAACATTTAGCATATTTGGATTAATGTCACAAACATAAATTTGTGTGTCTTCTTCAATATCAGTAAGAGTACCCTGCATAGCTACATGGCTCACGCTATTGATTCTTTCCAGCACACGGAAGGCAACATCCCCTGAAGTCATAATGATGTCATAAAGAATCATCGGATGCATTACTTCCAATTTCGAAACAAGATTAGCAAGGAACTACATAAAACTTGTTTCATTTCTTTGCGAAGGAAAGTAATCATTTAGTTGAACATGTTGAAATACCATTCATGAACAACAAACTAGTACTCTAGTAGTGAGTGAAACATTAGGTGCAAAATCACCTTATTATGAGGACAGCGTACAGTTTCTTAGAACAAACAAAAGTTGTGCAGTAAACACATCACCTAATTGATGCATACGTTCATCTACATTTGCAGTATTGCATATGTTCATCTACACTTGCAGTAGTGCACATGAAATGGGGATTAGACTTGTCTGACATGTGAAAAAAAATACAACAAAGGAAGAAGCAAGCATTACCTGTTCCACCAGCCACATCTAGATGCTTCATCCCGGGAAAAGGATTGAGCTTTGAGATGAGCCTAAAAAGAGGAGAGAGAAAAAAATATGATGAGATAAACAAAAGGAGGAGATTGGGGGTGGGGGATCTAAACAATTGGAAGCTAACCTGTCCTTCCACAGCCTATGTAGTCCAACGCTCATAAGATCGTTCATGAGATCGTAACTGGAGGCGACGCTGCTGAAGACGTTACCGACCAATTTGCTTTTCTCCTCTTCAGGTACTTGCTTGTATCCTGAGAGGACATGAATAGTATTGAGTAGGATGAAATGAATGCATAACTAGGAGGCGGCCGCAGCAGCAGCAGCAACAACAACAACAACAAGAGTATGGTAGGGTAGCACAAGGGAGGGGAGGGGAGGGATACCGAAGCTGGTGGCGTGGGAGTGGAGGAAGGCCGTGTGGGTGCGGGTGCAGGTGCCGGCGGGAGAGAGAAGCGCCGGGAGGAGGCGGCGGCTGGTACCGGCCGCCGATCGTACAGCCATGATGCTCCCACCTTCCTTCCGTCAGATCGAGGAGGCGGCGCCTGATGCAGCCGGGTGTCGGTTAAGCGAGGGATGCGGGGGAGCCAGGGACGCAGGCTCGCCGGGCGGCGGCGGCGGCGGCGGTCAGATTGGGAAATCCTAGTGTTGCTTGGTGCTGGGGGATTTGGTTTTGGGCTGGTGGGGGTGGCCTATTGTATTGGACTCAACCTGCAGCCCGGATGCTTCAGAAAAAGGTTTGGATTCATGAAATCACTTACCATGCCGCCTTTATTTCACATACTGCTGTTGTCCAATGGTTGATTTCGTTTCTTTTTTTTTTCAGGCTACAAAGAAGGGCATTGCCTTAGCTGGATACAAGGAGATGCTGAAGCTCTGAGTTTTGAGGATGGATCTATGGATGGCTATACTATTGCGTTTGGGATCAGAAATGTGACACACATTGAAAAAGCTGTATCAGAAGCTTACAGGTCGGCCCATAATAATCTTGAACTGACTGTATTTGTATTTGGTCGTGATTTTTCAATGTTCTGTATGTGTAGCATGTTTGGATCAAATCATTACGGGCGCGCTTGATAGGGATTCTCGGGGGTGATTCTTAATCGGATCAATTGGAGCTGAGCCAAATAGGTAAAAAATTCCTCTGATTCTCAGCCGAATCAATCCGTTGTGATTCTCAATTTTACACATGAATGGAGAATCAGGCAAAAGACGGCTTATCGTAAGAATCCAACGAAGGAAAATTGAAAATCCCCATAAGAATTCACAAAATCCCTATAAGAATCAGAATCGCAAGATCAAAATCGTAGAATCTAGAGCTTACCAAACAGGCCCTGCATGTTTACGAGGAGCTTCAAAAAATATATTTTCTCAAAAAACTTTCTATCCCATTGCTTAGACCATTTGTTTGTTAAGTTTCTCAAAAAATTGATAATCACAGCAATAATCTGCTCAATAAACAAGGCCTTAGGCTGCGTATGCTAAGAAACAGAATTAATTTTCTGGGTGAGCCATGCCTGCAGCAAGGCAGATCCTACATCCCTATTCCTAATAACCACCTGATTCATCAAGCAAGCACCACATATCTACAGCCATCACACAATATTAGCATTAACATGCATCCAATGTGTTTTGTTCATCATCAATGGACTTGTTTAAGAAAACTTCCTCCTAGTAAGCAAATAGCAGACCTGTATCATTCTACTAACAACAAATTATAAATTGGATATTTTGCTCACAGGATAGCTGCAACTCGTTACAACTGACCAACTGATGAATGATCATCACTAATTTGCTCTCAAGATCCAAACGTTTGCCAAAGGAACGCTAGCTTTACAAATTACAAATAGGTCAGTTAAACTCATTCTATCTCAAAATTGTGATTCTCACTTACATGAATTTTCTCTTTTATGTAAGTATATGTACTTCACAGAACGAAAATACTGATTGAACGAAATGGAATGGAATTTTCTTTTCTGCCATGGGGAAATGGACATATATTAAAGTCCATGGCTAACGCAAACATATTGTCCAGCGCTCTCATTCCACAGGGCTACTTCCAGCTTCAAACCCTCCAAAGCACTGACTCTCTTAACAAATACAATGGAGACTCCAAAACCGGAAAGGGAGATGCTGCAAAACGAAAGGGGGGATATGAGATATAATTATCTCAAGCAATCTCAGGAGGCCTTCGTCCCATGTTTCAAAATGTTGCTTGACTATTTCCCATGTTTCAAAGTAAGCAATGATACCTGAAACCGTGCAGCTCCCAGGATTCGCCAACCGCACAGGGGTACTGTGATGGATATTTGCTCTCTTGAGCTCATGCAAAGGTATTCGCCAATCATATGTATCATAGAATTTAAACTTAATATGCTCCACCCTTTAACCAGCCAAGATACCAAGGATATAAGATGGCCTCAGAAAACCTCTATAATCTTCAGCATCTTTGTGCAAGCGTTGAAGCACCATCACCACCCCTCAGTGAAAGTAATGGGCCACCATAGAATCTCTTGCCAACTAGAGCAGAGTCCAGGAATAGTACTACAACAGTAATATCATCGTGAAAGTGTCTCCTGACACCGCGATCAATCTTTTTCAAGTCTGAGTACCTCATTTCTCTTTTCTTTGCTGCCTCTCGCAGAGCTGCTTTTATTAGTCTTCTTGCAATACCCTGCATTTTTTTAGAAGTTAGCAGCAGAAACAAGATTTTGGCATCAAAACATTCAGAGGACGTGGCGATTAGCAAGAAAAGGGGATCACAGTTGCAACATATGAGCATGAGACCTCTGAAGATCTACCTGAGCAAGGAAATTCACTTTGCCCGAGCTAAGCATATGACATGAATCAATATACTCAATTCCACAAAGATACAACAAAAATCAAGACGTAACAATAAAGCAAACCCTGGATAAAACATAAGTAATTGAATTAATTCACAAAATAGAGTGAACTCAGGTGAAAGCGTGCTGTTAATCTGGTTTGAAACAAGAGCTCAAGGAACTGGTCTGCGAATAGAACTTATAAATTCAAAACATATAAATTCCATTAGAGTTAAACATATGGCTTGAAGCTTCTGAAGCAACACAATGTTATGTGTGACCCAGCAAGGAGTTTGTTGAATATAGGATATTTGTTGTTCTAAGAAGATAAACTCAGCACATTTCTGATATAACAATTAGTGTTGATTTTACTTAAATTTCAAAGATAAAGACATGACCGACATAGTTACTAATTCAGAACTCCGTGAAAAAAAATATAATGTCAGAGAAAATTAGGGATATCATCTTACATTTCGTGGCGAACAGTTGACTATATCCACAGCCTCCTGATTGGTCAGGTGCTCCCATAGTCCATCTGAGGCAAATATCACAAACTGGTCCTCTGTACACAGTCTATGTGCTTCTATGGATGGTTCTGGACAAAGAATTGGTTTATGGAAGGGTTCTGGAAGCCGGAATCTCGCCAAAAGAGGCTCTCGGTTAAATTCTGTACTTTTTAGATAGGCGTCGCCCAACGTTCTGGAAACCTGAACACATCAAAGATTAGCAAGGCAAGGTATGAGTACTTGGGCAATACAGTAAAGGTGAGGAATATTGAAACCTTACAAATGGTATACCCAATCAGCTAATAAACTGGAGTGAGGTGCACATGGAAATGCTGTAAGTCCTAGTTGTGTGGAATATTGTCAGACACAATCTATTTTACAGAAGTCATAAAAGTGAAATAAATACCTGAATAAGGCCTTTCACACGCCAAACATTGTGCTTTAGGACCACAATCCGTGGATCATCTGGGTGTAACTGTCTTAATTCCTCCCTTACAGACTCAATGCTTGCGTTATGCTCGGCTGACAGCTGAACCGCCTTAACATCCCTAGGACCACTTTCAATTCTCCCTAGAACAGCACGAGAATCACCAGTATTTGCTATATAAAGAACTCCTTCATTGATGATGCCAACCAAACAGCAAGAACCAACCGAGGCAAGCTGTGGTTTGATGAACCATTGCTTCCTTACAAGATTGAGAAACCCCTCCTCTGTGGCAGCATACGATTTGCGTATGACATCAACTGAAATAGTTTGCTGTTCCGTAGCAAATTCTGCAGGGAAGCAACAGGAAGTTATCATCAACAAGATACGATTTGACACCTGATTCTATTGAGAATTACAGTATACATCAGTTTAGTGAAACATGAAGTAAGTCATTCAGGACTAGTCTAGATTCGAATGTGAAACGTCGCAACAACAGATGAGGTACCTAAGCCTGCTAATGCGGGTAGACTAGTATAAGCAGTTTCATCATGCAACAACATGATCAATAAATGATTCTGAATCGCAACAGTGGTAGTAGCATGACATGATACATACTCTTTAGATTGTGGAAGAAATTATCTGCGATGAAATGAGCAGTCTCCGGGCCACCATGGCCATCATAGATGCCGACAAATGTCCCACAGGGCCCTCTACAGGTATGGGCGTCCTCAGCGACGAGAGGGCCAGCCTCAACCTGGCTGCCATCCTCAAGCAGATTGTTTGCCTGCACGACAGCCATGGAGAAGTCCCCGCATGCATGCCTTCCGGTGTCCTTGTACCAGAGCAACCCATCCCTGGTGCCGCTGACGGCGAGCTGGTGGTCAGGCGGAGAGGGCTTGAAGCAGGGGCGCACAATACGCATGACCGTCTGCCCAACCATGTTGCACGGCCGGCGTGCAGGGAAAGATCCGGGGTGGAAGCTTGGTACTGACCTGACCCAAGGAGGAGGAGGAGGGTATCCTATCGATCGAGATTGCAAGCAGCTTGGTGGTCAAGAAAGCTTGAAAAGCAGCCAGGTTGAGGTTGGGCCCAAGAAAGCACGAAAGAGCCGCTGCATGAGGAGAATCTTGCGGCGTGAAATCGGGGTTGAGAGGGCGAAGACGAAGAAGGCCGCGGCTTGGCTTGGATTGGCTTGACCCCCAATCCTTCCCAATAAACAAGGGGAGGGAGGAAGGGTAAGAAACCGCAGGCCACACGAAACGAAAGCGAAGAAGAATCCCAAGTTGGCAAATCTAATCGGGCGGAAGGCGGAAACCTCCTCCTCCTCCTAATTCCTATCCCTGATATCTAAAAACGGAGAGAGAGAGAGAGAGAGAGAGAGAGAGTGCGTGTTGCGAGCGGAGAGCCGGATCGAGGAAGGCGGAGGATGGCAGCACCCAGCAGAGAAGGCCGTCGTTGAGGGGTGGGAGCCTGGGAGGGAAGGGGTGGAGCGGAGCTGGAGGAGGGAGGTTTCCGCGAGGGCGCGTGGAATTGATTCCGCCGCGGGATTTCTTTCGGGCGAAGAGGAAGAGGAAGAGGGAGGAAGGAGACGACCCATGTGAAGAGCGCCCTTTATTACACCATTATTTATTGATTGATGATTAACGGAAGCAGCAAGTACTACTACTCCTACTCCTTCCTTCTCCAGTCCTATCCTACTACTACTACAGTACTACCACTACTACTCCAGGACTAGGATTATCAGTGCCTCCGGTATAAAGATGATGAATTGATGACGGCGACCGGGAACAACCCATGGTGCTTTGGTTTGGTCTCTGTCCCCTCCTCTCCCCCCGAATTTCCTTTTTACTAGTCTCTCCGACTCAAAATATAAAAATCTATTACATATCCTAAACTATAAATCTAAAGACATATTTTAGCAATATAAATCTGCTCTATCTAGATTCGTAATACTAGTATATATCACATCCAGTGCTAGATTATTTTATTTTAAAACGAAGGGAGTAGAATAATTGTTGCTATGCCCTAAAATTGTTGGTTTTGCCCCCAAACTTAAATTAGGATTCCTTTGAAACACATAATTAAGAAAAAAAAGATTTTAACATGAATAGAAGTACAAAACAAAGGACTATAAAAACATAGGAAAAATACACAAATAACCATTTGACCATAGAAAAAATGCACTAATTTGAGAAGAGATAAAGACTTTATACGAGATTAGACATCGTGTTAAATTTCCTATAAAACTTGCATGGAACGAGGCATTTATAGGAATTTCATAGGATTCAATTGTATCCATTCCTCTGTTACAAAGGGACATTTAGGAAATTTTCCCATAGGAATGAAATCCTACAAAATTCCTATTTTTTTCTTCAAATCAAAGGGGGCCTTAGTGGTTTTACATATTTGTCACAAAGTTGGCAAGGATATCCACTCTTTTACAACGCTAACACGTAAAATTACAAGTTTGCTTCCACTTTCCCTTTCTTCCTCTGTCTTCCTTTTCTTTTCTCATCTCTTCTCTGTTTCTACGTAGCGCTGATGAGAGGCCATGGTTACAAGATGCAGCGGCGATGGCAGATGAGCACACGCTGGCGAGCAGCAGAGGTCGGTGCAGGACCAACATCGAAGCTAGTCGCACAACGGCGGTCGAAGTTGAATTGACGATGAGAGTTGCTAGATAGAGGAAGAAGGTGAGGAAAAGATATAGGAATAGCTTGGTAATTCAAGGGACAATGTGGTAGATGAGAAGATATATACTTTATGGTAAATCTTAGAGGTGGGCATTCGGTTCGACCGATCAATTCGGTCTCGGTCTCGGTCTTTGGTTTTATTGGGAACTTCGGTAAGCCAAAACTCAAGACCAAAATACAATACAAATTAGTCAAGATCGAGAAATTCGGTCTCATTGTCGGTCATGGCCGCGAGCCAATGGAACTTACCTTGGAAGGAGGAGAGAAGGGGATGCCGGAGGTTAGGGAGCGACCGCCCACTGCTGGTGGTGATGAAGCCCTTGCCATCATGGTTGAAGATGTTGCGGTGACCAAATTGATGGAACAAAATTCGCTTAATACGCGGCTGAGACCGAATAGCTGACCAAATTTCTCGGTTTCGGTCCTGGTCTTTCGGCTTCGGTCAGTTTTGCCCACACACTAGTAAATCTCCCAAGGCACTCAAGTTTATGACACAACTGAATATGCAAGCTAACTTTGTGGTATACTAACAATTTTCTCTCTTCTTTTCCATGACCGGACAACATCTTACCTCCATGCTATTCTGTGTACTACCCTGATCCTAAGACAACCGAATCTGTATATTAAGGGATTTGATATTGTTTGCAAGTTGTGTCTCGTTTGTTCTCTATCACGCAAGCCGAAGGAAACTGGAGCAATCGCAAGGGAAACAAAACGAAGCAGAGATGTAATAGGTTTTCAGCATTTTAATCTTATTGCTTTGTCAAGGATTTTCTTGGCCACCAGGCACCAACCAGCTAATAGCTATAGCCCCATCTTCTGCAGACCAGTAACCGTACGCCAAGATTACATGTACCAAAGATATCCTTTCCTTGAGTTGAGCCTCAGAAGAAGTGATTCAACTCTCCGGAGTCATGTCGGATTTTGACGATGGCAAGTACTACTACTCTAGTACCCGCCAGTCACAGTAGCTTTCTATAACTAGAAAAGAAAACAACTACTACTAGTCCCCAAGAACACATAGTGGAGTACTACATCTTAGGAGGTCTGGATGGATTAACCACCCACAGGAGCCTCTGCCTGTCAGTTATGTTACCCTGCACCTGCAACAGCAAGAACAGAACTAGTTCTTCCCTTTGACCTGTGACGGCATCAAAGGAAACAAACAAGGAAACGCAGGCAGGCACATCATCATCTCTACAACTAACTACTCCAGCACAGGCAGGATGGATGATCGATCATAAGCGAAGCTCAAGCTCAAGCTCAAGCTCCTTTTCTTCTTGTTGTCTTGTTACATTGCGGACAAACCAAACTTGATTGTTAGGCGGTAAATTACTACTGCTACTAGTACTAGTACAGAGAAAGACAGAGAGTCGCATTACAAACGTTACAGCTAAGGCAAGAACAAGAACAGCTGCTGCTGCTGCTGCTACTACTACACCACAACCACAAGAAGATTATTAGCTTCGGTGATTCGATTTGATTGCCATAGCGCCGGGAAAAATGGAATCTTGTCATGGCCTGATTCAGTTGAGGTGGTTCAGGCGTAGATGACGCCCGAGGAGAGGGCCATGAGCAGGATGGCCGCCCTCTCCTCCTCGCCAAGGCATTTCCTGCGGCGCATCCGGCGGCGCTGCTTGAGCACAGCGGCGTCCTTGTTGCGGAAGCCCACCATGTGGAGCTCCACGGTGACCTCGTCGTCCTCCGCCTTTTCCTTCTTGGCCTTCTTCTTCTGCTGCTGCTGCTCCGCGCCACCCTCGGTGGCAGCGGCGTCCAGGCCGAGCGCCGCCCGCCGCCTCTTCCGATACCGGATCCCGCAAGCGTTGCACAGCGACTGAATCATGGATCACGGATCAGCCACCAACACACATGGCACACACAAACCAAAAGAAGAAGAAGAAGAAAGAAAGAGAGATAGCTAGGTGGACCTTGGGTCCTCCGGGTCCGCCACGCCAGAGCGGAGTCTTGGTGGTGTGGCAGTCAGCGCAGGCCTTGGAGCCGTTGCACTCGTCGGGATCCACCTTGTCCACCGGGGAGGAGGCGGAATCCATCTCCATCTCCATCTCCATCTGCAGCTAGCGGCGGCCGAGATCAGAGCGATCTGCGGCGGATCGATGGATCGGCACTGCGCCGAAGAGCAGAGGAAGGCGGGAGCTAAGAGAAATGGATGGATCGCGAGAGGCGAGGCGGCGGGAAATGGAGAGAGCGATTTGGGGTTTAGGGTTTAGAGGGCGGGGGCGGGAGGTGGCTTTTGTTTAAGAGGCGAGGAGAGGCGGAAATGGCGGCGTCTCGAGTGGAGCAGAGGGGAGGACAGGGAAACCCTAATCCATCCATCCGCTCCCCGCCCGTCCACCCTCTCGTGGCTGTGTGAATTGACCCATTTAGCCCTTAGCTGGGCCTCCCTTTCCTTCTGCCCAATAAAGGCCCGTGCATCATTCACATCATAAGGGTCCAAGCCCAAAAGGGACTAGTACAAGTAGAGTAGTGACTGCATTTTCGCTTCCAAAAAAACAAAAATTAGTAATTCAAAAACAGAGTTGTTTCTTTTTCATGGAGTATACTAGCAGCAATTAAGCCAAAAGGTTTCCATTAAAAAATAAAAGAGCTACACCCTCCGTCTCATAATACTAGCACATTTGTCATTTAAATTTATCCCAAAATACTATTCTTCCTCCGCTTGTCAAACCAATCGTAATCATTCATTTATTAATTTTTTTATCTATTTTCTTATCTTAACCAATCATAAATACTTTTTATCTCAACCATAATTTTTTTAAAAAATAAAAAAGTCCCACTGATATGAAACCTGGGACAGAGGGAGTAGTATACTACTAGCTGGGCGTGCGGTGCAGGTCGTTGAGGGAGTCGCAGAAGCTGGAGTCGTCGTACAGGAGGTTGTCCATGATGAGGTCGTGCGAGCGCACCGTCGCCGACGACCGCGACCGCGCACCGGCCGCCGGGGAGAAACACCTCTCCGACGGCAGAGGGGGCCTCTCCAGGGCGATGGCCTCCTGGATGTCCTTGACAACCTCTGGCATGGAGGGGCGCCCCCGGGGATCGGCGTCGATGCACCGGACCGCCGTCTCGGCCACCTTCCACAGCGAGTGCACGTCGCGGTACCGCCCCCGCAGCGACGGGTCCACAATGGCCTCGATGTCGCCGCTCTCGTAGTGCGACCTGGCCCAGGGGCCGAGGCTGAGGCCGCTGTCCATGAGGATGGGAGGGCGGCCGGAGATGAGCTCCAGCAGGATGATGCCGAAGCTGTAGAGGTCGCTCTTCTCCGTCAGCTTCTGGGAGACGTAGTAGTAAGGGTCCAGGTAGCCGAGCGTGCCGCGGACGTGGGTGGTCATGGTCATGGAGCCGGTGGTGGCCTTGGAGAGTCCCAGGTCCGACACCTTGGCCCTCATCTGCGCGTCCAGGAGGATGTTGCTTGTCTTGATGTCCCGGTGGATGATGGCCGGCGTGCACCCGCAGTGCAGGTACTCGATCCCCTTGGCCGCGTCCTCGGCCACCTGCAGCCGCCGGAGCCAGCTCATGGTCATGCTGCCATCGTCATGACGACCATGGTCATGCAGCTGCTCCTTGAGGCTGCCGTTGTGCATGAACTCGTAAACCAGCATGTAGCTGCCGCTGCCGCTGCCGTCGTGGTCGTCGTAGCAGTAGTAGCCGAGGAAGGCCACCAGGTTGCGGTGGTGTATCCTGGACAGAAGCGCCACCTCGTTGGCCAGCTGCTTCCTCCCTTGGAACGACTCGTTGCTCGCCACCTTCACGGCGATCTCCCTCCCGTCGCCCAGCCTCCCGTAGTACACCACCCCGAAGCCGCCCGACCCGATCCTCCTCGCGAAGTTGCTGGTCGCCGCTTCCAGCTCGCTCAGCTCGAACGGACCCGCCATCTCCTTCGTTATCATCTTCACTGCTGCTGCTGCCGCCTTCTCCTCTATACCATTCTTGTTCTTGCTGTTGTTGCCAACACTGGCATCATCGTCTGCACCTTGATATTTCCTCCCTCTCACAACGGCCGATCTTCGTGTGAGCACATAGCAGTAGCAATGCAGGGCAGCTGCAATAAGTAACAAGGATAATCCCAGCAACGCACTTATCCCAATTATCACGTTCCGCTGCTCTTGCTTCCCCACCCGAAGATGCTTGTTCCCTGAGTAGCTGCAAACACGTGCATACAGCATGTTAATCTGACGTTATTTCTTATTAGTAGTATTAGCATACATGCTTGCTCCTTAATTACACAGACATACATAGATCAAGGAATTGAAAAGAATAGCACTCACTCAAAAACAATGCTTTTACTTAGCAGAGCCCTGGGAATGACTCCAGACAGCTTGTTGTTCTGTAGGTACCTGCATGAATCGTTACCACCAGATTGTACTACTTAGAATGCATTTGTCTTAACAATTTTTTGGCTGGCTAGGCTAGCTAGTATATATGCTGCCACTACGATGAAAGACGGGACTCACAGCTCAGTAAGCTTGGGCAGACCACTCAGGTATGACGGCACACTGCCGTCCAGTTGATTGTTCTCAAAGTGTCTGCATATTTTTTTTCAATTCAGAACTATTAGTTCATCAAGACATAAGTATATGCGATTAATTACTAGTAGAAAAGGAAAACAGAAATAAGCTAGCCGGTCTGCTGGTGGTGAAGTTACGTTGCTCACATGACTGACAGATTTGGAGAGGCACTGAGGTCTGGAATTGGGCCTGTCAACATGTTATTGTCAAGCCGGCTGCAAATTCATTCATTATTAGAAGAACTCATCAGGTTAGCTCATGCTACAATTGCTAAGGAATTTCTCTGAGAAGAGCAGAAACGGGAATATTGAGAGCATTAATTACTAATTGGTTGTCTAGCTTACATCTCCTGTAGGCATGGGAGAGCAGCTAGCTCCGGTGGTATGTTGCCCGTCAAGTTCTTTCCTGAAAGATTTCTGCATGTCGTGTTGTGTTGGGTGGTTACAGGCAGAATTAATGAAACTAGCTATGGTTAATCAGTATAGTGACGACCCAAATTATAAGTGGTAGTACGTAACGTACATGGTGATCACTCTGGAATCGGAGGAGGAGCTGCATCTGAGCCAGGACCATGGCGAAGGAACACACGGGTCGCCACCCTCCAGCGCCCAGGGAAGAGGGTAGCGCGCCGCCAGGGCCTCCATGGCGACGGCGTCCGGCGAGGCGGGAAGTCTGGGGATGTAGCTGTAGATCTCCATGGCGTTGAGGATGGGACCCCTGGCCGAGTCGTCGGTCTTGCGGAAGGCGAAGGGGAGCACGAACGGCAGCGAGATGTTGTCGTAGTATGGCTCGTACAGCCTGTACTTCCCCGGCGCGTTCTCGCCGATATCCACCGTCGGCTTGCTCACCTCCGGCAGCCCCGGGATGTAGAGCTTGAACCTGCGCGCCGCCGCGGGCGCGTCCTCCTCGATCTCCGCCAGGTACGAGCAGGCCCACCCGCTGCCCGGGAAGCCGTTGAGGTCGAGGCGGTAGGTGAGCGCGCCCAGCGTGCCCACCACGGCGGTCTGCATCACCTTCTGCGGGGGTCGCTCGCCGGAGGCCACGAACACCGGCTTGTCGGTGGCCACACGGACGGTGCCGAGCGCGGCGTCAACCAGGAAGTTGGCCCTGCGCGCCATATCGGACTCCCAGACGCGGTCGTAGGGGTCGTCGGGGTAGCGGACGGGGTCGGCGGTGGGGGCGCCGAAGTTGACGCGGGCGGCGAGGCCGAGGAAGAAGGCGGCCTCGAAGGCGGTGTGGTAGAGGGAGCCGTTGAGCGGGCGGAGCTCCAGGGCTGAGATGAAGGGCTGGCCGGTGGTGGCGTTGGCGAGGCAGACGGAGAGGGAGGGCGACTGAGCCAGTGCCACCATCTCCCGCGTCACCACCCTGGCCTCGTCGTAGATGACGATGGTGGACCAGCGCGAGGCTCCGACGTAGAGGTCGAACTCCGGGAACACCCTGCTGCCGTCGAAGTTGCCGTACAGGAAGCTCGCCCGAAGCAGGTACCGCGTCCTGGGCCGCACGCCCACCGTGTAGCAGTACTTGCGCCCGTCCGCCGGGAAGTAGCGCACCGTCGTGTAGGGCCGCCTCTGCGACTGCGATGACGGCGCCGAGATGGTAGCCGCCGTGCCAGCGCCGCCGCCCACATACGGGTCGTCGGCCATCCAGTCCAGGCCGAGCTCGTCGGTGTAGTTGCCGGAGCCTCCGCAGTCGATGCTCTGGAAGCCTGCTTACCCATGCAGTGCCTTGATTAATTTTCAGATCAGGCGGCCACCTAGCTACAGTAGTTTTGATTAATTTCTATAACTATTTGATAGGTTTTTAAAAGGTCATATCAATATAGTTTTCCCTGCTAATTAAGCAAGTTCTAGCTAGTGTACTCTACACTTGACTGTACACCGGTAGTCCTCTTGAATTAATTGCAAACCAATTAGTAGAGTAGTAGTAACCAGTAAGATAGTAGTAGTACTTTCTTTGTTCCAAAATAGTTATCGTTCTAAGCTGTTTAGTATAAATTAAGGTTTAAAAAAAAATTATAGTGTCTCTTGTCATATGATATATAGCAGAGAGTGAAAGAGTAATTGAAGATAGAATATAGAGAAATTTAAATAAGAGATGATAATTATTTTAGGATGAAGGTAGTACACTAGACTAAGTACGAATGCGTATGTAACCGCAGCTGCGCTCCGTCTCTCTGCAGTTAATCTGTACTACTCCTACGAACGAACGAATGAATTCGCCAATTAAGACGACCATTAATTAGTTGGGTTTAGGCACAAGCAAAGCTGCTGTGTTGGTTTATTTGACACAAAACAACGGGAGAGGAGATTATTAACGCACATAAAAGAAAGAGCTAGCTGTCGATGCCTTTGTGCATCGATCTACATATCCAATAACATGGGCAGGAATTGAAGTAAAGTAATCGACCCCAGCCGAGTGAGCTAACTGAAATCGAAGAGATAGCCGAGTGAGGCGATGGACTCACCAGGCATCTGGGCGACGGAGACGGAAGAGAAGACGACGACGACGAAGAAGAAGAAGAAGTAGAGCAGGAACCAGCAGGAGAGAGGCATCATCTTTGATAGGTCAGCTAGCTAAAGCTTGCAGCCACCAACGCAAAGTTGAGGGCACTGAGAAAGAATTGAATTGAGACAAGTTTGGCTGGGGAATGTCAGATGAAATGGCGTGGAGCTGAGGCTAGGCTGATGAAGCTAGCTGCCTAGTACAAGCTGTGGGCAGCGGACAAGGAAGAAAGCAGGGCAGCTCAGCTGCAGGGGAGGGGGAAAGCAGCAGCGGAGTACTGATCGAGCAAGAAGGCCAAGCAGTGGGATGGGAATGCGATTAATAAAGCAGCAGCATCAAGTGGCAAACTAACCATCCGTAAAGCTAACCAGATACTCCTCCAGTAGTGTAGTACTACTACTACATTTGTTACTCATCCAGTTGATGGGATCCTTCCATTCTTTTTATTAATTCTATCCCTGGGAGCTTGCGGCTGGGAATGGATTTTAAACTCTCAAAGGATACGTCTCCTTGTTATACCTATGTTATCTAAATAGTTATAAAAAAATTAATAATATAGATTAATGCGTGATATATTATTCGGCTAGCATGGAGGTTTAAACCTGTTTTCTACAATTTGTAACGACAATAGTAAATTAAACTCTGAGTATTATGCGTATATTCACAATTATATTTATCTTTGTTTGTTGCAACTTGTATAAGTTAAATTTGAATTTGCATATTTTGAGTGATAAATTACCTATTAATTTATTTTGTCAATTTTTTTTATAATTGTTTAGATGACATACAAAAAATGAGGGGATATTCTCTTGAGAGTTTAAAATTGTTCCCCCTTCCTGCCTTGCCTCTGCAACTTACTAGCACCATACATGTTACTAGCAAACATTACTTAGCTAATCATACTGTTAGTGACACTAGCAATTAGCAAAGCAAGCTAGCTGCAGCTGCAGTCTGCAACTGCGTCCCGCACCCTCTATGAGTGATTGGGTGGCCGGTGTATGTAAATTTAAGAAACAAACAAACAAAAGCTGCCCTGCCCTGCATTGCATATTTTGCATTGGCCTGCAGGAATAAAGCCACAGCGTCATGCATGCAGCTTAGGACAGCTAGCCCAAAAGGAAGTGTGTGTGTGAGAGAGAGAGATCAATCCAAGACCAGTCCATACCGCAAAAGTTGGACTCCAACACCAGCAGGCGTTGTTGGCCTCGCTGCCTTTTCATGCACATCCATTCTTCTTGCATTCCCACTAACTTTTACACTATCACTCCCATCTCCATAATCATCCAAGGAGTTCAATTAATATGTTTTGAATTCTCACTAAATTTTCCTGGCCAACGATATAACAAAAACTTTTTAATGGTACAAGTTATAAAAAAAAAATTCGTTTTTTACAACCTATAGATGTCGAATTTAAATTTGCTTAAATTTATATGCTCGTGGGTAATATATCACATATTTATTTACAACTATTTAGATAACATGCAAGAAATGAAAGGGATATCCCCTTAGTTGAAAAAAAAATCTCCCTCTCCATGTCTCGGTAGATCTAGCAGGTTATGCTTGTTCTTAATTATAACCCATATACATAGATAGATCTCACCAGCTAGATTTCCATTGCCTTATTGATTAAGTATATATGCATCGTCATTAGTGCAGTGCATGGCAGTGAAGAGCAGGTGCGCGCAAAAAACAGATTTGAAATCTCGTCGCTCGCAAGGAGTCTAGTCTAGGAGTAGAAGAAAAATTAAGGTGGGGATGCGCAAAAGTTAGGCTAGAGACGTTTCCAGATCAGCACTAAAGCAAAGCAAAGCAAAGTAAAGCAGATGGAGAAAGTAAAGCAGAGCAGAGCAAGTAGGTAGCTAGCTAGCTTACGGAGCAAAGCAATTAAGTAGCTAGCTCGATCTCGATATAAATATATATACACAAGAAGCTCGATCAGATCAGAGCTATAGTTAGCTGAATTGGACGCGCTCTGATTGGCAGGCAGGCAGCAAATCGAGCTACTAGATAGAGAGATACTATATAGCTAGCTGATCGTCAAGAGCATCGAAGACGTACGACGACGACGACCATGTATGGCCGGCGGGCGTGGCCCCCGGCAGCAGCTGCAGGAGCAGGAGGAGGACCATACCTGAGCAACACGCTGGTCGGGTTCCTCAACCTGCTCACGCTTGTGGCCTCCGTCCCCATCATCGGCGCAGGCCTCTGGCTGCAGGCTCACGCCGGCTCGTCGCCCTGCGGCTCCGCGCTGCAGACGCCGCTCCTCGCCATCGGCTTCGTCACCCTCCTCGTCTCCCTGGCCGGCTTCGTCGGCGCCTGCTACCATGTCCCCTCGGCGCTCTGGCTCTACCTCGCCGCCATGCTGCTCCTCGTGCTGGCGCTGCTCGGGATCACCGTCTTTGGCCTGGCCGTCACCGCGGGAGGCGGCGGTACGCAGGTGCCAGGCAGGCCTTACCGTGAGTTCCGCCTCGACGACTACTCGCCGTGGCTGCAGCGCCACGTGCGGGCGGAGCGGTACTGGCGGCCGGCGCTGGCCTGCGTGCTTGGCGCCAGGGCGTGCGACAGCGTGGCCACCTGGACGCCCCTCGACTACATCCGCCATGACCTCACGCCCATACAGTCCGGCTGCTGCAAACCGCCGACCTCGTGCACCTACGGCCTGCAGCAGCAGCAGCAGCAGCAGGCGGACTGCTACCGGTGGAGCAACGCCCCCGGCGTGCTGTGCTATGGCTGCGACTCGTGCAAGGCCGGCGTGGTGGAGCAGCTGCGTCGCCACTGGCACAACGTCACCATCCTCAACGTCGTCCTCCTCCTCCTCCTCATCGCTGTCTACTCCTGCGCCTGCTGCGCCTTCCGTAACGCCGCCACCGCCATCCCCGCCTCCAAGATCTTCCATCTCCATCCGCGCTGGTCTCTCTCTCCCTCTCTCTGCAATGCAATAGTGCAATCAATCTCTAGCTACCTAGCTTGAGACCGAGCTTATTAATTAATTAGCTTATGATCGATCGATCGAATCCATGATGATATATTGTCCTTTTGATTGATTTGGTGCAGGTCAAGGTGGTGGCATGGACGAAGCTAGACAATTAATACTCCTAGTAGTGAGACGAAATTTTAGCTCCTTAGCAATGCTTGCAAGTCTGCAACAGGCTACTTAGATTAGGCACCCTGTTAATTAAGTTCTCGGTGTCTCAATTTTTCCTTTTCCTTTTTTTTTTTCGCGAGGGAGTGTCTCAATTTGTTGATGTGGATATACATTCACTTACGTAGTTTTTTGAGAGAAAAAACATGCATCGATATCAACATTCATGCACAATCTCGCTCTACTGTGTTTATTCCTCTTTGATTCCATTCACAGTTGGAATCGAGTGAATCGTCCACACCAATACGATCTCTGCGAACAATAAGCAGGCGTCCAGGCATAACGTGTAAACCAAACTACTAGTACATGATATGGGCCATGGGGTAGGGATAATAAGTCGGCCCACATCGCTAACGGTCTCCAGCTATTGGAGTAAACCTATTCCATAATCATTTTTGAGTAAACCTAGGTCATTTAACGTAACTGGCATTTTTGAGCAAGATGTAACCAATTTTACATGAACGAGCATAATTCACTGGTTCTAACAAAATTTGGTTCACCCAAATTGGACATAAGATGAAAGAGTTATGAATTTCTAAAGTTTGCTCATTTTTCAGTTATAAAATAAATCCTTTTGTGATTTTCTTAGATCTATATTTTCTTTTTGATGGTTTACTCTTTCCCCGTTCTGGTTACGCAAAGGACCTATATGTAATTGAATTCACATAAAACATCATGTTTAGGCCCTCGAATCCACATGCCATTGGTTAGCAATTTTACCAATTAGCAACTAATGTTTTAATTAATTTACAAATCGGCCCCTCACGCCCTTATCACCATCCTAAACAGCCGGGCCCACGTGTATACATATTTTATGGACTTACGTGAACTTGATGAGGCCATAGGTTGGGTATGAACTTTGAAACGAAAAAAGATAAAAATATAGGACTATTAAATGAAAACCAGTTAATATAAAAGCATTTTTTTAAGGGAATATAAAGGCCCTGTTATTTGCTTTAGAAAATTCAGATGAGGAACTTTTATATAAATTTTTTTACACAAAATACACCATGAGGAAACGTATAAATAAAAATCCAAAATTCAGAATCAGAAAACAAGTATGTCTAGATTGATATTTGACCAAATTTTGGTGCAATTAGTATTTTCATTAGCAGCTTGTTGTGAGGAAAGGCGTATTTATTGATTGCTGACGCAGAAGAAACAGAGGCCACGCGTCATGTGGTGATTGGTCCTGGTTACGTGTCCCGTCAGAGTAGGAGGAGTACTCTGTAGCTGTAGTGTACTTAGGCGGAAGAAAAAGCCCAACGAAGGAAGGAAGGAAATCAAGATCTGCAACGCAGGCTACTGGAGGAGTAGAGTAGCTAGCTGCTTCAAAATTTTAGGGCGGTGGCAGCGGCGAAGCGGATTGATACTCTCTCGAGACGGCGGCGAGGCGATGGCGCGGCCGTGGACGGTGCTGCTGCCGCTGCTTCTCCTCCACTCCTTCCCCGTCTTGTTCGTCTTCGCGCAAGGTGCGACCCTCTCTCGCTCTATCTTCCCCTTCGTCCCCAAATCATCATACAGATACGATGAAGGACCGCTGGACCGGTGTTCTGTGCATCGATCTGCGATAGCAATGGACCGTTTAGATTGCCCATACTTGGATCTAAAACCCGATTTAGCCATCCTTGGATCCCAATAGATCATCACCTTCATACGGGCGATCAGTTTCTTTTTTCTTTTCGTTGCTTCTCGATTAATTACAGGCGGCTAGCTCCATTCCATCTAAACTGTAGTAAATTATATCAAATCAATCTGTCCACATTTAATTCCATTGGTCTTAACTCCTTTCGTTGATGAATGTCACGGGCTGTTTGGTTTCACGAATATTCTGGGGTGATGAACTGGTCCATCATGGGATCATCTCATGAATTTAGCGGGACAACCCCTTCATAATTTTCACAAACCTCGTAAGCTGTTTTCCATTCCAATTAGCACTACACAACATTTTCTACAACCTAGTACTAAACAAATATGAACTAGGTAAAGTGAAACAAAATGAATGTTTCCATCATGCTTCCTGGTAGACTAATTCATATATCCTTTCCCCCCCAATTTTTCAGAAGGCCAAGACAATGATCCCTCTACTTTGTTCAAACGAGCCTCAGAGATGATGGACCTAAGGAAATATGATGGAGCACTTGGCCTGCTAAATGCTGTGTTGGAGGTTGACCCAAATCATTCACAAGCTTACAGGCAGCGTGCATCCGTGCTTCGTCACAAGTGCCGGTAAATTCTGTCTGTTACACTAGTTTATAATCTGTTCACGTTTGGCCTTAATTGCAAGAAATATAAAATTTGACTATATGACAAATAAGTGGAACTCAATTTCCGGTGCAGCATCAGTGCATCCATATCTGAAAGAGTTGTACCATTAAAGAACTGTTAAGCTAATATGCCTACTTATAAACTTATCAGTTTTACACGTTTGTGTATGTCACCTTTACAGCTTTCCATATCCCTTACTTGTTTGAATGTGTTCATCTGAAGTCTAGATACAAGGAAGCGGAGGGTGACTACAGCAAATACCTGGAGCTAAAACCTGGGAGTTCTTCAGTGGAAAAGGAATTATCTCAACTGCTTCAGGCTCAAAATGCGTTAGAGTCTGCTTATGGCCAATTTGAGTCTCAAGACTTTTCAAAAGTCCTGGAGTACATCAACAAAATTGTGCTTGTTTTTTCTCCAGACTGCTTAAAGGTATATTTCAGAGGATAGTAGGAATCATGGGCAGCCAAATATTTCATCTAATATTGTCTCAGTAAGCTGCAGTGCTAAATGTTGATTTTTCAGGCGAAGCTTCTCAAGGCTAAAGCATTGCTAGCACTTAAAGACTACTCAAGTGTTATCTCAGAGACGGGATTTATTCTGAAGGAAGATGAAGATAACCTGGATGCCTTGTTGCTTCGTGGCCGAGCATATTATTACCTTGCTGATCATGATGTTGCATCCAGGTAAAGCGTGACTGACATATTAGGTTTTGACAAGTGCATGCGTGCGTTTTCCTGCACACGCAAGTACAGTACTAGATAATTTCTACAGCGATGACAGCATCATTGTTTAGGCACTATCAGAAAGGCCTTCGTCTAGACCCTGAACATTCAGAATTGAAGAAAGCATATTTTGGGTTGAAAAATCTTCTGAAGAAGACTAAGAGTGTGAGTATGATTTCTTTCTATCAATAAATTAAGAGCTTACTCCATCATAGTAGTATGATAAAATGGCGTGCTTGCAGGCCGAAGATAATGCTGCCAAGGGTAAGCTACGCGTGTCTGCCGAGGACTACAAGGCAGCCCTAGCAATGGATCCAGATCATACTTCTTACAATATACATCTTTATCTTGGGCTATGTAAGATTCTGGTTAAACTCGGAAGAGGCAAGGATGCTATTAGCAGCTGTACAGAAGCACTCAACATTGATGGAGAACTTGTTGATGCATTAACACAGGTGACATTACTTGCCTGGCATACACAGAAAAATGCAAAAACATAAGCGGATCTAAGTTCTTATTAGTTATTACACAATGCTAACACTTTCCTGAAAAAGAGAAGGGAATTTCAGTCTATTTAATTACCCTGCCATTAATGTTGAATCTTGGACTCCCTCCAGACACTCATGCCACATTATTGAGCAAGCTGCGAGCGTGCAGTTGTTTCGCCTGCACTGCTGCTTCTGTATTTTAAACCACAAGACTGGGGAAACAGCAAATGTTTTACAGAAACTGCAAACATTGCGGTTCAATATGCAAGAAATATGTGTATTTGACTTTTTGAGTGAATAAGTAACACACGAAAGATATAGTAACATGTATTTCCTTGGTAATGTTGCACAAGGAAACTAAGTTATGCACCAGACAATGCAATGAAATTAGTTGTTATAGCCAGATCTCACTAGCCTGTTACTTGATCTGCTTGTTGTACGTTATCCTTCTACTTGTTGCAGAGAGGTGAAGCTAAGCTTCTTACAGAAGATTGGGAAGGAGCGGTTCAGGATCTAAAAGAGGCTGCCCAGAAATCTCCTCAGGCAAGTTTTATGTGGATATATTTTTCTTTCGTAGCCTCCAAGGCAAATGTTAGGGACAAGCGTGCTCATATGTCAGCATGTCAATTTGTTTCTCCTTTGAAAACATGCATTTTGCTATTTGAGTACCCATCAAATGATCTGCTTCTGTGGTTATGCTTTTTATTGATCTCATTTCCTTTTAGTTTTGGGAACACAATATTTTTGGTGTATTTGTGCTGCAATCAAATTATCATAAAACATAGTTCCAAATGGATGAAACATCTAGATTTAGTTGATTGTATATATGATGTGTGAAAACAATTATTTCTTGTTTATTATGTTAGTCTTCTGATGATATTTTTACGTTCGCCTGATGTATTTTTGTTCGTGCAAGGTTTCCACCTACTTCCCGTCCTTTTAGTGGAATGGTTTGCTAGTCTTCTCTATGCAAACTTGGTCTTTGTCTTTCTTCTGTATTTTTTGTTTGGTAGAATGTAATAGTGGTTGCACCCTTCATGCACAGGATATGGGAATCCGAGAAGCTCTAATGAAAGCTGAAAAGCAGCTTAAGTTGAGCAAAAGAAAAGATTGGTATAAGATCCTTGGCATTTCGAAGACGGCATCAGCTGCAGATATCAAGCGTGCCTACAAGAAGTTGGCACTGCAGTGGCATCCAGATAAAAATGTAGATAACCGAGAAGAAGCAGAAAACATGTTTCGAGAAATTGCTGCTGCTTACGAGGTATGAATAACAAAATATGTGAACCGTTCTTAATAGTATTCAATGTTCCGTGAGATATCTTTTTCTATTAAGAAGGTTAATCTAAAATACTCATGCATTCCAAGTTCTAGCCCTGGGTTCTACTATGAAGAAGAATTAGCTGAAGTGCAGTGCAGCATTTCATTCACAAATGTGTCCATGCTAGACACCGCACGTGTACAATATGAAAAGTGTTCTGGTCACCCTTATTTAGCGATAGGCACGCTTCTTTTGAATCAGATCGACATGTTGCAGACGCATGCCCTGCATGTATTTTAACCATGTGCAATCGGCAATTTGCAGGTTCTTGGGGACGAAGATAAACGTGTAAGTTATGACCGAGGAGAGGATCTTGATGAGATGAATATGGGAGGAGGAGGTGGTTTCAATCCTTTTGGGGGAGGTGATCAGCAGTACACATTCCATTTCGATGGTGGATTCCCAGGCGGCGGAGGGTTCCCCGGGGGTGGCTTTCCTGGAGGCTTTCAGTTCAACTTTGGATAGAATAGCCCATTAATTTATTGTTTGTGGTTTGTTTTAGGAGTTAAATGCCGAGAAAGAATTGCTTAACAAACGACAGGTATTGATTGTAGGCAGGGCAACCGACCGAGATGAGTATACAAGTGTTGTTTAAGCACCATCAAATTTTCCTCAAGCTGTATTCTACCTTGGGATTTTCTGACACATTTTATCCAATGGAAATAAACTGAGCCTTGTGTATCTGTGGAGCTATTTCACATTTCACTAGCCAAGATTCGCACTGAAACCATCCAAAACCGAAGGTCCCTGCTGTATTGTGATCGGAGTTACCACTTAATGGAAAAAAAAAACAAAATACCGAAGAAGTATACGTACGAACACGCACGTATGTTTACGAGAGGATTTTTTATTGGAAAATGATTTAGTCCGGGCTGTCCGATCGCTGCTAAAAGATCAGACGTCCAAATCTAGCGCTCTCTATTCACTCTTTTATCTTCATCGTATTCGTAAGTATTTATTGGCTTTTAAAAATATTTTTATCTTAAATTACTTATTCAATTTATGATCCGATTGAATTATTGTATTCGTTGCAATTAACTCTTTAGAATAAAATATCACATGATTATATTCTGATAAATTTTTTGGGGGGTTTTGGTGTTGTATTGGATTTTTTTGAATGTTGCATATAATTTTATTTAGATGTTTTAATAAGTATTTTTTTGATGTTTTTTTACTTCGTTTGTAAAATATTATACACAGCTAACTAAATGTATGCATATGTACTACCTACCTGTACCTATGCCCTCTCTCTCGCTCTATTCCCCTCACTCTGTAAGTATAGAACTACATGTTATATGCATGAAAAAAAGCTCTTTTTAGCATAATTTAAATATTTTTTTCTCCTAATTATTCATCCAATCTAAAATCTGTTTATACAGTTGTATTCATCGTAATTAAATCTTTTTAACAATTACTCATATTATTATATTTCGATGAAAAAATTTTAAATGTTTCAGTCATTAAAATTCGATGGTTCAAGCAAATGTTTTATCTAAAATTCAATTATGTTAAACATTTAAAGTTTTCGTGCTTTAGTGGATTTTTCTGAATATTGCACATGCAGTTTTCGTGTTCCAATGAATTTTTCTAAAGTATTTTCTGATGTTTCATTGGTTTTATTTACAAATATTACTGATAGTGTTTTTAGATGATTAAGTAAGTATTATCTGATGTTTCACTATTTTATTTATAATTGTTGCATGTGGTATTCTTTAATGTTACAGTAAATTTTTTTACGATGTCTCAAGATGTTTCATGTATGTTTCATATATATTATAAAAATATTTTATTTTTTTATCAAAATATAATCATGTGAGATCTCATTGTAAAGATTTAATTGTAACAAATATAATGATATAATTAGATCGCAGATCGGATAAATAATTTAAGAGAAAAATAGTTTAAAGATTACTAATAAAGGATATAGGAGGAGAGATGAGTGCAGACGTGCAGAGTAGCCTAAGAGCATCTCCAGCAGGGACTCTAAACACAGCCCCCAAACAGTTTTTGGGTGGTGGAATAAAAAAACTAGGTCCAGCAGGGACCCTACTACGGCCCCCAAAATGAGGAGGCCCCCAAATCTTTTCTCCAAGCCCTCAGTCCTGGGGGTTCTGTAGCACAGCCCCTATCGACGTTATTTTGCTGCCTACGACAATTCCCCACCCACCGAAGAGAGCGCGTCTGGGAAGAGGAAGATCGAAGAGAAAAAATCATCGCACCTCGATTGGCCACCGCCGCCGCCGCCTTGCTCGCCCGCTGCCGCCCTCGGCCAGGCGCGGCGTCAGCCAGCCACCGCCTCCCGCCACGCTCGCCCGCCGCCCCCTGCCGCGCTCGCCCGCCGGCCGTCGCCTCCCGCAGCGCTCGCCCCCTACCGCGCTCGCCCGCCGGCCCTCGCCTCCTGCCACGGCCGGCCCTCGCCTCCCGCCGCGCTCGCCCCCTGCCGCGCTCGCCCGCCGGCCCTTGCCTCCCGCCGCGCTCGCCGGCTCCCGCCGCGCTCGCCCGCCGGCCCTCGCCTCCCGCCGCGCTCGCCACCTGCCGCGCTCGCCCGCCGGCCCTTGCCTCCCGCCGTGCTCGCCCGCTCCCGCCGCGCTCGCCCCCTGCCGCGCTCGCCCGCCGGCCCTTGCCTCCCGCCGTGCTCGCCCGCTCCCGCCGCGCTCGCCCGCCGGCCCTTGCCTCCCGCCGTGCTCGCCCGCTCCCGCCGCGCTCGCCCCCTGTCGAGCTCGCCCGCCGGCCGCCGCCCCCCGCCGCTCTAGCCCACTCGGCTGAATAGCTTTATATATATATATATATATATATATATGAGAGTACAAATGAATAAATATAATATTATAATATAGTTTATGCTGAAATACAATAGAAAAAAAAATAAGAGAAAATAGGGGCTGAGAAATGGGGACTGTTGCTGGAGTTCGGAGCATTTTTGAGGTCGAAAGAAAATGGGGGCAGTCCCTATTTAACCTTTGGGAGCTCTAAAATAGGGTCTATTGCTGGAGATGCTCTAAAGAGTGACCAGGAGTGGGCATCCGATTTTTTCCATCGTTCTAGGAACGGACGGATGAGATTTAGTCAGGTTGATCGAACAGCGGGGAGCAGCATCTCACGTCCAACGCCTAGTCGGACGATGACGATGCTCATAGAGGGAACCAAATCAACAACCTCCCAAAAGAAAGAGGAATTTTTTTATTTTTATATTTATTTAATAAAAAATTTACAAAACAATATTTTCATTTCAAAAATTTACAAAAATACACTCCTGCCGCCCTTTGGGAGGGCGATATGTCTGAAATCGCCCTCCCAGAAGGCGATATGATGACGTGGCTGACGACAGCCATTTTGCAGGCGGCCCCCCGAGGCAGTCAAAAACCGTCCTCTGAGAGGACGGCAAGGGGCCGCCTGTAAAATGGCCGGGGGGGCTGACGGCCGTTGGCCTCGTCCTCTGGGAGGGCGATTTCAGACATATCGCCCTCCCAAAGGACGGCGGGAGTATATTTTTGTAAATTTTTGAAATAAAAATGTAGTTTTGTAAATTTTTTATTAAATAAATATAAAAATAAAAAAATTCAAAGAAAGAGAGCGACACATGGATTGATGGATCTCCGTCCGTTAATAAAGTTTTGGGCCTTAGTTTGGGCCGTTGGATGGGCGAGAGGCCCTGCAAGCGGAGGCGGCCATATGCATGAGCGAGTAAGCGAGCCGCGCTGTCTGACGCTGCACCTCTTCCCTCACCATCCGTCGCATCACCACCATGAGCCGCGACGATGTGCCCGACGCCACGGCCACCTCAGCCTCAGCAGCAGCAGCAGCAGCTGCTGCCCCGGGCAGGGATAGGCTAAGGCTCAGCGTCAGCGATGTTTCCTGGTCCTGGACGGCGAGCGCGGGCGCGGGCGCGGGCGCGGGCGGCGGCACCGGATGCTCGTCGTCGTCCAGCACGATGTACTCTGGATCCCGCGGCCGCAACTGCAGCAGGTGCTGGTTGTTGGCGGCTGCAGAGGCAGAGGCTTTATCTTTATTAGAGGCTAATTTGGCTTGGCGGCGGAGGCACCTCCGGAGGTTGGAGTTCCAGTGGTTCTTGACGGAGTTGTCGGTGCGGCCGGGGAGGAGGCGCGCGATGGTGGCCCACTTGTTTCCGTGGCGGGCATGGGCGGAGGCGAGGAGGGCGTCCTCTTGCGGGGTGAAGGGGAGGTGGTGGACGGCGGGGCTGAGCTGGTTGCACCAGCGGAGGCGGCACGACTTGCCGGAGCGGCCGGGGATGGCGGCGCTGATGAGGCTCCAGCGGTGGGGGCCATGCTGGGCCACCAGCCTCGTCAGCAGCGCGTCCTCTTCGGCCCTCCATGACCCCTTCTTCTTGCCCATGGATGATCTACTCTATTCTTATTCTGCCTAGCTAGTAGCTAGCTAAATTATATATATATATATATATATATATATATATATATATATATAGAGCTAAAGCAAACATGTATGTACACACACGCATGCAGAGTAAATTCCATTATTAGTAGTTAAAAGGTGATATGTAGTATGACGCACGCACGCATACGTGGATGGGCAACTACGCGATGCGTATGTCGCGCGGCTAGCTAGCTACTCTAACTCGGACGCATGCGTTTTCATATGTACATTGCCTATGCGATGCAGCCCGCCGCCCTGTCTTCTTCCTCCGACCCACTGTCATTAATTTTCTCTCTCATTCTCATATATACGTACGTACTATCGGTCGGTCGGTTTGGGTTGACGCAGCTCAAATTGACATTAGCTAGCTAGACCGTCTAGAGAGATAACGACTCCACGTACGTACGATACGACAGGGTTACGGAAAAGGATTCTTCTCTAATCTTTGTATGCATAACAAGACATAGATCGATCGAGGTGGAGAGATTGATATACTTTTGTCTATTGCAGTAAAGTGGAGCGAGTATATTTGTTTGTTTGCGTTCTATTAATGTATTGATCTTGTGTTGCTTGTGAGTGAAAGCATTTGTAACGAGCGTACCCCCAACAGATCAGATGCCATGGCTAGCGATATTATATAGGAATCGTTGCGTTGTTTGGGGATTTAATGGGCCTGAGGCTCCAGCCCAGGTAAGCAGACAGTTCTTGGGCCTGATGATCTGGCCATACAGCCCATGGAGCGTGCTGCGGCGGTTTTTTCATGCCCATGGAGCGTGCGGCGGCGGTTCGTCGTCGCCGTCATCTATGTAGGACCTCACCTGCCGGCGACGAGTAGTAGTAGGAGCAAGAAGGTGCAATCCGATTCCTATCCCATCCATCCAGTACCGCGCGATGCGGCATCGATCTCTTGCAGCTGATGCTGCTGCTGCTTCTGTTCGTCCCGGCGCCACCAGAAATGCCGCCTTCTTGCTGATGCTGCTGTTGCACCACCGACGGCGGCGCCACCATGTCCATGCTGCTCATCGCCTCTTCTCCACTGCCGCCTGCCTCCATCCACCTTCATTCGAATCTATTGAGGACCAACAGTCACTCCTCCTCCAGCTACAGGGCCACATCGCCCGCGGCCACCTCTCCCGCGCTCGCCACCTGTTCGATCAAATCCCCAGCCCGGACGTTCGCGCCTACAACGCCCTCATCCAAGCTTACTCCTCCACACCGCCCGCCGCCGCGGATGGCCTCCATCTCTACCGCCGCATGCTCCGCCACCGCCTTGCCCCTAACCACTACACCTTCCCCTTCGCCCTCAAGGCCTGCTCTGCGCTCGCCGACCTCCTCTGCGGCCGCGCCATCCACCGCCACGCCATCCACGCGGGCCTCCACGACGACCTCTTCGTCTCCACCGCCCTCCTCGACATGTACCTCAAGTGCGCTTGCTTCCCCGACGCCGCCCACGTCTTCGCCACCATGCCCGCCAGGGATCTCGTCGCCTGGAACGCCATGCTTGCCGGCTACGCGCACCATGCCATGTACCACCACGCGCTCGGTCACCTTCTCAGCATGCAGGCCCAGGCTCGCCTCAGGCCCAACGCCTCCACCCTCGTCGCGCTCCTTCCGCTCCTTGCCCAGCAGGGGGCTCTCGCCCAGGGCACCAGCGTGCACGCCTACTGCATTCGTGCCTGCCTCCACCGCAAGGTGACGGACGGGGTGCTCGTCGGCACCGCGCTCCTGGATATGTATGCAAAGTGCGGGAGCCTGGTCTATGCTCGCAGGGTGTTCGACGCCATGCCTACTAGGAACGAGGTCACTTGGAGCGCACTTATCGGAGGTTTTGTGCTCTGCAGCAGAATGACCCAGGCCTTCGGTCTGTTCAAGGGCATGCTGGCCCAGGGGCTGTGCTTTCTTTCTCCGACCTCCATTGCCAGTGCTCTTAGGGCCTGCGCTGCCCTGGACGATCTCCGTATGGGTGAACAGCTGCATGCTCTGCTTGCTAAATCTGGTGTCCATGCCGACTTGACTGCAGGGAACTCACTTCTCTCAATGTACGCCAAGGCTGGCTTGATTGACCAGGCAATAGCTTTCTTTGATGAGATGGCCATCAAGGACAATGTCTCCTACAGTGCGCTTTTATCAGGGTATGTGCAGAATGGCAGGGCAGAGGAGGCATTCCTCGTCTTCAGGAAGATGCAAGCATGCAATGTAGAACCAGATGCTGCAACAATGGTCTCACTCATCCCAGCTTGCTCACACCTGGCGGCTTTGCAGCATGGAAGGTGCAGTCATGGTTCTGTCATAATTCGTGGACTTGCATCAGAGACCTCCATATGTAATGCGTTGATAGATATGTACGCAAAGTGTGGGAGGATTGATCTCTCTAGGCAGGTTTTCAACATGATGCCATCTCGGGATACTGTGTCATGGAATACTATGATTGCAGGATACGGAATCCATGGACTAGGGAAAGAAGCCACTGCATTGTTCTTAGAGATGAATAATCAAGGTTTTGCACCAGATGGTGTCACATTCATCTGCTTACTTTCGGCTTGCAGTCATTCTGGACTTGTGACTGAAGGGAGGCACTGGTTTCATGTGATGGCACACAGGTATGGTCTAACTCCCAAGATGGAGCACTATATCTGCATGGTTGATCTTTTGTCAAGAGGTGGTTACCTCGATGAAGCGTACGAGTTTATCCAGAGCATGCCATTGAGAGCAGATGTTCGTGTGTGGGTAGCCTTGCTTGGAGCTTGCCGGGTTTATAAGAACATTGATTTAGGAAAGCGGGTGTCAAGGATGATCCAGGAACTAGGGCCTGAAGGGACTGGCAACTTTGTTTTGCTGTCCAACATATACAGCGCTGCTGGGAGATTCGATGAGGCGGCGGAGGTTCGGATAATACAGAAGGTAAAGGGTTTTAAGAAGAGTCCAGGCTGCAGTTGGATTGAGATAAATGGTTCTCTACATGCATTTGTTGGAGGAGACCAATCTCATCCACAATCACCTGAAATATATCGAGAACTGGATAACATTCTATTTGGTATTAAGAACCTGGGTTACCAGCCCGATACCAGTTTTGTTTTGCAAGATCTGGAGGACGAGGAAAAGGAGACGGCACTCATCTATCATAGTGAAAAGCTAGCAATAGCTTATGGTATCCTCAGTCTTAGTGAAGATAAGACGATTTTTGTTACTAAGAATCTCCGCGTTTGTGGGGACTGTCATACTGTAATAAAGCACATAAGCTTACTGAGGCGTAGGGCTATCATTGTAAGAGACGCTAACAGGTTTCATCATTTCAAGAATGGGCAATGCAGCTGTGGAGATTTTTGGTGACATCACAAAACTTGGTTTAGGTACGGGTTACAATCCGAAGCTGATTTTGAACTCTAATTTGATATTATGATTAATTTTATGGATTTTCTTTTGCCACTTTTGTTGCTTGGTTGAGTTGGTTCTCTTCACGATCGCTAAAGAAGAAAAGTAAAAAAAAAACTACGAAAAGTAGTTTTAAAAAAACTTTAAAATTCAAAATCACTTTGGATAATGGGCCTTGTTGTTTCATGACCCCAATCAAATTTATTGCCAAATGTTTGGTTTGGCTGGATTGGCACTTTTACCAAAATTTCATATCCTTTGTTAGGAAACAAAATAAAAGCCTACCCAATCTTGCCAAAATTTCACCAGCAATCTAAATGAACGTACCTTTCCAAAGAATCTTTTTTGTACATTTACAAGTTGATAACTTTCTTCTGATACACCGCAGTGAAGAGCCCGTCTAGCTCAGTCGGTAGAGCGCAAGGCTCTTAACCTTGTGGTCGTGGGTTCGAGCCCCACGGTGGGCGATCTAGTATTTTTTTATGTCTACTCCAACCAGCACATGGAAGACAAGAAAATGTGTGTCGGAAGAAATACTAAATTTATTTTTGTAATAACCGAAAACATCACAACATTGTTCAAGATGTAAAAGATTGGTAAGGATGTAGCATTATGTAATGCTATTTTTATAGCAATAGCTACATAACTTGGTTTTTAATAACTCAAGCACATTTTTATTTTTATGTTTATCAATTGAAGCGGATGGTTAGAGAGTATTTTAGTCAGAAGTATGGGTGACGATGTAGCCAACAGATTAATGATCCATAATTATTTTCTGTATTACCTTAATTTGATGAAACTAGTGTAATCCATAATCCATAATTATTTTTTGTATTACCTTAATTTAATGAAACTAGTATGTGGGTGTAATTTTTTTAGTGTGTGTATCTTCATGCTTAGCTCGATGTCTTACTTATACAGAGACCGAAGATGTTTTTAATACGGTTATATCATCTTAATATAATTGGTTAAGCTTCTATTATACCGTATGTCATGATGCAAGACTGCGATGCCACGATTTTTCTTTTTTTTTATTGAAAGGCATTAACCGTCCTGTTACGGAAATCAAAACGATTTGATTTACTCTACGCATCAGAATACACAATGCTAAAAAAGACCGGCCTATGACGGTATGATACAAACCAACCTGTTCTTCCTTTTTCCATAAATTGTTTTATCTCTTGTTCAATTGGTTCGATATACGCCTTTTCACCTTGGTTCGCGAATCCAACATCGGTTCCTGACCCATTGAATTATTCCTAACCTATTCATATAGATTTCAACCCAACCCAAAATGCAAATGACAGGACCTTAATTTCGAATCTTATGTTTTGCCTTTCTGCCGTAATTCCAAATATTTCCAAATCCTACAACCGACCCTCTTTCACCTTGTGTAGTTGTGTTGCACTTTCTAGGTTTTGGGCGTTATTTGGAGTTGTTTGTTTAGCTTGTGCATGTGCGTATGATAGATTACGTCGCCATTGTACTTGGGATGAAGCCAAGCGAAGGCATGAAGAGAATTGCAGTCAAACGAGGAGAGGGTTCTACGACCTTGAGAAGGAAGGCAAGTCATACCCCTCGACCATAATGAACCCAGCCTAGTATACAAGGCTAGCTTGGCCGGGCTCGATAATTTGAGCTGAGCTCAGGTCGGATAGTTGGGCTAGGCTACTTATGAATAATACTTCCTCCAATTCTGAATACATGTTGTTTTAGCTTTTCCAACTCATTACTAAATGCCCGTTAGGGAAGCAGTTAATGAAGAGCAAAACTGGAACAAAAGTGAAAAGGTAAATGTCAGGCCGACCTGACCACGGCATCGCTTGGCACGCCCGTCGCCTAACGGGCCATGTCGGTGTCGGCCCACCAGCACAGATGGCCCCAAAAATTCAAAATATATGGCAGAAAAACATAAAAATATGAAAAATCTAGAAAAAATTAAGAAAAACAAAAAAATATCGGGAGAAAATAGAAAAAATAAGGAAAAATAAGAAAAAGAAGGAAAAAATAAAAAAATTATGTGAAAAATAGGTGGGACGATCAGGTCGTGGTCATGCTTAGGCCAAGCCGTGACAGCCTGCTGTGCTACAGCAACCGGACCATGCCATGCACTCATGCCACACCCTTAGCTTAGGCACAACACGGCCCACTAGTATTCGTGCCTAGACCGGCTACTGTAGCTTTATGCTCGGGCTGATCCACTAAGATACGACCCATTTGACCATCTATACCCTATCACAAAATATAAGCATATCTAGCTATATATTTAGACATCTCTCTGTCTAGATATATAGCCAGTAAAAAATGTTTATATTAAAGGATAGAGGGAGTACATGATTAAACATGTTATTTTCCAAGAGACTTTAGAGCATTCAATATATATGTTTGATAAGATCAATTGAGGGGTAGAACAGCCCCTTAATTCCTTTGCCAAGTTGTAAAACGACTAATATAAGCGATCGGAGTGAGTGTTATATAATTTGGGTATTCTGTTGTAACGCACGGAACCCTCTTGCTTATCTTATTTTACTACTGTAGTAAAAGCGGAGCGGTCATTCTTTCATCCTCTCCTCCCATCCCACATGCAGCATGAGAAAAAAAAAACCCAAAAGGAACTCAAAGCGGAGTGTCATTCTTCCATCCTCTCCTCCCATCCCACGTGCAGCATTAGAAAAGAAAACCCAAAAGGTACTCCAGCTCATCCCTAGTCATAAGTGCCAATGCACGGGCATGTTACTAGGCACATCCTACATAGCAGGTCTCAGCAGGTCAATGTAGGTTATGTGCTTGACATTTGATAAACAACTTAATCTAAGCTACAGATGATTATTATCGCATTTTGAAACATGGAACAACAGAGACACACGACAGTTAGAATAGCATATTTTATCTAACCTTAATTAAATCTGAAGACAAAACACAACAATTACGCAGTATAAATTTAAATTTCTACGGCAACTTCAAAAATAGGCACAGCGCAGCACAGACGGACTAGAAAGGAGTTTGGCACAAGGGACACGTTGATTTGTTGGATGTTGAGAACCATTTGTAGAGGCAGGCACCATGAAACTTATGCCTGCACGTCTTGCAAGCCAGCCGGGGAAGGCTGTGGTTGCTCGTGTGCAGAATGCTGTAACAGATTGGGCATTCCTCCACACCCTCAAACTCCTTGTCAAAATTGCTTTTCCAGGTATGAATCGCCTCTGCTATTGCGCCATTCTGTACGTGCAGGAACATCAGCTTAGAGCTACAGATATACTGATATAGAAAGAACATATGGTTCTTTTATTCTGATGGAAGGTATTACCTGGTTGCGAACGAATGCCGTGAGAGAAAGCAACCATTTCCTGCACTTCACTTCACTGATACCCAAACTTCTGGTACATTCAACATCCACATGGCGCAGAGGGTAACAACTCGGAAGGCGTATGACAAGATCAATTCCTGTCTCCTCCTTCTTGTATGTAGCAACAATTTCGTATGCCGAGCGGTTCACAGTAACTGAGAAATTATCATCAGCATACAGAGAGTCCTTGACCTGTAAGATGGGGTAAAATCATTTGTAAGGCAGGTTCCAAGGATCAATTTGACAGGAAAAATATCAAAGTGGAAAATCGATCCCGACTGAAAGATATGGAATTCATAATTAACAAAATGAATAGTGCCAAAACATTACAACCAGAAATTTGAACTGCTTCAACACTACTCATTTCATCATTTGCGAGTTTCATATCTCCAAAACGAAATGAATGCATTTGGATGAACATAGGTCGTAACACAGGTCCAGAGTAGGCTCGTAAATAGATATTCAGAAGGGCTGAGAATATTTTTTAAAATGAAAGTGTCATACCTGAGAAAATTCATCAAGTAGAAGAGGAGGACTGCACCATGCTCTAGTAAAGGACTCGATTGAGTTTAACAATGAGCGATCTCTTAAACTAGTAAACCATGTACGCACATAGGAAGGCAACAGTCTAATCATCATCCCATACAGCCCCCCTGCAAGTGAGGCCATTTGCCATGTCCCAACTGGCCAAAGAGATTCAATGCAGGGGAGCAGTGAACATGTACTTATGGCATTCTTTGAAGCTATTGCAGCAACCTCTGCTTCAGGCATGAGTTCAGCATCTTTTTTCTTCCCACCAGATGCACCAGTCCTTAAAGGAATATGCTGGAAAATGCAATCCAATATGCATGGACTGATCTTATCTTGAATATGTTGAAGTACCTTTTCCCTAGTAATGGAAGCTTGCGGTAGTAATTGCAGGTGGGACAACACCAATGACCAGGCAATGAAGGCATCAACCTAGTGACAGAAAACATAAGCCATCAGTTCACGAACTAGAAAGCATACCTGCTGAAATTTAATATACATACCCTATCTCGAGCTAAGAGATCAGTCTGGAGAAGTTCAGAAGTAGGCATCTCAATTAAGGATAAGAGTTCTTCTCTCAGATCTAGTGTCTTCTCTGAATCTGGCATCAACCCAATACTTTGGCCCATGTCAGATTCCTGAGTCCGTGGTCTATCTAATCCCGGAGAACACTCCTTTACTAGTGAAAATTGACAGAGGGGTTCAGAAAGAAGTAGAGAGTAAGCAGCAAACTGCAGATGAGATATTGGCTGTGAAGAGAACAAAATTGAATATAGCCCACTGACTGAGCCCTTCGCAAGCCCCCACAGTTCCATCGACTCCAGTGCACATCTTCTAGTCTCTGGTGAAGCATAAATGACAAATGATGCCACAAGTTCCCAAAAATGCATATAAGCAACACGACTTGAAGCTATGACGGATGAAGCCTCTTCACAAGAAGACTTTGCAATTGCCTCTGAAACACCTGAGCCCAAGAACAAACGAAGCATACTTTCCAACATCTTGTTATTTCTCTCAGCAAAATCCCCTGATCTAATAATCTGCAAACTCTGGAAGTTTTCCGTTTCTTGGAGATCAACAAGACGGTTGAGGTGACACAGTGTAACCAAAGCGGATTCACCGAAGCTTAACGTTAACTCATCTATAGCGCTAACCACTAATTTAAGCTTCTCCAAGGTGTCTTCATTTGATGTCTGGTTTGTTACAGCATCGTTGATAGCATCTGTCGTTTCTTCCACAAGCAAAACGGCCGATTCAATCCACTTCTGTACTGTATGGAACACAAAATGCAAATCATTTTCCTGAAATTCTGTCCAGCAATAGCCAACCATAACTGCTGTCAGTTTCACTCCCAATAGTTCAACAATTGTTGACAGGGTAGTTCCACTGGTGGACAGTGATGGAGCTTCAATGGTACAGAAAATCTGGTACTTCTGAAAAAGAGTCAGCAATAATGATCTTTCTGCATCGCTGATCTCTCGTTCAATCTTAACTTCTAGTTTCTGGGCTCCACCTGTTATATTCAACGGGAAGCAAGACAACACCACTTGCATCCAATCAACAATATCTGCCAAATATAACGGATCATATGAAATGACTGAAAAAGCAGTATTGTACTAGTACGATCAATAAAAATTCTAATGTAGCTTACCTTGCTGCACTACTTCCCTCGGGCTGGATGATAGACAAGAGATGGCTACATCAAGCCAACTCAATATGCTTTCCCCCACCAAATCAGTGTAAGAAGAAGATTCATTCAATTTCAGTTTTCCTGACAATGGTTTGATGATTGTACTCATGACAAAGGGAAGAGTCTTTACACATTTTCTATTTACTGTTGGACCAATAAAAAGATTGCTCAGTAGTTTCTCAAAAAATACAAGTGCGTCGGATTCTCTCCAAATACTACCATTGATGTTATTGGTACTAAATAGCAAAGCCACAAGAGCACGTAGAAACCGATCTTGAATTTTCTCAATCTCATTGTCAGAAATGTGCCAAGCATTGAATAGTACCCACTGGTTACACTCATGAAAAGCTCCTTCTAACAACGTGTCAAGCAATAAAGACAATATGCTGACCTCCGCACAAGATTCCATTTTCAAGTGCTGAATCAGAGAAGGTAAGAATGTGCTGAATACACTCCCCCCTTTCCATTTCCAAGTGCAAAGAATCTCAGCAGCAACCCATGCTCTAGAGAACGAAGTTGAAGTAGTATCAATTGATTGTGATGTGTTGTAATATTTATTTCCTGGAATACCTAAGATCACTTCACCAAAGCCAAGGTTAAGAACAAGCTTGTCAACAAAAGCAACAAATTGGTGGTGTTTCAGTCCCTGCAACAAAGGAAGTAACCATGTATTAAGTGCATTTACTTCACAAAATAGTACAATGACTAACAACTGTCATAAACTATAAAATTTCTTGTCAGACACTAAGCTTTCACAAATTGCAGAACACCGACAGAATTTGTAAGAATGGCCGCAGGTATGCCATCTTAAATTTAAACTGGAGCATCAGTATTTATTACACTATGTAGAAGAATGCACTAGTTTTAGTAATTTCTTGAAGGGAAAACTGAGACATTCTTACAGTTTCATCTGTAATAACTGGCTCAAATTGGATCTTCCCTGGTGCATTCTCATTTTGTAAAGATGGCTTCACCCAGAGTGGCCAATATTCTCCCTCAGATAAAAGAAGATCAAAAAAACTTTGCAACTTTATGTGATCAAGACAGATGAGCTTCAACATGTCCACCACCCACTCTGAGCATAAGACTGATGTGTTCTCAGTTGGAAACTCTACTGTCTGAAACAAAGCACACCTGACAGACAGAGCTAAAATATTTACCAAACTGTTCAAGGTGCATGGATGAAGGTCACTCCAAAAGGATGGACTTAAGCTTTGGCAAAAGGTATGTATACTCTCTGCAAGGTTAGACTTCAAATGCATTTTCTCATCCAAATGATCATCTGAACTGCTGCAGATAGAAGACCCAACAACAATATCTTCTTTATAACCTTTCAAATCGTGTTCTTCATCGAGTGTTAAGGCCATGCTACATTCCCATTCAATGATAAACAAAGCTGCCAGCATACAAGGAAATAAAGAATCTTCCTCCAGCATTGTCAGGGCAAATAAGCTACCCTCAAGAACTTTGAAAGCAAAATGAGCCATCTCAATGTTTGATGACAAGGATTGTGCTCCTATAACCTTCAAGTGCACTGCTTCAGTAGGCAACAACACCACATATGCAAACCTTGCCCATTCGAAAGTTGACACCATGAGTACTGATGTCAAACACTTCAAAATGGACCTGAGCATTTTGTGGACAGTGTCAGCAGAGAGAAAACAAATTCGGTCATCTTGATCTGAGCCACCAAGTACAGCACTGCAATTTCACATATCAAATCCACATTAACTAACATATTACACAGGCCACCACAAATATGGCAATCATATTAAACTAATTATTCAAAGTATTGGTTGTTGCCTAATCCAAATGAATTACAGTCCTTTTCTGTTTGATGTTTTAGGAGTATTTGATGTTTGTTATGAGCTTTTTTAGGCCTGTGTAGCAAAGCTGTAGCAACAAGAAATGAGTCAGCAGATAAGTTATTAGGCATTATGTTAGTCATGCTATTCTTAATGGTCATGTATTAGTTGAGTCCCTCCCTCTCTCCCTCCGTCTACTTAGATGTTGCTTGGAGTCCAGCTCTGGCACATCAATATACAAAGGCCTGCTGAACTGTTATTGAAGGCTAAGTAAGAAATAAAGAAGTCCTCTTCATCCTCTTGCCATGGCTTCCTAGCTGATGAACCCTCCCCTCTATAAAGAACCAGTGATCGTCTGGACCTCTTCCAGCAGTAGTTATCCTGCTGTGGAGATTCGTCCATAATGTTACAGGATTTTAAGAAGATACATACCTAGATCATTCTAAAGTGACCCTACCTCATGCATGCAATAATTTACAAGACACAATCTGTTTATCGGTCAAATGGATGGTTTAGGATACAACCAGATTTAATGGGTGTAATAAGAGAAACAATTTTAGTAGGGGTATGAGGCCATCTTGTATTTTATAGTAAGTACACACAACTCTAAACATCAAATAAAAAGGAACAGTGCATGTACAGCTTATAATGGTTAAGCGCATGTGAGCATCTTATAAGAAATATGAAGAAAAACAGCCACTGAATGTGCCTCAAAATAAAAAGGCACAGAACAAAGTAAATCCAAATTAGAATCACATACCATACAAAATGGACATGGGAATCTGTACCAGGCAAATCACAGAAGACAGATTCTGCGGCAGAATCTAATAGGTCATGCCGCCAATGTTCTGGCAGAGAGCCATTTTTCTGCAAATTTCTCGACTTGCCCCCAGCAATTCTTTCTCTCACCTTTTGAAGTATAAGCGCCAGCAATTCAAATTGGTCATCAACTTGTGAGTTCTTATTATCAACAGGGTGCTCTTGCTTAGCTCTAGTATATTTAATGATTGAACACCACTGGTCAAAGAAGCACTCATCTACAATTAAAGAAAGCAACAGATCGATCTTTGAGCTACAAGTACTATATTTCCCATCCAAACACCAGGGGACAAAGTCATCATTGAACACGTCCAGATAAGCTTGGACAGATTCCTCACTCTCTCTTTGTGAATTCTTCAAGAACAAAGGGACAGGCTTGAATATTTCAACCAAAACTGATAGAAATTTAACAAGAATTGGAGTGTCCTGCATGATAGCAAAATTTTAAATCAACCTCAATCTATCTAGTAAATTGCATGTTCACATATACTAGCATAAATTCACAGCACATCTTTATCTTGCAGCTCATAATCTCATATCGATCCATCGAAGAAAATTTGACGCAATTGAACTTCTACCAAAAAGGAGAAAATTTATGTGAAGGATAAACCCCAAAATAAGCATGGATGGCAGCTCCAGAAGATCTTAGTCACTTGCTCTGCCTGCAGCTAGGTAGAGCTGATCCCATTTCAACAGAATTTCTGCCCACAATGATCTCTATAAATCATGGGTCTGTATCCCAACTTATCTTCTGGATCTATAACAGAAATTATTTGTAGACAAATGGAATGAGACTAGCTTTTTATTTTAAAAAAAATGTAACACTTGCAAGCGTTAAAAAGATTACATAAATATATTCTCAGTACACTCAGAAATCCCTAATGCCAGCTTCAATGGATGGTTTTTCATTTGCACTTACTTTCTAGCAGGTGCACATGAGAAACTGTCATGCTGGAGAGAAAATGTCACAGAATTCGAATTCATTGACATAGTATAAATATAGATAAGTTCAATAACAGCAAAATTATTTGGTAAATGTCTACTCAACCCCCTGGCTATGTTGGTTTGCCTACTTAACCATCTGACAAATTAAACTGGCTGTAATGTCCCCCTTAAATATAGAAAAAATTGCTCAAAAAAAAAACCTGAACCAATTTCGCTACTGTGGCGAAGAACATGGCTAGCATGTGGCAATGACTCAGCAGATGAAATCAAAATACTTCCTCTGTCCCAAAAAGATTGTCACTCTAGGATTCAGAATTTGTCCCACAAAAATTGTCACTTATGAGTACCACTTGTCCTATCAATCACCTCCCATTCAAATTTCTCCCCATTCTACCCCCAACCACCCTCCACTCCCAAACATACATAATTTAATAAGGGCACTATAGTCTTTTCTTCTCAAACCTTAATCTCTACTAAACAACCTAGAATGACAATATTTTTGGGATGGAGGTAGTACACAAAACAAGATGGGTTGCAGTACTTCAAACAAGCTTATACAGCTGGTAGATAGAATCTATATTTGAAAACAAGACATACATTCACTCTGACGAGTTGGCCCACCACAGAAAACATTTTTAGGATGCAGCCATTACCATGCTATTACCTATGTCATTTGGCACAAAAAACTACCAGCAAAACCTGGTTTTCAATACTCCCAAAGGCACAATACCCGATTTTATACTTGGGGTTGGGTACATGAACTTGGGGGGTCTAGGTAGACCTTTTCAAAATTATTTAGTCTAAAATGGAGATGGTGTAATTGTCTCTCCTATAATAGAGACCATATTAAGGCAGAAGTTAACAGGAGAAATGAAAAAGAAGCTGCGATAGGAAAGAGGACCAGTCAATCTAAACACATGGTCTATTTTGCTTTGCTGCTGCTCATGCAAATACTAGCCATCCAGCAAAGAAAATAAAGCAATAGAAGGCTCGGATCAGATGTGTAATGAAAAAAAGTTTTGACTCTTTCAAGCAGTATATATACAAGTGTTATTGCAACACAAACAAGTACCTCAAGAGAAGTAAACAGAAGGAATGAATTCAACACTTGAGCTTACCACAGACTTGATAGCTGGCACAGATTGTTCAATCAGTGGTCTTGCAAAGCTTTCCAGTGGCCATATTTTACCTTTCTGTACAACAAGTTGATCCAAAGAAATAAAAAAGGACACAACTTGTTCAACATGATCCTGAAAATTTGACCTCTCCCTTTGGTGGATTATATCCAAACAATCCTTCAATAGAGTCTCACAAGCAATTTTTAACAAATGATTTTCCATTGCTGAAATCTCATTCAATATCTCAATGATACATTTCCCCAGATTCTGAAGATAATAAGTTGGGTAGCGCGTGTTTGATGCCAACAATGACTCCTTATGAGATAACTGACAATCACCACTAGTTGCTTCATCAGACAACCCACTCAAACTAATATCCTGGTTTTTGAAAGATGATACTAGAAGGTAATCATGCCAAACAATTTTTGCAAGGATACTAGTTATAAGCTTGATGGGAATATCATCCGAAGAACCTCCTCCAGAATGTCTGGGAAAAATATTATGCAGAAAGTTTAGAACTTACAAAGCAAATGAAAACAAATACTAGTAAAGAAAACGGTACCTCGATAGAACTTTTAGAAGCCACAAGAAACTCTGTTTAAACGCAGTAAAGAAAGCCAAACTGTCAGCAGCTGATAATTGCCTCTGGTTTCTTCCAGCCCAGAGATTATGTATGAAGTCAAAAACAAATTGCTCTGCAGTGACAGCTTTAGATGGCATAGACTCCAAAAACTGAACGAGGAGGGGGTATGAGGTTTGCTTGGACCCATAGCATCCATTTTGTAGAAAGTGCCAAAACCGGCTGAAAACAACCTTGTGAATGTTGCAATATGACCAAGCCTCTGGAAACCTTCTAGAGAAAGCAAGAAATGCATCCCACATAGAGGAGTGACATGATGGGTCCTTTTCAAGGAAGGCACCAAGTAAAGCAGGAGATAGTACCTTCATGGTTTCTTCATCGAAAACATGAGAAACATGCTTGATATAACTTGTAAGTAGTGAGTATGTGGCAGACCGTATAATCGCACTTTTTGACTTGAGGAAATCAAGAAAATATTTATGCATAGAAAATGCAGATTCAGCAGAAGACAATGTGGCAGATAGAACTTTTGAAAGACTCTTATTTTCAGAATTGGAACTGTCACAGCCACAATTTTGTAATTTTACTCCTAGTAAAATGTCAATTAGAGTTGCCATTGCTAGCAATGATGATGATATTACCTACAGACGTAGGCCAAAAAAAAAAGAGGCAACAGTTATTAGAAGTGTAGTAGAAATTACAAATAGTGCAGAATCCATAAATCAGATATCATTTATATGCATAAATTGAAGATAACTGAACATAAGGTACTCGAATAGAACTATTTCATGAAGCATACTTGCTTTTTCCAAGAGTATGAAGCACATTAGTTGATGAAACACAGAGGAAAAGAAAGAAATAAAAGTTGTCAACACGGTCAACTGTAACTGCACCTAAACTTTTTTGGACTAGTCATCAACCATCATTAGCATCTAGAATTACGAATTCCATTATATAACAAGGCTTGAATCCATGGTGAGCATATATTAACATGAGCAAAGATTTTTCTTTAATAGGTTATGCCACTCCTTTTTGCTCAGCTTGAAAGACAAACAAGTTTTCCAAATCATTTTACATCGTAACCATGTTATACCAAAACCACCTGATGTTTGTATTGCATAAGATACTAACATATTATTATTAGGGCCATTCTCATCTGGTATAAGTAGATTTGTTCACTTCCCAAAAGCTGTTTTATTCAGCTTAAAGAAGCCCAGGTTTCTTGCATCATTTTAACACATTGTTACTTACCATGCTAGGCCAAACCGCCCTGATATTGTGCTACAGCAGCATGTGGTTCTTAATATGCATAGTTTAGTTCCCATTGTTATCTGAAACAAAATCTCCTTAGTAGTTAGTACTTAGTAGTTACTCCCTCTGTTCATTTTTACAAGGCACATTTTGATTTCAGAAAGTCTACAAGGTTAAACATTGACCATAAATTTCTCATAAAATATAGTCTTGATAGCTATAAAACCAATATTGCGTGAAAATACTTTGAAGCATGCATCTATTTTTAAAGTTCTATACACTAAATGCACTTGTGAGTTAACTAATCATTGGTCAAACTCTTCAAAGTAGGCTTAAGTGTGCAGGGTCATGCTCATCTACTATAAGTAGGCTTAGTGTGCATCTACTATAAGTGATCCACATAAAACAGTTAATGTCCTAAATTGATGTGTTTGCTCGGGTTGAGCACGTCAGTAGGACTAAGGAGGGCTAATTTCTTCTGTGTCTTCTATTGCATCTTCCATCGTTGCAATGTTGGAGCATTTTGTTGGATTTTTAACTTCCGGATACTAAATCATGTCAGCAGAATGTAACTGTTCCTTGATCATTGGATCTAACCATCCAATGACCTGTTGTCTGTCACTTGGTTGTTGCGGTGACTTGTGACACTGTGCCAGTAGGGTTGGCAATGGGCCGGGTTGGGCACAGGTAGAGCAAAACCATGCCTGACCCGGCGCCTGATTTCGCCTGCCCGACCCACACAAAACTCCGTGCCCGTACACGGACAATAATATCTCAATAGATAGGTAATTGAACAAAGAGCAACACAAATTATCACCACGCTTGAAAAATTATCACCAACAGTTAAGAGCAACACAAATTATCACCAAGCTAACACAATTTCATTAAGTTCAAGACTTCAATTTTTCAAGCGTTCAACCCTCCCAAGTCATCAACACAAGCATATACATATATACCGTGTCCGGCATGGGTTACCCATGGGAAAAATAATAAACCCGGCTGTCGCCCACTAGGTTCTCGGGTCCCAGGCGGGCGTGCCCACGGGCAAAAAATTGAACCACACCCATACCTATCGGGCGCAGTACCGGTGGATACCCAGACCCGTGGGCAAGATTGCCATCCCTAGTGGCTATGTATGTGTCGGACCTAAACTTGATGGATTCGAAAGAACACAGGGGATTATACTGGTTCAGGCCCTCAATGCGAGGTAATACCCTACTCCTCCTTATATACACGGAGGAATGAGAATTACATGGTAGGAAACCAGTCAGTACATTAGGATTATATCTTTGTCATACAAGGTAACATGAAGCCGAGTCCTACTCTCCCTAATTGATTGGCTCGGCCCACCCTTTGTCTGAGTGGCCGTATTTGCCTTCCTTGAGGAACTAGGGGCTGTGCATGTGTGTATGCATGTGTCTGGCGTGTGTGTTGTCCACCACTCCACCATGATGAAAGTGATGTCAGTTTCTACATGTAGTGTTTTCCTTTACAAGGAGCAACAAAAGGCTAACAAATTTCTTGTTTGAATTCAAATTTGTGATATTTCTGAACCCACAACCCCCTTCTTCTATAATTTGCATCAAGCTGAGGGTGCGAACTGGGAACCATGAAATAAGGATCCCCAAACCATGGAAAGCTGAAATAAAATGTTTAATCTTCAGTGTTAAAGCAGCCAAATTTTCTGGTCAGACATTTGGCCATCCTATTATATTCGGTTGTAGCTAGAAAATCATACAGCTGGACTTTTTATATTTTATCTGGAAAATTGTTGCACATATTGTAATGGAAAATAAAACATACCCTCTGGTGCATATCTTCTAGTTCATCCACTGGTGTAGCCTTGTCAGACAATGTTTGTGTTGTTAGCTTCAAATTCTCGTTTAAGTGAAGAAACGTTTCCTTCACACATAACATTAAAGCATCCAACCTTTTGTCTGATTGTGGGAATGCAGCCTATCAATAAGAGTAGAAACAATGTGAACAGACAACTTCATGTTTCAGCAGATCAGCATGAGATACCAGTAGACATATTACAGAAGAGAATAAGAATTGGTCAACACTAAAAAGCAAATATAACTAAACGAAGAACCCAAAAGCATGCTTGGCATATGAGTTTAAGTAGCTGCATGCTTTCCGTGCTTTGACATTGAACTTATTCTGGCCTCTCGGGAAAAGACCTGAGTTTTCCCAAAAATCTTTAGGGCTACTTTCTTATAGACAAGCTTATTAAACAAATGTGCCTTAAATCCAATAAAACTGCTTATTAAAAAGGGCTAGGCCATCGTGCCTCAACCAAGTTCTGAAAGTAAGACTGAATTAATACTACTACATCAAGGGTCCATTTCAGGGAGTACATTTATTTGAAATCTTTTCGGAATTCCTTCCTTGAGCTAATGGCTTTTGTTTATTGTGGCTAGCCAGTGACGCTACATTGAAACAGATTCCAAACAAATGATACTGCAAGTTATCTTAAAGCTAGTCAGCATATGATGAAGTCCATTGTGTACAAATAGTTGTCGTTAATTTTAGAAATTGCATAAGAGAATTAACATGTGATCAGCAATCCACCAAAGAATCGTTCCACAAATCACATGTACACACATATACCAAATCACCCCCATGCTCCACAAATATTAAAAATCATCTGCACAGAAGATCCTCCAAGGTGGCAAGGTGAAACCACCATCACCACCAACCCCCAGCATTTTTAGGAACGTAGACAAGCACTCCAGATGGAAAATGAAACCAATAAATCTAGATGAAGGCCCAGCTTATGACAACTTGCAGCCAGTATCACCAATCAAGAAAAACAGTGATAGCATAGTAGCATCTACCTCAAATGAATGCCGGGCAGCCTGTGCAACCTCAAGAGCAGGGTCAAACTGAGAAAACCACCAAGGACCCATTAAATACTTAAGATGTGGAGCAAGACCCTTCCTGAAACAGTTAATCAAATGACACCCAGTTCAAGATTGGTAGAAATTGAATATGGACAGAAATCGACTAGTAGTTTGATGGAACCACCAGAAGTTAATAGCTGGTCCAAAAAAACAAGGTAGCAAAAGGCACAGATAAACCAGTTGTGTCTGAGTTGAGTGAAAGGAAATGAAGTAATGAACATACTTGACTGTTTTGACGAGACTAGACATGGTCTCATGAGTAGCACGGCGAACTTCTCTGTTATAGTCAAGAAGCAGCCTCTTGTACTCGAATCCCTACATGTTTTTGAAAAAAAGGTGGATAATATAGCATGTGCATTTTCTGGAAATGGTATTAGAATAATCACGAAATAGATTTCACTGTCAGTAAACTAGAGGAACAAAACACTCCAAATAACAATAATCCGTCACCTAATGCTTAAGCACTTAACGAGAACCGTGCGTTCCGTCATTCTATATGTCACTACTCACTACCACTTATTTAAGCTTAGTAGGAAGAAGCAAACAGTAGACCCAACAAGCGATTCATCAAATTGGGGCTGGAATAATGAGCTGGATTCATCCAGTCTCATTTAACAAGGCAACAAGTGACAGACCTTTAGTTTTCATGAATTGCAGGAAAAACAATTATAAGAACCAAAGAAAAAGAAATACATATACCCGTTTGTTGTAGTAATTAAGTCCACATGGATATTATGTAAAACTAACTGGTTAAACAAATGTTCACTAGTTAGCAGATATGCTGATCTACAGATATTTTTTGCATGAATTACATCTGAATTACCTAAAAGTAACAGTATGCATATAAGAGAAAAAAAAATATTGTGGCACATGGCACATTCTCACAGAAATACTAAGTATGGTAGAACTTGTAGTAAATAAGGGTCGGATATACTCTGACGAGGACCATAAAAATAAATAACATGATGAAAATGAAGCAGAGCCATCAAAGAAAATACCCATTGCGGAACAATTTGCACAACTTCCTCACCAGGTTTTTGTGCAAAGAGCATAGAGAGCGTAGATAATGCCTTGAGCTGCATTAATGGGAATGGAAGAAAAATGCAGATTGTTAGGGCTGACCTATTGTTGCAAAATTGTATCACTGCAGGAAATACACATTGCTTTAAGATATTGGCATCTGAATGTTCGGAAAGAAATAACACTTCTGAATGGGAATGTCTAAAATTATTTATTTCTTATAGAAACTTTCTACAGCCATGAAAATACTTATCCTCTTTAGCAACAGTCCACTAATATGCTTAATATAATCATGCCAGCGAACCCATTAGCATAATAATGTTGAGTAAGCAGCTAAGAGCGGTGTTAACAACAAATAAAATGCAGATAATAAGTTATAGATTATACGCCATCATATACATACAGTCAATATGTTATTGCTGGAAGGAAACGAAGCTCGAATGCAGGAAAGATCAACCTTAAATTTACTTGAAAACAATACCATTTTGAAAAGTAAGGAACTCAAGTAGTACTTTACAGAAAAGTAGCACGAACTCATGCAACAGCATAATAAATTCCTGCCATATGACTATGAACAGTGATTGCAGAACCAGTTAATTTTAACTAATGATGGAGCCACTCACATTGCAAGCGCACGAGCATTAACAGAACAAAATTGAATATGCAAGCGCAAAAGAGTTAAATTTTTTAACAAAAACAATGAGCAGAGAATGTGAGTTGCAGTCTGACCTTTGTTGTTGGATCCTTCCTTCCTAATCTCCTTAGGTGCTGCAGCACCTCACTGTCCACATCCTTGAAAGAATACCCAAACAAGATTACAAGGCAGCATGTGGATAGCATAGATGAACATGACAACATGAACGGGGCCAGTACAAGGAGAGATTGTGAAGTGGTGCCATGAAGGTAAGTAACGATGGGCTGCAACCTTAAGTAAGTAGTTGAGGCTGTTCATAGTTAGGGTTTAGATAGGACCTTGGTTCTAGCAAAGTGGAGTAAGCAGGTAGGGTGGTCGCTCATCCATACTTAGGGTTGATGAGATAGCAATACTTACGGGAGGGAGACGAATCGAGGCATCGGGGTCGCCCGAGGACGAAGGCAACGCGGTGGGCTCAACACGGGAGGCGCCGTGGTAGCCCCCGAAACCGACGGTGGTAACGGCACCCTGGGCGTGTGGCAGCAGCGACGCCGCCAAGCCGCTGCTGGCCGCGCGGCCCTTGTGCTTCCCCATCGCCTAATCTCCGCCGCCGCCGATGCCCGATTGAACAAGAAGAAGAACCCCACTTCGCTTGCTTTTTCTCAGGGTCGGGGGGAAAAGTGGGCCTGGGCCTTTTTCTACTAATAAATGGGCCAGCCCACCAATTGAGATTACGTCACGCTTTTCTTCTCCAATCTCCATCTTCCTCCTCTCCTTTGTCCTCTCCGCGGGATATGAGAAGAGAGAGAGAGCGCCCCGTTGTCCACGGCCACCGGTGCCGCAGACGAGATAAGACCACGGCGGCGGCTGCCCCTCGCCGACCTCACTGACCTCTGACCGCCACTGGCCAAACCACCGGCCGCCTGCCGCCCCGTCGCTGCCTCGGCGGCCTGCGCCGCCGGCCCCGTCGCCGTCCCTGGGTCCGCCGCCTCGCCGGCCCGCGCCTGGGCCGGCCGCCTGCCGCCCCGGTGGCCGCGCCCCACGTGGAAGAAGAAGAGAGAAAGGCAAAGAGAGATAGGAACTCTGACAGGTAGGATCCACTGTGAAATTAGAAAGCACAGTATAGAGACTGTTGGAGCAAAATATAAAGGTGACTCTCTAGTTTATTTAGCAAGTTAGCCAAATAATTAATTAAAAAGCTAAAACTAGTAATACTGCTAGAGTTGCTCTTAATACTACAGTGCTCTACACGAAAATCCTAGTGTGTTTATTATTACGAGTATTATTCTCTCGGTAACCTAGTTGTAAACCCTCTCGACAGCTTCATTAATAAAGGAAATTGAGGGAACGAAGGGTAATAATTTTCATGGTACAGCAAATTGAGGAAACTGACATTTGTTCAAAGAGCAACCACCAAGCTTATTTCTTCCGCTATACCAGCATCGAGAGCTGTGCCTCTGTCTTTACCGAGTTCTACCCTATTCTCCTCTTAGTCCAACTACTAGTAGGAATTGATATTGTAACAACTTAGAAAGCATAGGCCCTGGGCCTTCACTTTCTTCTTTTTTGCAAGTAGGTGCTGGGATTAAGGGCAAGGATAAATCCACCATGAAGCTTCAAAGTTCTATCAGCTAAAGAAGATTAAAAGAACAGGTACATGTGCATTTGTACTTGGCTATGGCTCCATGTAATGTCTGTTCAGTGGTTACCAATGATGCCCATGCCACTCCCATTGCATAATTTGTATTCCTGGACAGAACTGTGGGAGATACACCTTTTTTATCTTATAAAAATATGTGTGCATTCCTTGGCTCCATGTAATCTGTTCAGCAGTTATCAATGATGCCCATGCCACCCTCATTGCATAATTTGTAATGTATTTTCATATTCCTAGAAAGAACTGTGGGAGATACACCGTTTAATCTTATAAAAATGGAAAGTGAACACCTTGACAAAACAGTCCTTTACTCTTGTGTATGTTCCTGTTATTTCTTTGTCTTGTCATGTTCTGAGTTTTGTTTTTTTTCCTGTTGTGTGTATTGCTCATCCTCTCATCTCCCAATAGATATGAATGACTATATATCTTATAGAAAAGGAAACACGTTCCTACCACCTATTTGTAACATTGAAATATTTTTGGGCTGTGGGCTGTTACACTTTCAACCATTCTGCAAATTAGTCTTAGCCTGCTCCATCTTCAATTATTCATGTTTCATGTTGTCCGTTGTTTCCTTATTTTCTCGATCCCATTTATTTCTCAATTTCTTGTGCCTTGTGAGATTATCTTTGCAGAATTCTGAGCATGCACATGGAACTTTATCATGATCATTTATCCCGTCTCCTTGCCTACACACACTAAGCACATGCACCAGCGCCTCCTACACGCACAAGCACTAATCTGGTAACCCTGTCTCCTTGCCTCTCGACCCCAGCGTGCGCCCCCATCTGTTCGCCCCGCTACCACCGCCGCCGGCGGCGCCTCTCTTCCACCAGTCCCCTCCCTCTTCACCTCTCTCCTTCCTCCCCCCTCCCATTCCCTTTCTCCTTTTCTCCACCAGATCTAGATCCAAGCTTTTCGGCGGAGCTCCGTGAGGAGGTCAGGCGGTGGCCGACGACGGCTGGCCACCGGCGCTCTCACTTCAGGTGGGGCCGGCCGATGACTGATTTTGAGGCTGCCCACGAGGAGGTTTGCCGGCGCTCTCCGTGTGAGGGCTTGCCGACGGTTGCGGCCGGGAGCGGCCCGTGAGGATGGCGGCAGTGGCAGGGGTGGCCCATAGGTGACTGGCCGGCGACGTGAGAAGGCTCACCGATGCCCCCATGTGAGGGCAGGCGGGGCCGGTCGCGAGGAGGACGGCTACAGCTAAGGCGGCCCGTCAGAAGGCTGTTGGCGGCTGGAGGCCAGCGGGGCTGGTCACGATCACACGAAGGTACCTGGCGGCGGTAGAGGCTGGCCGGCGGCACCTGCTCAGCCGGGTGGCCTGTCGGCGGTTGGAGCAAGGTGGCTCGGAAGGTTGCCTATGGTGTTGGTAGCAGCGCCAGGCGGGCAAGGGCAAAGGCGCGCTAGGAGCGACGGCGTCCCCGTGGCTCTTTTACTGTTTGGCTATTTTATAAAACTTATTTCAAAATTAGACCCTCCACAAAACTATTTTTAGAAATAAATCGGGAGCGCCAGGACCGATGGCGCTGAGCCCCCACAGGTCAGCGCCAGCTCCCCGTGCCCCATGCTCCCCGTGCCCCCATGGCCAGGGGGTCAAGCTGGACGCCGACGTGGCTGGGGTCAAGGCCGCCCGCATCGGTGCTGGACCCCTAGACCTCCCGTTGGCGCTGAGGTCGGGGACTTCCTTTTCTTTCCCTTCTTCTACCTGAGAACAGAGACCCCTCCTACGTGACTTTCTCTCCTCACCTCTCTAGTCCTTCTTAAATCTCGGCCATTGCGAAGCTTTTTTGACTGGATTTTGCATGGAGAAAGAGTAGCAAGGTAATTTTTCCCTTTCCCTCTACTCATTTTTTTTCCTTTTTGCAAGGTTTTGTTGAGTTTAGGGCAAACCCTAGAAAGGGATGAGGGTTGAGGAATATAATCAAATTGGTTTTTTTTCAATCCTATTGGAATAGATGTTTGTGGTGCGTATTGAATGTTGCATTCTATATTGTTTTGTTACTATTAATTGGGTTATTGGTAGCAATGGAGGATTAGGGTTTGTGAAGTGACATCATATTATGTATCAACGCTTTTATCTCCACTTAATTTGTTAATTGCTTTTTGTTTTTCATATAGCTTGTATTGTGTTTGCTAGGATAGATGCAAAGGGTTATTGTTGACACTGAAAATCATCGGCAGTGTTGGGAACGAGCCGATGATATGGTTCGATGCACTAGACACGCGAAGGCCTAGGAGAACTCCAGTGTAGGTTCTAAATTTTGAGGTTCGTAGGCGTGCCAGTCAATTTGACTCTGCAATTGACAAGCAGAGAATATTAGTCTAGTGAGCCAATTGGCTGGAAGCCGATTTGGACTCGTTTCATCGGCCGATAACCGATATAAATTGTAGCACTTATACATCGACTGGAAGCCGATGATGGCATAAAAAGATAACTGCGATAAGTTGATGATAATATAATGAAATAATAAACTAGCCGACTGCTAATAGAGCATATGCATCAGCTGAAAAACCGATGATAGTGTAAATACATAAAATAAAAATAATGCAATCGGCTGTATTTAATAACAGATAACTTATCGGCTAAGCACTCCGATAAAATATTGCATAAACATCCATCGGCTTAACAAGGATAAATCTATTATTATCAATCTAGTAGTTCAAACTTAACTGATGCGGTACAGATTAATAACGATAAAAGAACCTCGATGAGCCGATAGATCTAATGCAATCGTGATGTAAAATAGGATAATTTATCGGCTATACATCCCGATAAGACGCTTGCATAAAATCTATCAACCTAACAGGAATAATTTATCACTAGCAGTTTAGTAGGTCGGACCTAACCGATGCAGCACAAACTGATGATAAATTACACCCAGTAAACCGATAAATCTATGCACGCGTGATGTGATATACCTACTCGGACTACGAGATCAAACCTAACTGATGCAGCCGTAGACATAACAGATATATTGTGATAAGCCGACTACCGTAGACCGGCTAGAATATCGGACCTAACCGAGGAAGTCCTAGCCGATACGATAGTTGGGGTAACGAGACTTACCCTCTCGCAGGAGGTCGAACTTAACCGATGCAGCTTGGCTCGAGAAGCAAGAACCTGTCAAAAAGGGTGGCAATGCGCCGAAGTTGTATTGATCTGTATGATGATTTACATGGTCCCCGGGCATACGTATTTATACCCCGAGTTGATACAGTCCTGATCGGATACGAAACAGGAGTTTCCTAGCTATAAAAGGAAAATTAACAAGCCCTGATCGGACACGAGATCAGGTTTCCTAAAAATTATTCTCTGCCTAATTTACAGATAAGATATTAACTGCCTTCCCGTGGTCTTCACGATCCTTTCCCAAACTCGGCTTCCTCTGGATTAATCCCCGCTAATTGACTGTGATTTCTCCCTTAACCGAATCTGATAAAGAACCGTACCAAATTTTGGCGTTAACACATGCCCCCTAATTTCGGAGTTTTTCATAAGACTTCGAAATTCTTCCATCTGGGCTTCTAGATTCCTTCCACACCGAGGCGGCCCAAGGTAGCCCACTTTCCTTAAATGTTTGAAACAGTGCCAACGGTCTCGATTCCCGCCCGGTCATTATACCTCTATAAACCGCTTCGCCTTCCTAGCCTCCTTTCTTTACGCTTTCACATCACCAGAGCCCTCTCGCTTCTTCCGAGACCTCGACGAACTTCGGCGATCCAGGCGAACCGCTGTAATCTTTCTCCTCAACCATCGGTCTTCGCTCATCTTCTTCTTCCGCAATGGCTTTAGCAATCTCTATCCCAGAGGTAATCTCCTTGTCTGATCGCCTTCTCTGCCTTGTAACTTAGATAGATTGAATCTGCCACAATCTTCATCTGTTCTTCTTCGTGTTCTTGTTTACTGTAGAACCTTAGAAACCAGATTTTGATTCTGGCCGCCAATTACCCAAATTTCTTGTATTATGGCCCTATGGGTAGCGAAGACCCTATAGATTTCATCAACGCCGAAACCCAACGTCTCCCTTTCAAGAACTCCACTATGCTAGCCAGCGATTGGACCAACAGTTTCAGGTCATGGCCTAGCAAGCTTCTTGGATGGAGGAACTGGTATATTAGAGTATCGGCCGCAAAGAAAACTCTTTGGGAAGAATCAGATATCGGCCACTGCATCAACCTTTCCCTAGCCGAGATGGATAGGAACGAACCTCTGCTTGCATCAGCTTCATACTTTTGGTCAGACGCCCTCAATGCTTACCTATTTGGACATGGTCCGATGACCCTAACTTTGATGGATGTAACCATGCTCACCTGCCTCAACACCACAAGTTACATCAACCCCCTCAACCTCTAATTTAAGCCTACTCATCGGCTTCAGACGAAGAATATCGGCGGTTGGTCCAAGTATATATCAATCCACAACAAGGGAACTGGGCCAGTCGACGATCGGGAACATGTTATTTTCTTGAACTTGTGGTTAGAACGATTCATTTTTGGTGGTGCAACCCTCGGCCCAACAACCAACATGCAGTGCCTGGCAGAATGCTTGGCCGATCGGAAACAAGTCCCCTTGGGGCAATACCTTCTTGGCGCCACTTATCAGCTGCTGCATCAGGTGGCAGTCAAGCTATCGGCCGGCCAGCCAGTTGGCCATATTGGGGGTCCTTGGTGGTTTGTGCAATTATGGCTCAACATCTATACATCCAAGGCAATCTCCGGGACTTCCTTTCTCAATTTAAACTTCCCAGCCGATCATACAGAGGAACGGGAACCGATCTATCGCCGATGTATCTCTGTGGGCGAAGCTGCATCGGCCCTCCCTGGCGGCAAAATGACCTCCGTCGGACTCAGCCAATGGTTCAAAGGTTTTTATTATGGCTTCACCAGGGATGCCACACTTTGGTTCGCATATGACGATGCAACATCATTTGAGATGCCCTTCAAGTTCAATCCTCTTGACGCGCTGGCCGATGAAGAATCCAAGATCATATTTCTATCGGCCATTACCCCCTGCCTACTGCCGACTGGCTTTTCTCAGGGCCGATCGCAACAACCATCCTATGAATTTTATCATCCATCGGTCGGTTCCCGCCAGCTTGGCCTCGGTCAACTTCCCATCGGCCTATTCTTCATTGACAAACTTCAGGCCCGGGGTAATGTCAACAGTGCTTTAGAGTATGATCGGATGTGGACTCTAACGGAATCCCTACCTTTGGGCACCGCCACCAGCGTGGAGATCTGCACTGCCAACACAAAGCTCTTTGCCCGATGGTAGTCAGAATGGAAGAAACACATGTTCAACTCATTGGTCATCCATTACTGCTCTCGCCTCAACACCAATTACGTCGAATCCGATGAAGAGGTAACATCCCATAAGCCTTAATCATCATCTTCGATCATCTCTTATAATCCAATCTTGCAGGCTATCGACGAGGAGCCACCGACAACAAGCACCAGTGGCCGGCCGATCATATACCAACCACCATCGGCCAATCCGCACTTAGGGCATGGTGCTCCCCTCCATCGGCTCTTCTCTAGACGCCACGGCCGACAGGACCAAAACGCAAGAAACTGGCGTCTCGCCTTCCTCAAAAGAAGCAGAAAACCAATGCCGATGTCGTGGTCACGACGCCACCTGCTATTCAAACAACACCGGCCCCTTCATCTCCGCGGGTATGCGCTAAGTCTTGATATTATTATCTGTTTCCCATCTTTACATTATCGATCTTATTTTCAGCTCGAGTCATCGGCTCCCGAACCTCAACCTCCTGCTGACATCCTTACAAGCATCGAGCCGATGACTTCTGCAGCCACTCCAACTCCAGCATCCAACCTCCAAACCGTTGTTGAGGCCGTTCTTACTACTTCACCACTAGGCATCGGCCATCCTGAAGAACAATCCACTCATCCACTTGATGCCGATGTCGCTCAAGCTGCTGATGTCTTGCCTCAGGTAATTTCTTTACATCCATATTTCATTTTAACTCTTTACTGATCCTTTTACCGATGTCAATCTGCAGTCCTGTTCTCCTTTGACATCAGCAAGTACTTGGAGGCAGATGAAGAAACAGCCACCAGCGCAGTAACCAAACCATCTTTTCCAGCTGACGTGCGCGAATACTTGATGAATATTATCCGTCTGCTGGAAAACCCGATCGACGCTTTAGTGGAAGACTGCGGGCCGATCCGGGCAAGATTTGTAGAAATTGAGCATCATTTGCCCAAAGAGCTCGTCGACGCATTGACTCCTGCAGCATATCTGGAATCCCACAAATTCCAACTCATCAAGCTCATGCAGCGTATAGCCGATCGTGCTGATCAACAGAAAATAGTCCAAGATATCCAAAACGATCGGCTGTCAGCTCAAACAGAAAAGAAAAAGCTTGACGATATGGCCGCTGCCCCTCAAGAACTTCAATCCAAACTAGACTAACTGAAGAAAAGGGAAGCCGATTTGCTGGCAGAACTTGAAAAAATCCACAAGGACATCGAAACAACAAAATCCCAGCTCATCGGCCTGCCACAAGCGGTACAAAATCAAGAAGCCAAAGTTGCAGCAGCAGTGCGTCAAGTTGTTCATCGGCGCAAAAACTTAAAGACCATCCTGGGTTCCGATGAAGAAGATATTCACACCATTGGTGAGATTGACTAGATCCGCCTGCGCGCGATCGAAACAATCCAAAAATTCTTGTAAATTCTTAACACTGATGACTTTGATGGTGCTCTGAAACATGCCGATTAACCTTTCACTGTAACATAACTCAATCAACTCTGTTATTTATTCATCATACTCCATCTTCACTTGATAATATTTTATTTGTTTGATCTAAAGGCGATATCAATTGATATCGGCTGTCTTTAGGCGATGTAACAACATCGGCTCTTGCTCTGAACTATTTAGAAATCGGCTACATCTAACCGATTCAAGAGTTAATCCAAACGCTAGGATAGTATTTCTTGAGATACTTCCCATTAAGTGCTTTAGCAAACTCCGTCCCCTCAAGATCTTCCAATACATATGCATTACCAGGTACACAACGATTAATCCGATAGGGCCCTTCCCAATTAGGCGACCACTTCCCGAATTTACTATCTCTGGACCCGATCGGTAAAATCAACTTCCATACAAAATCTCCCTCAGTAAACGATTTATTCATTACCTTTTTATTATAATGCTTAGCCGCCTTAGCTTTATTTTCCTTGATCCTTTCCAGCGCCCTTAACCGATTCTGAGCCAAATCCTCGAGTTCATCTGTCATCAAGTTGTAATAATCATCGGCTGTCAGTCGATTCTGTAAAGAAATTCTCTTAGAGCCGATGTTAGTCTCCCAAGGCAAAACTGCTTCATGCCCATATACCAACTGGTATGGTGGCACCCGAGTAGACCCATGACATGCCATCCGATAGGCCCATAATGAATCGGCTAATGTAGTATGCCATCGTCGCGGCTGTTCATTAATCTTCCGCTTGATTAATTTGATCAGACTCTTATTCGAAGCTTCTGCCTGTCCATTAGCTTGAGCATAATAAGGTGATGAATTCAGTAGCTTAATTCCTATATTGGCAGCAAATTGTTGAAACTCATCGGACACGAAAATAGATCCCTGATCGGTAGTTATCGTCTGAGGAATTCCAAACCGATAAATTATATGCTCTTTTACAAACTCAATCGTATTCTTGGACGTGACTTTCTTCAATGGAACTGCTTCCACCCATTTTGTAAAATAATCTGTTGCCGCTAATATGAATTTATGTCCTTTACTTGATGGAGGATAAACCTGGCCGATCATATCAATTCCCCATCCTCTGAACGGCCACGGTTTGATGATAGGATTCATAGCCGATGCTGGTGCTCGCTGTATATTTCTAAATTTCTGGCAATCTTGACACCCTTTATAATATTTGAAGCAATCTTCCAACATTGTCGGCCAAAAATATCCTACTCTTCTTAATATCCACTTCATCTTATAAGCCGATTGATGAGTTCCACAAACGCCCTCATGCACTTCGCACATAACCACTTTGGCTTCTTCCAAATTTAGGCATCTCAGCAGAACCCCTTCAAAAGTCCGATAATATAATTCTCCATCAAGCAACACATACTTAGTAGCTCTATACCGAAGTTCCCTAGAAACCGATTGCGATGGATTCTGTAAATAATCAATTATTTCCTGTCTCCAATCATCGGCTTTATTCTGAATATTACTATCGGCTATTTCAACCTCAATCTGTTTATTCAGCCGATAACCCGAAGCAATTTGTGCAAGATCATTAGCTTCTAAATTCTGTTCTCTAGGGATATGATTCATCGATACCATCCCAAAATCTTTCAACAAATCTCTGCATTCTTCATGATACGATCTTAAAATATCATCCCTGCATTCATACTCCCCAAATAATTGCTTGATCACTAATAAAGAATCTCCAACAATCTCTATGATATTGGCCCCGATTTCCTTTAAAAGTTGAAGTCCTTTCAGCACCGCCTCGTATTCTGCCTGATTATTGGTCCGATAGGGTTTAATTGTAAAGGCAAACTCAAAACTTACCCCCCGAGGCGATACAATGACCAATCCGATACCAGATCCATGCTTGCAAACCGATCCATCAAAAAACAAAGTCCACGGGATCGGTTCCACATAATTTTCATGAACCCCTCTGTGTTGCACAATGAAATCGGCCACTGCTTGTCCCTTGATCGCTTTAGCCGATTCATGTCTCAAGTCGAACTCTGTTAGGGCAAAAATCCATTTACCAACTCACCCTTTTAAGACTAGAGCCGACAACATGTATTTCACCACATCGGCCTTGCAAACCACCGTGCACTCAGCCGATAGGATATAATGCCTTAACTTCGTGCATAAGAAATATAAACAAAGGCATAATTTCTCCACTGCAGGATATCTCGTTTCAGCATCCAAAAGCCTTCTACTTAAATAGAACACGACTCGCTCCTTGCCTTCAAACTCTTGTATTAAAACAGACCCAATGGATTTTTCATTGGCCGATAAGTATAACTTGAACGGCACTCCTTTCTGCGGCGGAATCAGAACAGGTGGGGAACTTAAATAACTCTTTGTCTCATCAAATGTTTTCTGCTGTTCTACCCCCTACACAAACTCTTGATCGGCTTTCAACTTCAATAACGGAGTAAAAGGCTCAATCCTTCCTGACAAATTTGATATGAATCTCCTTACAAAATTAATCTTGCCGATCAACGACTGTAGCTCTGTCTTGTTGCTTGGTGGTTCTGTATTCTTGATGGCTCTGATGCTCCGTTGACTAACTTCAATTCCTCGCTCATGAACCATAAAACCCAAAAACTGCCAAGCCGATATACCAAAAGCGCATTTATTGGGATTCATCCTTAATCCGTATTTCTTTGCTCTTCCCAGCACCTTTCGCAAATCGGCTATATGGCTTTCATCACTCTTCGATTTAACCACCACATCATCGATGTAAATTTCCACTAATAAGCCGATGAGATCATGAAATATATAATTCATCGCCCTCTGATATGTCGCACCGGCACTTTTTAATCCAAACGTCATTACCACCCACTCATATAAGCCGATAGCTCCAGGACATCGAAATGCAGTCTTATGTATGTCTTCTTCTGGCATAAAAATCTGGTTGTATCCTGCATTGCCATCCATGAAGCTAATAATCTTGTGGCCCGATGCTGCATCCACCAACAAATCTGCTATCGGCATTGGGTACTCATCCTTGGGGGTAGCTTTATTCAAATCCCGGAAATCGATACATGTTCTCAATTTTCTATTTTTCTTTTCCACCAGGACGATATTAGAAACCCACTCAGCATATCGGCATGGCCTTATAAACTTTGCATCATATAATCTTGTGATTTCTGCTTTGATTGGCTCATACAACTTCGCTTTAAACCTCCTTAGAGCCTGTTTAAACGGCCGATATCCTGGTTTAATAGGAAACCAGTGTTCAATAATTGATCGGCTTAATCCTGGCATTTCATGATATTCCTAAGCAAAACAATCCCAATACTCTTTTAACAATTTTATCAATTCTTCTCGAAATTCAGGACATAATTTTTTACTTATGTACGTCGGCCTTGGCCTATCTCCTAGTCCTATATCAATTTCTTCCAAATCATCGGCCGACGTAAATCCTTGTCCCAACTTCCCCTCGAAATCTTCAATAGTGCCCATCAGAGCAACAATTCTGAGCCGACTTGCCGAATCGGCTGTATCCCTTGACCGTGATCTTAAGATAATCCCCCTCCCATACTTTTCCAGACAAACAATCGACACCATCGGCTTCCTAGACCGGCAAATTGGTCATTGCAATGTTGGTCGATTGATCTGCTAGGATTACCTCAACTTGGTCTCCTTGCCACTGTATTAGACTTTGATGCATCATCGAGGGCACACAACAGTTTGCGTGAATCCAGTCCCTGCCAAGGAGTAGACTATATGATCCTTTTCCATCGATAACAAAAAACGTGGTAGGCAATGTCTTGTTCCCCACTGTTAATTCCACGTTTAACACGCCTTTCGTCTCCGATGGATTCTCGCTGAAGTCTTTTAACACCATATTCGTCTTGATCAAATCTTCAGTGGTTTTCCCCAGCTTCCGATACGTAGCATATGGCATTAGATTAACATCTGCCCCCCATCAACTAGCATCTTCGTCATCGGCTTCCCATTCACATAACCCTTGATATATAATGGTTTCAAATGCCGATGCCTTGATTCTTCAGGCTTATCAGATACAGCCTGATCGGGTTGCAGTGTTAACTGAGCAAAATCCTCTTCATTGCCTTCCTCATCGGATGAACAAGCTCTATACTCCTGAGGCAAAAAGAAGACCATGTTTACTGGAGCCGATGGATCAACCTCATCATCACTTTTCTTCACACGCCATACCTGCTTAGTCCTTTTGTGACGATAATCAGCTTCCTTGTGATCTTGCCGTTGTTCTTCCTGTTGCTCTCTATGCCGTATCCGCTGTGCCCTTCTTTTCTGATTCTTTGTAAATATTCCACTAGGACACCACTAAGGATTCTGGATTTTCTGTTCTTCATGTAATCCTTCTCCATCGTTTTCTTTAAAACTCTTCATGGATCGGCCCTAATCGGCTATGTACCGATGCTCTTCTTTCAAGCGGCCGATCTCGCGAAAATCCTTCATGCTCAAAAATCCGAGATCTTGTAACATCGCATTCAGGACAATCTCTGATCGACGGCAATCTTATCCCTCGTTCCTAGCAAAATTGAAAGAATGGGCAATCCCAATGTGGATTATATCTCTCCTCGTATGACGAAGCCCGCTGTTCCTCTTCGCGCCTTGAATATTTATCTACCAGTTGCGATGAAGTAATTCTAGATCTTCTAAATTCCCGATATCTTCCTTTGTCGGCTTGATTCATCGATGATCCCGCATAAACCATATTCACGGGGAACGGATGTCCATCGATCTTCATCGGCTTTTTGTCCTCAAACTTGATCCTTTCCTGTTCGACAGCCGATTGAATTTGTTGCTGAAAAACTTTGCACTCATTGGTGTGGTGCGATATCATGTTGTGCCACTTGTAATATCTCTGCTTCTTCAGTTCTTCGGCTGATGGAATTACATGATTTGGCGGAAGTTGTATCTGTTTCTCCTGCAGTAACAGATCGAAGATTTTATCAGCTTTATTGATGTCAAAGTCGTATCGTTCCTCCTTGCCGATATCCTTCACCCACGGGCATGATACCGATTTCTTATTTCTAGCCCATTCCGCCAATCCAACTTCAACATCGGATCCGTCATCATCTGAGTCCGACGAATAAGCTTGCACCTGAGCAACCCTCCTCTGAAACTTCTCCTTTTTCGCTTCTTGAAACCGGTTTTCATGAGCCGATACCTTCTGTACTAGGTGTGCCAAACTTTCGAACTCCTGTGATGAAAACCTCTCTTTAATTGGAGCCAAGAGGCCCTGGAAAGCCAACTCGGCTAGATGTCCGTCGCTTAGATTCAAACTATAGCATCGGTTTCTAATGTCTCGAAAACGCTGAACGTATTCCGGTACTGTTTCGTCTGGCCTTTGTTTAACCGATGTTAAGTCTGTCAGCCTCATCTCATGGATCCCAACAAAAAGTTATTTGTGAAATTGTTTTTCCAGATCGGCCCATCCTCTGACTGAATTTGGTGGTAAAGAAGAGAATCATGTAAAGACCGATCCGGACAATGACAAGGGGAAAAATCTAACCCTTAGAGCCTCCTTAGCCGATGCCTCTCCACACTGTGCCAAGAATTGGCTAATATGCTCAACTATAGATATGCTGTCTTGTCCTGAGAGCTTAGAAAAATCTGGGACTCTGTATCGGTGTGGCAATGGAACTCTGTCAAACCACTCGAGATATGGATTCCGATACATAAATTTTTGCTCTTTTGGTTTTATCCCAAATTGTTCCCTTACTATCTCTGCAACCTTTGTCGATAAATCCTCCTCCCTTGGGTTTTCCTATTGATACTGTATAGGTGGAGTTGGTAACCGATTCTGCCTAGGATATTCTCTCTGATAATTACCAGAATCGGCAATACCTCCTGGATAATTTTGTTGATATCCCCTATAATAAGCCGTTTGATGGTATCCCGCAGGACTATCTTATTGCCCCCCAGTCTGGTTCTGCGAAAACAAGTTTTCTGGTATATCTTTTCTGGTGCCAAAAGTGACTTGATTTGGCTCCATCTTTGGTGGGAGGTAAACAGGACCCCGATTGGGCTCTTGAGCAATTGATCCATCCACCGCCTTCTTGATAAGGTTATGTAGCGTGTTCACCAATATTCCTGATTGATTGATAAGCGCGTGATGCACCGCTTCGTTTACCATCTCTTGTAAGGGTTTCGGTGGACTTTCAGGTGGTGTACGGCTCGATTCTCCAACTAGAACTGGTTTCCGAAATTGAGATTTTTGAATCGGCCCTTGTTGCGTCATGCCAAAAGATTCCAAACAAAGTTTCTGAAAATTGGCCATATTCTGCTCAACTTGCTATCTCTGCTCGTCTGTTAGATCTTCCATGTTGACCGGAATCACGTTGTCTGTTTTGATCTCTTTTCCAGCCATGTTAAAATTCCATGTCCCACTGGGCGTGCCAAAAATGTGTTGACACCGAAAATCACTGGCAGCGTTGGGAACGAGCCGATGATATGGTTCGATGCACTAGACACGCGAAGGCCTGGGAGATTTGCTTAACTCCAGTGTAGGTCCTAAATTTTGAGGTTCGTAGGTGTGCCAGTCAATTTGACCCTGTAATTGACAAGGAGAGAATATTAGACCAGTGAGCCAATCGGCTGGAAGCCGATTTGGACTCGTTTCATCGGCCGATAGCCGATATAGACTGTAGCACTTATACATCGACTGGAAGCCGATGATGGCATAAAAAGATAACCGCGATAAGTTGATGATAATATAATGAAATAATAAACTAGCCGACTGCTGATAGAGCATATGCATCAGCTGGAAAACCGATGATAGTGTAAATACATAAAATAAAAATAATGCAATCGGCTATATTTAATGACAGATAACTTATCGGCTAAGCACTCCGATAAAACATTGCATAAACATCCATCGGCTTAACAAGGATAAATCTATTATTATCAATCTAGTAGTTCAAACTTAATTGATGTAGTACAGATTAATAACGATAGAAGAACCTCGATGAGCCGATAGATCTAATGCAATCGTGATGTAAAATAGGATAACTTATCAGCTATACATCCCGATAAGACGCTTGCATAAAATCTATCAACCTAGCATGAATAATTTATCACTAGCAGTTTAGTAGGTCGGACCTAATCGATGCAGCACAAACTGATGATGAATTACACCCAGTAAACCGATAAATCTATGCACGCGTGATGTGATATACCTACTCGGACTACGAGATCAAACCTAACTGATGCAGCCGTAGATAGAACAGATATATCGTGGTAAGCCGACTACCGTAGACCGGCTAGAATATTGGACCTAACCGAGGAAGTCCTAGCCGATACGATAGTCGGCGTAACGAGACTTACCCTCTCGCAGGAGGTCGAACTTAACCGATGCAGCCCGGCTCGAGAAGCAAGAACCCGTCAAAAAGGGTGGCAATGTGCCGAAGTTGTATTGATCTGTATGATGATTTACGTGGTCCCCGGGCATACGTATTTATACCCCGAGTTGATACAGTCCTGATCGGATACGAAACAGGAGTTTCCTAGCTATAAAAGGAAAATTAACAAGCCCTGATCGGACACGAGATCAGGTTTCCTAAAAATTATTCTCTGCCTAATTTATAGATAAGATATTAACTGCCTTCCCGTGGTCTTCACGATCCTTTCCCAAACTCGGCTTCCTCTGGATTAATCCCCGCTAATTGACTGTGATTTCTCCCTTAACCGAATCTGATAAAGAACCGTACCAAATTTTGGTGTTAACAATTATATACCTCGTCGACAACCTCCGGAGGGCGTCCCTTGCCCCATGTGTTGGTGTGGCGATGAGTGTAAATTCGTGATTAGCGAGGTAGATTTCACGTATCGCCAACGATATTGGATGTGCTGTAACTACGCATACTCCCCGGAAAAGCCAAAGCTTCAAAGAAAGAAAGGATAGTCAAAGAAGCCAGTGGAGGTAAAATTCTTTTCTAGTAATGTTTGCTCATTTTATCCCTAGTTTCTAATATGTTGTCATATGTGAAGATACCTAAACCACTACCTCCTCTATGTGACTTTGTGGAATGGATAGATACAGAAGTCCATCCCGACGATGCACGGTTTCTTCGCATGTGTCAGGAGTGGAAAAGGAAGCGTTTTGAATGACACCTTGAAGTTGAATGCAAGGCTGAGGAAGAGCAGAAGAGGAAGGAGGAGCAAGAACGCAAGGAGAAAGAAGAGCGTGAGGCCGAGAGGGAAAGGAAGCGACAGAGGGCACAACGTGCGAAGGAAGCCGGACCGGAGGTGTGGAGGAAGGGGCAGTACCCCCGATGCACCCAGTAGGGTTGTGGTACTCGATGGTTAAAATGCTAATTTCCCTAAGGCATATAAAAACTTAAATTACGTGATCATGCCTCTTGTCTGACAAGTAATTTAGTATGTTTTGCAATGTTTGGAACCATCGTAGTTCATATTCTCTTTCTGTAAGGCATGTACAAACTAAAGCTACGTGGTCATGCCATTCATTGGACAAGTGATGTTATTTGTTGTGCAATGTTTTTATGTGATGAGCGGAGCCGTGTGATGGTTAGATACGTGGTGATGGGAAAATGGATATTTCTAGGGGAACTTGATATATTTTGAGGGGTTACAATGGATATTTTGTTTGACATAATTTGCAAATTGTATGTTGTGAACTGTTATGAGTAGGAACTATAGCACAGCATAGAGCAAATATATGCATTTCAAGTCCATGTCACAGTGATGTCCATTGATGATTAGACAAGTAGGGTGATGAAAGGTGTCCAAGGCCTCTCCAGTGGGCCGGGGAGCCTAAGCGGCTCCTAGGGGCCAGGGAACCAAACCTCAGCGTCAATTCACCTGGCACCTCAGCGCCCGGGCAGGGCGGCCTCCCGAGGGCTGGGAGCCAAACCTCAGCACCAATTTGCCTAGCGCCAATCCGGCCGGCACTAACGTCTGGCACCACAGCACCAGGCCGAGGCCCTCGGCAGGGCAGCCTCCCGGGGGCTGGGGAGCCCAAGCTTAGCGCCAATTCGCCTGGCGCTGAGCTCTCTTAGCCGCCGTCGTACTCTGGTCCACCATCAGCAATTGCTTGATCTACATTGCTAAGATACTCAAACTGAACTATTGCTGGATTGCGACCAACAAATTTCTCAAACGCCGTTCTTTCTTCCAGTGACATCGCACCAACCGGACGATCATCCTTTGAGTCAGAGGCATATTCATCCTCATAGTTCGACTCGTTGCTGGATGGTTCGTCTAGTAAAGAGGGGGGTAACCCATGATTTTCCAATGTCTCCTCACACTCACTGCGCGTATAAATACCTTATCGCAACAAGTGTTGTACGCCAGAAACTATCTGACTGTCTGTCATAGGCTTTTGCTCATCTTCTTGTTCATTGTCCTTAACCCATTCATTATTCCGTTTCGCCTCGTTCTCCTCATCTACAACATTTGATGTATGACCACCAATTGATTAACTAAACGGGAAGAGTGCTTCATTTGGCATCGCCCCTACCGACACACTCTTCATCTCGGTATCGTCCTTCACCGGCACATTCATTGGTTCATAATAGAAGAGAGGGGAAACCACACGTGGAGATTGATTAAGGTCTAGGAACTTGTTGTATTCCGTCTCATGCCCTTTCAAAGCGACAATTTCAAGTGACTTGAATTACGGCCCCATCACTATCTCAACGTATGCTGACCATTCCATCTCCCTGTTTAACTCTAACATGTGATTATGTCACATTGACCCGGCTCCCACATCATATCTACCTTGCACAACTAATGACTCATGTATCCATCCCAACACCTTCTTTGTACATGACACAAGCTCCTCAAAAGTAGGCCTATCGAGAAATACAATCGGCTTAATAGTCATCCCCTCAAAATGGCTACTACTGTTACTTAACTCGGTCACACTACCACCGTAATGCACACGGACCACTCTATCCATCTATAGTGTACAACAAAAAAAATTAAGAAAGAACCCGTTAGTGCATTTAACCACAAATATAAAACAATATATATAATACAACAACTAGGACATGGTAGTAAAACTACAAATGGAATTCTATTTTCAACTTAACCCGCTATCGGACAACACAAGATATCATACACTATTATACATTGTGTCTATTCCACCTCTTCTATTCCACAAAAAATATATTGTCATACACTACAAAAATAAACACCACAGTATTATCTTCTAAAAAAGCACCCTACAATAATAGTACATCTAGTCCACCTCCACCAATTACATTGCATTTATATATTGTCGTACACTATTATCCAATACCTCTATTCAACCTCCGCCAACTAAATTTGTGAAGGCCATGGGCCCCGGGTACCTCACCACAAGCATATGGGCTACTCGGATAGAGGATGGGCCGAGACCTGTAATTAGAGATATAGTAGCACCCGGCAGACTTTGCCTTGTACAATAAGGAAAATATACAGTCCTAGTCGGGTAAATTGTATCTCTAAGAGGAGATCTCTTGGCCGTATCCGGCTGGGACTCCTACCTTGTACCCCTGTCCCCCAGTATATAAGGGGAGGCAGGGCGCCCCCTGAGGGGAGGTTGACGAAACCAACACCTACGCTCATAGAAGCAACACAAATCCTCAAAGGAATAACACCACAACTGGACATAGGGTATTACCTCACATCGAGGGCCTAAACCAGTATAAAATCTCCCTGTGTTCCTTTGCAATCCACCGAGTTTCCATCTACCGAGTAGCCCCATATTCATATTGCCAATGTAAAACATCGACAATTGGCGCGCCAGCTAGGGGCGTCGGCGAGATCTACATCTACAAGCTCGATGGATCCAGCAACTAGAGTCGACGGCGGCAAATTCTTTCCCGGAGACACAATCTCATTCGGAAGCCTCGACTTCGTCGCCGACATGTTCGGCAATCTCAACTTGGCCGACACGGACCCAATCCAACCGGCCGAGGAACCAGCCGACTTCGCGCCAGTCGGCCCACACGATGCTGCAGCAACCTTTCACGACATGCTGCGGCGATCTCCAATACCCCCGAGTCCAGGGACAACTTTTCTTTTGGTGTTCGACTCGGACTCGGTTTTGAGCCGGCCGAGATCGGGCCAAGAAAGGAAGAGATCGTCAATTTCCTGTTCGGACTCGGCGATGCCACGGATATCTACAATCTACATCCGACGCGGCAAACCCAATCCCCTGGAGTTCGACTCGGATACGGCCCCGAGCCGCTCGAGATCGGATTTAGGGAGGTCGGAGTTGTAATCACCCCCATCAATTATTCCGACTTCGACTCTCAGTCGGACTCCGACTTTCAATCAGACTACGACTCTAAGTCGGACAGCAGTTCGGCAAGCTTCTCTCCGCCACGAGAAATCTTCATGGTATCCAGAGGCTCTACTCCTACTCAGGAATCATGCCGACTACGCGAACAGCAAGAGGAGGAGGCCTGCCGACTGCGAGAACAACAGGAGGAAGAAGCAAGATGCTTGCACGCCCGCAATGACGATCTACGTAGGGCTGGGCGAACCGCTCAGCAACAAATCCTCCAAACCCTAGTCAGCAACCATGACGTCTTCGTTACTCCTCAACAGAACATCGTGGCCGTTGCAACTCTACTGGATACACTCCAGTTCGGGCCTGATCACCTGGCCACCCCGACGATCGCAAGGATAAAAGCCATGCTTACTGCTGCTGCATGTCAGTAGCACCAACAGTCGGGCGATACCCTCACACCGACCAACCGGTCGGCATCTCCAACGGCAGTCTCATTCTCCTCGAAGCGGCGCCGAACGGCCGGCTCTAGTCGGCTACACACGGAGTCACGCCAGGCGTCATTTGGCAACCCCAACAATAACCGGCGGCATCAAAGCGACAATCGGGACAACCGGAATCTCCGAGGCCGACTACGACGTGATCTTCGGCAAGACATCAACGCTCGGCACCGCGAACGAGAGGAAGACGAGCAACGCTGAATGGAAGATGAGAACGAGCGCTTTGGCCTCCACCACGAGCGGTTTTGCGGCCGTATTCGGAGTCGGAGCCCTCATGACGACGAAGGCATACCAGCCTTCACCCAAGAGCTACAATAGGTCGACTGGCCGTCGGGTTTCAAGCCTATAGGAATCGAAAAATACGACGGCAAGACCAACCCCGAGTCCTGGCTCACCGCATATACTCTGGCAATCCAAGCTGCCGGAGGTGACCACAAAGCCATGGCTAACTACCTCCCAGTCGCTCTAGCTGACTCAACGAGGACATGGCTAACGGGACTTCCCAAGCAATCAATCGACTCCTGGGGAGAACTCCGAGAACGCTTCATCACCAACTTCCAGGGAACGTACGAGAGGCCATCTTCCGAGTACGACTTATATCAGTTGCATCAAAGGAAGAACGAGTCTCTTCGTGACTTCATCAAGATGTTTTCTGAGAAGAAGAACTCAATCCCTAAGATCAAGGACGAGGTCGTCATCACCACCTTTTGAAAAGGAGTCAAAGACACCTTGTTCATCGACAAATTCACGCGGAAGCCTCCCAACTCTGTCAAGACTCTATTCGACATGGTGAACAAATACGCCAACTCGGCCGATGCTGTTGCTGAGGCCCTTGATGACAAGAAGGCACCCTGACAGAAGAAGCGGGAGGGCACCGACGACGCGGTCCTGACTAAAGCTGGGAATCGCAAACACAAGTCAGACGGCTTCATCGTGGCAGTCGGTCACAACCGTCGTCGACCTTCAACAACTGGAGATTATCAGAACAACAAGGTGACATGCTCGGGGGCTCAAAAGCCCAGACGCAAGGATGGCATCCCCATTCCCAAATACCGAACAACTAAGTTGCTTTCTGATACATATTTTCTCGCTCGGCCTCGCCAATACTGCAGCTGCTTACACCTAATAGGTGTACAAGCTGCACTCTTTTTTTTCTGTTTTTGCTCTTAATGATTACAAAAGTACTCGAGTAGCATAAATTCCGATCCGTGAAACTTTGCTCCATGAAAGACGAACTCAATTCGCCCAAAACGCGTGTCTGGGAAAGAACCATGAGCCAACTCCCGACGCTAGGGGGCTATGACTAGTCAGGCAGAGTGCTTAAACGTAAGGGGTCAACTACTCGGGAAAATTAATATCAACAAGAGAAAGAACACATATTTACATATATTGCAAAATACATTCTATTCGGGTGATTGTTTTCATCATCAGATGCTACTCATCCGATGTCTTTATAATGCAGGGCCAGTTCCGGATACGCGTGACAAGAACTCAGGGCTACGAGCCTATCTCCTACGCTCGGGGGCTGGACCAGTCTGCCAAGGATCACTCGGAATGCTCCATGAGGGCTACTGACCGAGTACTTGCGCCAGTCGGGACGTCGTCTTCCCCGGCTACACCCCATGTGGGCTAATAACTGACCTTCGGCGCCAGTCAGAGCTCGGATACCACTTGGCTGGGTGAGGTACGCCCCATGAGGATCGCTAGCCGAATCCTACGGTAATGCTAGGTTCGGGTACCTCATCCGGTCACAATTCCGTTGGGTAAAGTACGCCCCATGAGGGTCACTAGTCGAATCCTACGCTAATGCAAGGCTCGGGTACTTTATTCGGTTAATAACCGACCTCCGGCACCAGTCGGAGCTCGGGTACCACTTTGTTGGATAGGGTACGCCCCATGAGGTTCACCAACCGAATCTTGTGCTAATGCAAGGCTTGGGTACCTTATTCGGCTACAATTTTATCAAATTGGGTATGCCCCAAGAGGGTCGCCAGCTGAATCCTGCACTAGCGCGGCGTTCGGGTACCTATTTGGCAAAAATATGGCAATAAGCCACTGCTGGAGCTTTCAGTCGGGAGCAGCATCAAATCCAGAATCTACAGAGATGTCATTATTATTCAAGACTGGAAGACCCTAATCCTTCAATTACAAAGAAGCCGAATAAATCAGGCAATGAAGCAAAACCCTTATCATAATCAGAGAAGACCTGTATTATTGAAGCGCATCCGGAGTTCTCGTGCATGGTGTTACACCTGGGGAGGGCAAGCAGATTCTGCAATATACCTACTCGGGCATCTGTGGCAACCATACTGCATCCAGAATGTAAGTCGGAAAGGCTCGTGGGTAAGGATTCTTCTGGCTGATTGAGGTCACCTACACCGAAGTACTCATCCTGACATGCGATGGATGCTACTCTTATAGAGCCTATGCTGGGTGGGTTGGTTTAGGCCGGCTTATTCGGTAGAAGGTCACCAAGACATGAGTTTCTACAGTAGCACGCTCAATGTGGGCCGCTCGTAGGCTGTGTTAAAATCGCAGTGCTGGTACTACTAACAGGAACCGATGAGGTAAACAAATATGCTTCATGAGAGCCTAATTGCTAAACACATGTGTTTGGGTATCTGTCTTATCCACCAGGTCTCGAGGATATATCCGTATAAGGATCACAAGCTAGTTTTTATTAAAATTGGGGATGCATGTATCTTTCTCAAGTACACCTAACCATACAATGGATTTATTTTTCATAAAGTGGTACTCGGTCTATATGCTTGGCCACTAGTTGCCATGAGCAACATTATTCCAGCCAACATGACGCTGAAGATTCTAACTTTCGAGTAGTGCATTACTCGAGAGAGACTATAAATTTTCCTTTCCCGCTGACATAATGCGGAGGAGTCTAACTTCTGAGTGGGACGCCACTTAGGAAAGACTATAAATCCTCTTTTCCAGCTGACATGAAGCTGAAGAGTCCCATATACGAGTGGCAGGCTACTCGGCAAGACTATAAATCATATTCCGGTTGACATGATACCGAAGAGTCTCATATACTAGTAGTATACTATTCGGGAAAGACTACCAGGTTAAAGATCTTTGACTTTATGTTTAATTGTCTTTACAATTAAGCACAAAGTCGGGGGGCTGCGCCTATTCAGCGCACACTATTTATACATCTACATGAAGCCCTTTATAGCCTCGTTGCCAGCTGACATGAAGTAGGACTCGGGAAGAAGACGCACTCGGACAAAGAGTACTCGGGAGCAACACACTCGGGCAATCTTCACCATGGAGGATGAGCACTCAGCATCAGCTGTGACTCAACTATGAAGGTCTCAGGGGCTATTGTGGAAGCCATGGGCCCCGGATACCTCACCACAAGCATATGGGCCACTCGGATAGAGGATGGGCCGAGACTTGTAATTAGAGATATAGTAGCACCCGGCAGACTTTGCCTTGTACAATAAGAAATATACAGTCCTAGTCGGGTAAATTGTATCTCTAAGAGGAGATCCCTTGGCCATATCTGGCTGGGACTCCTACCTTGTATCCCTATCCCCCAGTATATAAGGGGAGGCAGGGCGCCCCCTAAGGGGAGGTTGACGAAACCAACACCTACGCTCATAGAAGCGACATAAATCCTCAAAGGAATAACACCACAACTGGACGTAGGGTATTATCTTACATCGAGAGCCTGAACCAGTATAAAATCTTCCTGTGTTCCTTTGCAATCCACCGAGTTTCCATCCGCTGAGTAGCCCCATATTCATATTGTCGATGTAAAACATCGACAAAATTACAAGATTTTGGTACGAATTGGAAACTAGGGTTTGGTGTAAATTCATCAATTTTGTAAAAAAGAGGGAGGGAGGAGAGGGATTTGGTGGAGGATACCTTGCACCTATAAAATCCTCTCCAAAAAGCTTTGATTTTGTTGGGAATTTGAAGAGATTAGAGAGGGAAGGAGAGAGACTTGACGTGAGCTTGCAGTACTAAGGAGGAAGAAGAGAAAGAAAAGGAAGGGTGCCCGACCTCAGCGCCAGCCCTAGGGGTCAGCGCCGAGCCCTGTCGGCGTCCAGCTTGGCCCCCTGGCCACGGGGGCATGGGGTCACTAACCTATAGGGGCTTAATGTCATCAGGCCTGGCGCTGAGCTACCAGTTCATTTCTAGAAATAGTTTCATGGAGGGTCCAATTTTGAAATAAGTTTTGTAAAAGGGCCAAACAGTAAAAATTTTTGGCTACTGCTTTGTTTTGGCTAGATCCGCTCCGTCTTGTGTTCAGTCACATGTCAACTTGCCTCAGTGTGGTTTCTACATGACAGCAATCAACAGATGATAGTTTTCTAGCATGATTATTCTGACATCAAAGTTTCTTTTAAGTAGACATATGTTGCGCTAGGTTGTTACTGCACAAGGTTGAAGCAAGAACATAGAAGAACTTCTTTTAAAGCTTAGTCTCCTAGCTTTCTTAATTTGTTGTATTTATCAGTTTTGAGGCTTAGAGTCTAAATACTTACGTTTGTAACCCTTAGCTATGTATAGCCACCTGTGGATATAGAAACCGGATTTTTATCCAATATCAAAAAAAAGTATCAAAAATATGTTGCTGTTCTTTATACCTTCAGTAAACCTGCAGTAAAGACCGGAGACATGCTGCCGGGTGCATCACCACCTCCCAGCAAATATTCTGATGTTCTGATCTTTGTCCTTTGTGAATCTCTTTGGTCGTTTTCAGTTTTTCCAAAAGGGCATGGCCTCTTATTGCCTCAGTATGCTTGCATTGTAGAGAACAAAACAACAGCAACATATTGAGTCTCTGGGCCACAATTTTGGTAATTCACTCCCAAGTCAGAATTTCATTGAGAAACAGAGGGCGTACTTTGCACAGATTGATGCCTTTGAGCTGGTCGAGGAATTTGTTTCACGAAGCGACCAAGAGTACTAAATTTTAGCCCCCTTGCTTACTGCTTTGTTTTGACTTTTGACATGTCAAAGCATATATTTTTTTAAAAATAATTGAAGCTTTATTGCTCTCAGCGAATTACATCAAGGTGATATAATCGTATCGAGACTAAGATGCACATAATCAAAAACTTACACCCACATATTAGTTTCATCCAAATTGATCGGCACCCATGCTCTCAAGTAAAACACTCGCTAACCACCCACTCCAATTGTTCATATCACTACAATAAAATTCCGTTGTCCTGGCTTCTGGAGGATAGCCAAGTATAGAACTAATGAGTAATTAAGAAAGTAACCTACAAAGGAAAACATATTGTTTTTTTTTATCAAAGATCACCTCATTCCTACGTAAGGTTTAAAATACATGAATTTTGTTTAAATTTTTTAGATTTTTCAAAACCTAGGTGTAACAGTTTAATTGATGTCCATTCCTTGCAACAAAATATTTTAAATTTAAAGTTATTTCATCATCCCATATAACTAGTTAATTATATGTTTGGATGACACATATCTAGAATCAAAATTTAAGAAAAAAAGCCATGCATAAGTTTAAATTCAGTTCAAACTTGTATAGGAGACGGTTAACTTATATTTTTCAAATTTTTATATTGCAATTACATAAAAAAATAGAGCACAATCAATAAATTAGGACAAAAAAAACCCAAGATGGTACTTCTTGTTTTGAAAATGAAGCAATAATGTTTGCACTACATATAATTTATCACATATCAAAAGATAATGGTAAACCTATCAACTTAAAAAATAAGTCAATTTACGAAACACGAGTAATAGTTAACTAATCAATTGTTTTTAAAATTGGTTAGTATATAAGAAGATGTATCACTAATAAATCTCTAAGCATGTCTAGGTTTTCTACGAGGCTCAGATAAATTTATTCCCCGATCACCTATGACTTGAAACTTCTTCTTAATTTTATTAAAATCAAGTTCTCTAAAAATCTATTTTCCGATCACGCATGACTTAAAACCTCCTCTTAACTAACAATATCAAAATTTTATTTTATTGCATACATTAATGGGAGGCTTATAGGCTGGTAGGTTGTGGCATGTGTAGGTGGCCCAGTACTAGGAGGCGGTCTAGGGGTGTGGAAAGATGCACGTCGTAGCTGCCCAAAGCGTAGGTCCACCCCTGATTCCCCTAGGTCATAAGTGAGTTTAATTTTCACTCCTCTAACTATGGAATTAGATTAGCTCACTCCAGCTTTACAAATCTCGATTGGCTAGCGAATTTTGAGCCTTATCGAGACATCGATTTTTCATTAATTTGGAATGAAATTCAACAAATTTCGAACAAAAAAGTTTGTTCAAGCCAGCTCAAGATGTTTTAAATTGACAAAATTCGACGAGATTGTAAACCCTAACCCATTCTAAGGTTTTTTTGTTGTGGGGGGGGGGGGGGGGGGAGGGGGGGGTTGATTTACTCCCTCGATTCTTACGTCAATCTAATTTGCACCCTTGGACTATGAAATTGGATTAAACCCATCTCTCATCCCTCAAGATATTGAGTGATGAGCACATGACAAGTTTTGCCAAATAATCAACCATATGATTAGATAGACCCCTCGTATAGTCATATGCCATATCGACCCTCTTGTTTTGTTTCCTCTCTCCTCGAAATTCTTCACCTAAACATAGAGTTTCGCAGGTGGGTGTAAGCCTGCCTGTGAAAATCAACGATTTTCACAGTGCCGTTAGTTATGGGCTGGGCGTCCTGCCTGCGAAAACCGAATTTAGCCGCATGTAAAAACTACTCTCTCTGTTTCAAAATATAAGTATTTCTAGATTGTTTAGCAGAGATTAAAATTGAGGAGAAAAGAGTTTACTCCTTAATAAATGAGGAAGACTTAGGAGTAGGAGAGTGATTGGGGGTAGCATAGGAAGAAATTTAAATAGAAAGTTATTGATGGAACAAGTGGTAGTGTCAATAACGGTAGAAATACATATATTATAAAATAAGATTTGAATAATAGAAATATTTATATTTTAAAATAAAGGAAGTATTTTCGTAGCAATGGCAGGAACCACACCAGTGGGTTATACCATTGTTTATGTAAGCTGACGTGGGATGGGTCAGCATTGTCGTGATCGACAGTAGACGAATCGATAAGTTTGAGGTGCTGTGGCCAAGAACTGCATGCATCCGACGGATCGATCGATCAATCTGTACTGGGTAAACACCTTACCATATAAAATAGTAATAATCTATACTTAAATAGATAGTGTCATAACCACCTCTATCACTTATGTGTGGGTCTCATAAAAATATATATTTTGCTTATAACATGTTATAATATATTTTCTTTTATCCATAACGATATTTTGCTAGTAATAATTAAATAATACTATTTCCAATCTAAAAAAACTTAATTTTTAACCCATCTCATATATACCAATACAAAGTTAAAAAAAACTAGAATGTTCTTTAATTTAGCAAATTTTAATGTATTTATTTTATATTTTAACGATTTTCGATATATTTGTCTTATATTTTAGCAAACTCAAATATATCTTTTGTTTTAAAAATAAAGTCTTTATTAAATAAATAAGATGTAAAAATAATAAAATTATTTTAGAACGGATGAATCACTTCCTAAGATCGATCGATTGGAGCTAGCGGCCGTCCGGCCGGCCGGCCATGGAATTGCCGATCGATCGACAGCTTAAACCACCTCGGAATTGACGATTGTATTTTTCGTCGGGCTGAATTGACGGCTATATGTAGCAAACCAACCGGCCGGCCGGCCGGCCGGCCAGCAAGGAATTTATCCATCAATTCATAGACAGCACATACGCATTATATCCAACTACTAGTATTAAGTAGTACAGTGTCAGTGCGTACGTATAGAGCTGAACGGGCATGCTGCATGCATGGCGTTGCCATGCAAGATCGATGAGCAACAAATAATATCAGCGAGACGCATATATACGTAGACGATGGGCGACAGGGCGACTCTGAGGATGGCGCGGCAGGAGCTGGAGGATCTCTACCTGGGTCTGGGTGTACCCGACGAATCTGTGGACCTCACCTTCAAGGACCTCCCCTCGGCCGCCACCGCTGATGATGGCGGCGGCGAGAAGAACCTGTTGGTCAGGTCCTCCACCAACATCTTCGCCTACAAGTTGCATCATGACGAGCAGCCGGCCGGCCTTCGGCTGTCTCCCAACAACAACATTAATAATGTTGTCGATCACGACGACGACGACGAGTACCAGCAGCAGCAACACCGCCGGCAGGGCCGTGCTCCTGCCAACTACAAGCGGCGGCCGGGCATACCTCACTCCAACATCTGCGCGCTCTGCAGCAGCTACGTCTACCTCTTCCGCCATCGTTGCTTGGTGTGCGGCCGCGTGTACTGCCGGCGGTGCGTCGGCGCTGCCATGGGCGAGATGACCGAGGGCCGCAAATGCATCGACTGCTTGGGAAGAAGGTACAGCCACCGCTACATCCACCGGGCCGGCACCAAGCTCACGGGCGCCGCCTGCTGCTGCTTCTGGGGCTACTACCCCGACGCCCAGGCCGTGAAGGTGCAGGAGCTCGTCTGGGCCGAGAAGGGCCCCGCGCCACGCCGGCGCCCCCGGCCATTCTCATCCTCCTCCGCCTCCATCTCCACCTCCACCTCTGCTTCCATGAGCATGACCATGAGCATAAACAATGGCGGCTTCAGCTCGACCAGGCCCGCCGTACTCGCGCCAGCTGCTTCCACACCCTCCTCCTCCTTCATTTCCGCCTCCTCTCCTAACCCACACGCCTTCCCCCTCTAATCCCGGCCCCTAGCTTCTTCAGTCTTGACGCTGTAAAATTTTCAATGCATGGTATCAAACCAATTTTGTTATTTTAAACTGTTGCAATTTGTATTCACAAAAAAGTTGTTATTATCTCTTCTCGATTCAAGAGTGCTAGCTGTCTGTGTTTGGTTATTTTCCTCCATAATCCGTTAACACTGGAATTCTTACCCAGAGATGTAATGAAGTGCTATATGGTTGATTTGGATTTTGAAAGCCATCTTCACCAAGTTTCCATCTGGCCATCCCCAGTAGAAAGAATCAAAATGTGCTGTTTGTAAGGAAGTAGTAACATGGAATGTTCATGCAGCGGGCGAGTTAATTATGTTCTACAAGTAGTAACATGGAAGAATCAAAGTATGATCCTACACTTTTGACAATCATCATCAGAGCAAAGAGCCCTCACCTAACTCTGTGTGTATATATATAGATAGATAGATAGAGAGAGAGATTAGAAAAGCGGGGCGTATAAAAAAGAAAAGGAGTTGTTAGACAATTTAGATAGATTAGATAAAAAGGCTGAAGCAACTTTGCTTTCACCGGACGAATTAGATATTAAACAATGTCTTAATAATAGACTTGCTCATTTGTTAAGGGAGGAGGAGATTAAATGGTACCAAGGAGCTAAGGTTAAAAATTTGTTGGAAGGGGATTCTAATACAAAGTATTTTTAGCTGGTTGCTAATGGTAAGCATTAGAAAACCAGAATTTTTCAGCTATAAAATAAGGATTAAGTAATAAGTGGTGATAATAACCTTAAATCTTATATTACAACTTATTATAAAGGTCTCTTTGGACCTCCTGAGAACTCTCATTTTTCATTGGATGAGACTCGAAAAGATGATATTCCTTAGGTGACTGAGCTGGAAAATGAGTTATTAACAAAAAAATTTACTGAAAAAGAGGTAAAAGCGGCAATTTTCCAAATGAAACATAACAAAGCCCTAGGTCCTGATGGTTTCCCTGAGTTTTATCAAGCTTTTTAGGAAGTAATTAAAGTGGACCTGATGGCCTTATTCAAAGAATTCCATGCTGGAAGGTTACCTCTTTATTCTCAATTTTGGTACTATTATCCTGTTACCCAAATGTAGAGAGGCTATTAAGATTCAACAATATAGGCCGATATGTTTATTAAATATAAGCTTTAAGATTTTTATAAAGGTTGCTACTAATAGAATATCTGGATTAGCACAAAAGGTTGTTAGTTCTAATCAAACAACATTCATGCCTGGTAGGAATCTAATGAAGAGTGTTGTTATTTTACATGAAACAATTCATGAGCTAGAAAGAAAAAGAATGGAGTCATTATTAAATTTGATTTTGAGAAGGCATATGACAAAGTCAACTGGTCTTACAGCAAACTCTGAGGATGAAAGGCTCCTCAAGTAAATGGTGGGAGTGGATACCTTCTTTCATCAAGGGGCATGTCGATATCAAAATTAATTACTAGATTGGGCCTAATTTTCAAATGAAGAAGGGTCAGAGACAGAGTGACCCTCTTTCTCCAATTTTATTTAATATTGTAGTTGACATGTTAGCAATTTTAATTAAGCATGCTAAGAAAGATGGCCAAATTACAGGAGTAATACCTCATTTAATAGATGATGGTTTGTCTATCTTGCAGTATGCGGATGACACTATAATCTTTATGGATCATATAAAGCTTTTGCCATGTGCTTTTAAGCAACTTTTTGGTCTCAAGATTAATTTTCATAAGAGTGAACTTTTCTATTTTGGTCAAGCCAAGGAATGTGAAGAACAATATTCACAGCTGTGTGGATGTCAATTAGGAACCTTTTCTTTTAGATATTTTTGCATTCTTATGCATTTTAAAAAGTTATGTAACAATGATTGGAAGTTAATCGAGGAACAAATTGAGAAGAAGTTAAGTACTTGGAAAGGGAAACACATGTCGGTGGGAGGTAGATTGGTTTTAATCAATTCAGTGTTGATAAGCTTAGCAATGCTTATGCTTTCTTTCTTAGGTTCCTAGAGGAATCCTTAAAAAAATCAATTACTATAGATCAAGATTTTTTTAGCAAAATGATAATCATAAGAAAAAATATAGACTAACTAGGTAGAATATTATTTGCCAACCAAAGGATAAGAAGCTTGGGATACATAACATCAATGTTTAGAATCAATATTTACTAAGTAAGTGGCTTTTTAAACTGACTAATGAAGATGACATTTGACAAAACCTTCTTAAGAAAAAATATCTCAAGAATAAGACAATTGCTTAGGTTGAGAAGAAACCAAGTGACTCTCAGTTCTAATCTGGCCTTATGAAAGTTAAAAGATCGATTTCTACAAATGGGGACTTATTCTTAATGATAGGAATCAGATTCGGTTTTGGAGGATAAGTGGCTTGCAATATCATCTCTTTATAACATTATTTGTGAAAAAAAAAATACTACAGTTGCAACTATTTTTAGTACTATTCCATTAAATGCCTCTTTTCGTAGAGCTTTGTTTGGTCAAAATTTATAATTATGGTATAACCTGATTCCTAGTCTTTTTTTATTTTCGTATCTATAAACAATATAATAATTAACTGTACCTTCTATTAAAGTAAACACTAGGATTACCCGTTATCGAGAGAGAGAGATAGAGAGTCACAACGATCGATCAATCTGTGTTCAGTTGAAAAAAATCATACGTACAAACACACAGTAGTACGTATACGGCGGCTGTGGTTTCAGCGAGGATTGATGCTAGGCACAACACCGCTGAGGAGGTTACTGCCGGAGACATCGGATGACGACATGTTGTAGTCATTTCCAGTTGATGAAACCATCCTCGATCGCGACGACGATGGGGTGGCTGTGTTGCTAGGCTCCAACGTCACTGATAATGACCCCATGCTCCCCGTCTCCGGTGTCATTTCCCATATCCTCTCCAGCTCCCTCATCACCTCCACCATGGACGCCTTGCGTCTGTCTCGTCTCGCAACACCTCAGTGCTAGTGCAGCAAACTTCTCCACGCATTCTGCAGGGTACGATCCCATCCGGCTGTCAACCACCGACAGTATCATCCCAGACTGATTGGCCGCCACAACCTACACAACATTATGTATTATTGTGATTAGTTTCAGGGCATGAAATTTTTCTTAGAATGTCCTTCCTACCATTACCATGATTCCGATCATAATTATCAATACGCTACAATTGAGTGCTAAAATTTTCTACTAATAGATTTACATGGCTCGATCACTTCTTCGATGCAAAAATTAGAATACATCTTACCTTGCATGTATGAATTAGAATAGATGCAAAAATTAGAATGCATCGATTAGTAATATACTACAACTATTCAAACTCTTTTATAGAATTATGCTATAAATAGGACCAAAACACTGCACACTTGATTCCCTCAATGTACAAAAATTGTGAAAAAGCATTTACATGAAAATGGCCAAATATATGAAACAGACGGAGCGCTTTAGTTTTTCTTTCATGTGCACCACATATGATTTTCCAGGGAAATATAAACAAAAACGTATGCAAGGAAGCATGTAAATCTATACCTCTCTGACTATATTTCTTCCATGAGAAATAGGCTGCATCCCTGTCAGTAGTTCCAGAAACACAACGCCAAGGCTGTACACGTCACTTTTGTCTGTCAGCTTATGAGTAAGGAAATACTCCGGATCAAGATAACCCTGTGAGTGAGAAGGGCAGATGATATATACCATCAACATCCCGTGCAGAACAGTGTATTTTAAACACTTTATTATTTGTTGGAAACTTAGATTAAGGCAAAACAATTGCTTGTGCTAATCCTTATCAATTGGTAATAATTTGTGGATGTTGAAAAGAAATTTCACTCAAAAAATTCCTTAATCAATCAAGCTTTGGAATGATATTCAACCAATAGCCCTCTTTCCAGTAATCAAATTAACCTAAATCGAACAAGTTACTGACAAATTAACCACATGCATTATGCATTGCCCACAACACCAGGGTCAGAGTATGAACTGAAGTAAAAACCGACAGATGTGCTAGCTAATGTGGCAGAGACTTATGCAGAACAGAACATAGCCTAATAGATGGCAACTGGATTTATGCACAATAATAGAAGTGCTGGCTCACAGAACATGTACTAATAGATGGCATAGCCTACTCACCGGGGTACCCTTTACAACAGTGGACACATGACCAGGAGCAATCCCCTCGGTTTCTGGCACTGGAGCAAGCCGTGAGAGACCAAAATCAGCAACTTTTGCGACAAACTTTGAGTCCAGTAAAATATTGCTAGCTTTGATGTCGCGGTGAAATATTGGAGGGTCTGCTTCTGTGTGCAAATAGAGGATGCCTCGCGAGGATCCCAGTGCAATTCGTAACCTCATGGGAAAATTTAGGGGCTCTTTTGATCGAGCTGTTTCATAAGACAATTGTTAGGTAACTAGATAGGCAGAAACAACAGCATCATAACTTCAGAAGTAACGATATAGGACTGCCATGAATCTTAGCACAAGATGTTTGTAACGTGGGTATTTGGTGCTAATATTCTTCTAGTTAAGAAACTGCTTAGCTAACAAAGGAACTCCGGGTTTATGATCTTTTTATCTGTTGAATTCTGTTTAATGACTATTTAAAACTTTAAGGAGCAGCTTTGTCAGTGCGTACAGAAATAAAGTTCTAACCTGAAAGATGATCACGTAGAGTACCATTAGGCATAAACTCATATACCAACATCTGCAATACATGCTTAACAGTATGAGTTTATATCATAATAATGTTGAACCAAATGTAAAGCACTATCAATTTACAACGAACTCTACAACAGAAAATGATAGGCAGCTGTTCAGTTTCTACTCTTAAAATTGATCAAAATATGGACTCTCAAAAAGAATATGCTAGCAAACGAAGAGGAGCATATAATACCTATCATAACGAACCACTTGTGAACTAGCAATAAATAATGCATTGAACTGCTCTACCTAGGCTTATTTTCTACAGCACCTATCTGATATAGGCTGAGAAGACATTCATGCATATTTATATACTTCCAACACGCGAATGGATTACAAATGAATTTTTATATTAGCTTTTTTACAAACCATTTGAAAACAAGAAAGAAATTGAATAATCAACATTTGACGAAACTAATGCCATAGACCTTTTCTATTAAAAAAGTTTCAGGAACAACCTGCTCATCCTCTTCATCACAATAACCAAGCAAAGAAACAAGGTTTCGGTGATGCAGCCTGGACAGCAATTCTATCTCTGTGAAGAACTCCTTCGAACCCTGAAGAGATCCCTGCTGCGCACGTTTTATTGCTACTATTGTTCCATCAGCGAGAATACCCCTGTACACTTTCCCATACCCTCCTTGACCAACTAGCGCTGAGTCACTAAAGTCGTTTGTACCATGTGACAGTTCTTCAAAAGAGAAGTCTTTTACACCATCAATCTTCATTGGAATTCTTTTTGCTGCAAATGCGACAAAAAATTTGTCATTGAAGATCGAACAGAAGATAACTGATAAACGATGGAAAACAACTCAATCATTATAACATGTTCAAAAAAGAGAAAAACTGTCTTAAACAGTTTTAAACCAAAGAGAGTAGAAATGGAGGCTTTACCAGAGCGTTTCTTTGAAGAAGAATGTCTTGAACGCCTTCTCAGTATAATGAGAGTAATGAGGGATGAAAGAAATGCTGCTGCAGCAAATGTTGCCACGACGATACCAACAATGGCACCTGTACTTAGACTGGACTTTGCACGATCTGGAAGTACTGGATAGCATGAGAAAAATATAAGATTTCTCTCTTGAAAATTTTTTAACAGTTATGGAATTAAACTGATCTAACTTGAATGGCATGTAGTGTATTTGTCCATGTACATTAGATGCACATTAGATACTGTAACTGAATCATTAGATGCACATCTTGACCAAACACATGCATGTATTTTTCCATGTAGTGTAGGACTGCAGGGTGTTCTCTATTAATTCATCTCTTGTATATCCAGGAATCATAGATGCACTATATCTTGACCAGACACATGAGCTTCTTGTTAAGTAGTACATGTGCAGAGTGTATTGTCCCTGTATTATAGGGGTTCTCTGTAAAGTCATCTCTTGTATATCCAGGCATCCAGCCCCTATGGGTACATTTGCAACGCAAGCTACTAGAAATTGGAACTTCTGGATGATGGAAGAATTCAACAAAAAAAAAAACCCAATTAGAGGCAACAACCAGAAAGTGCGGCCTTGCATGTCAGTGCACCAGCTTCTGATGCAGTGATGCTTACATCTTACTCCATGTGGTTCCAAATGTAAGTCGTTTTAGAGTTCTCTACTCTCTTCTCTAAATGTACGACGTTATAGGACTTGAAGGCACTTTTCCCTCATTTTTGTCCTCTTATGCGCTTGCTAATTAAAATCTACCGCTCTCATGTACAAAAGAGGTCATTTCCAATGTGTAATAATCGCAGGCAAACAAGGTCATTTGAACAACCCTCTTAATTCCTGTACGCCACTCTAAAACGACATACCTTTGGGATCAGAGAGTACTAATTTGCTTCAGACAATACAAATAGATTAGGGAATAGGGTATTGGACATATCAGTAAGTATCTAGTAGCAATGGGAACAAGTGTCCTCCTGAAGCAATGTGTAAATGGTGAATTTGGTTTCTCTACATTAAAAGGTCCGAATCAGTCATCCTACTTTCAAAACTTATTATTCAGTTTACCTCATCCCTTATATTGCCCACAGACTAAATGGCATGTGGACCGGGACCAACCTTGTCATTGCGAGTTTGGGACAATGAGAACTTTTTGCAAACTTCTAGTGGCGTATAGGAAATAAATCTTTCTATTAAATGGATGGATGAAAAAGAAAGCAAATGAATTTTAAGGATTCGCCACTCCTTTGGCTGGTCCTTCAGGATTTGTTTGGTAACTCACTGAAATGTGAATACTAAGCCAGATGTACAATGATATGGGAAATCCTGAAATGCCAATAAATGAGTGGAAATTCATCAGTTCTCTACATTGAATTGTGAGTCCCTAAACTTTTTAAATTTCTTTGGTTGTTCCTGTTAATTTCAGACTAGACATTACGCAGTGGAAATAGTAGCATGGAGAGATGTTAAGTATATGTCATCGCATAAATGTAAAAGTTGCTGTACCAGCCTGATCTTGGTACAGATACAACACTATCCTACTAAATATTGTGAAGTTTTCAGTTTAGCACTCCAAATTTGATGGATTTGCACAACTTAAGTGAGTTTGGCTTAAAAACAGATACCAGTTTAGGCTCCACGCTCACCACGTTACATGACCCACATAAATAATCCATATGGTCTCTAGGAACAGAATCCAATCCATTGATCTGTATCTTGTTCTTATCAACTAGGCCAAAAGGTGAACTCAACTAAATTAGGACAAGTTTAGGAGCACATTAAGCCATTTGGGAGGTTGATGCCATTAGTGAGACTTCTTTGCAAGTTCAGAAACCAGCAATTAAGTTTACTTTAAAATATGACAGATATATAATGGTCACATATTTACTTAGATTGATTTGGTGCATCCGTGCATAAAACACACATTTCCTCTGAAGAAACCTGAACAAGCAGTCCAATTTAGCACCCATCCATCTTTGCTCACACAAAGACTATTTGTAGGTTGCATTTAGAAGTTCTCTTTTAAAAGAATATTAGCTTTTTTACAAGTAGCAGATCCAAAGCGAGCCCTATGAAATGGGGCATAGTGACCCATTACAACTGATATCATTTTTCATAGCTTGCTCACTTACACCAAACCAACTATGTTTCATGTACTTATTGTCACAGTTACTGGTCATATGCAAGTTTGAGGTCCGAAACTATACTTAAATCATATATTGAATATTTGAAACCCCTAGAAACCAGAATACCAGATAAATGCCATGACAAGAATAGAAAGGAAGTGTATATACTAGAGTCAAGATAGCGTACACTTGTTATACCACCCTGGATTGAAGTTGAGAAGCTCGTAGGGCCCAAATATATCAGAGTCCCCAATCAGCCAGCCTGTGAACATTCCTCTCAGTCTTGACACCTCACTTGTATTAAAATAGGCCGTGTTATTTGGAAACAGTTTCAGGTACATCTTCAGCCTTGGACCTTCTTCCCACATAAAAGTAGAAACTTCTAATTGGTACAAAGACAATGAAAGTCCAGATGACAAGTACTGTTGAAACTGGCCTTCATATGGAACGAAATCCCAAAATCCAGGACTCTTGAGACGGTAATCAACATAGAGTGGAATAGCACATAAACATGGTATTGGTGACATCAGTATATATTCATAAGGAAGGTCAGTAGAGCATGGCGGACAAATTGTGCTGTTATTTGCAGAACCTCCAGGCACAACAACAGTCATTGTTTGACAGTACTGAGTAATGTTCAGTTGATTTTGAGATGTGCATATGGGGTTTCCAAATAACCTAAACATGGGATGTTAAGATAAAGAAATACTTATAAGGTACTAGAAATATATTTGAATGGTACCAAAGCTCCAACAGCAAATGCATACATGCTGTCAGTTTCTTATGTGAATAACATGTTCTTTTTCAAATCAACCTTGGCAAAGTATTCATTAGTTTAGTTAGAAAGAGCAAGTTTACAGAGTACATCACATTACTGTAAATACATGAAAACCTTAAATTATCACACCAGTCCTGTCCCTAATGTTACTACTCCCTCCGTTTCAATTTACTTGTCATTCTAGCATTCAAATTTTTTGTCAAAATACTTGTCATTCTCACTTCCAAAGCACTTTTAGAGGTATGTTTCCCTTTCTACCCTTAATCAATGCAGCCATACTAGTACTAGTACTCCTCACAAGAAATTTTAATGCTTGCTTTGGAAAAGTAATTAGAATATAATTAATGAGGGTAACAATGTAATTTGCCACACCTCCTAGTTTAGTGTGAGATTTGCTAGAACGACAAGTAAATTGAAACGGAGGGAGTATAATGTTGATTCTTTTCTCTCAGACTTTACCAAATTGCAACAAGTGTCAGTTAAAATTCTGATAACAAAGGTTTAACTGGAGTTTCATATTTTACTATTCCAGGTAAGTACACCAACCAATCATCACCAGATCATCAAATAAATATGGGTGATAAATACACTTTTGATCTACTTAATAAGCATTTGAATTAGTGTGACCATGCTTTCCCAAGAAGAGTTCGTACATCATAACCTCTCAAGTTCTTTTTTTTGAAGACTTCTCCAGCGTTTACATTTCATGCACTTGCTACTTCACCAGGTTACAGACCAAACTTATTTTTGTCAGAACAGAACGGACATTTCTCCTCCATGAATGAAGGCTTGTGATAGCCATTTTCAGTTCTTCTGATTAATCTTTTAAGGCATAAGGTTACAAAAAACTGAACACCTTGTTCACCCTATTGCATGTATGACTTTGTACTTGTTACAATTGGCCATAAGCTCCATCGAAAGAGTATCATGTTAATCTTCTCCCACTCCAAAGCACTGACTCCATCTTCAACCATGTTAACATTAACTAAAATGACTCCAGTTGAGCTTTATCTCGAGGTTTGGAAAATGGACCGATTCCTTGAATGGTTGGTAGCACTTCTCTATGATGATGGCTTAAAAGGGTTTTGTAATACCTACAGTGCTTGTGCAACTGTCCAATTTCACAACCCTGAAGGGTCATGGCCTTAGCGAAGAAAGTCAAAAGGAAAATCAGGAAGATGATTCCTTTGTTGCATCCATTTAATTATACAGATCATTTATCAAATAAGCAATGCCACATTAATTTCACATACAAGAAAATTAAGACGAAAATCACTATTCTAAGATGAAAAAAACTAAGGTTTGTGGTTTCAAGATAGTCTGTTTATATACGGTCACAAATTCAAACAAGAGCGTTCTCCAGATATGCTTTTCAGACAGTATGAAGAATATTTCTAATAAGCTACAATAAAAAAAGACAGGCCTACATAAGTTTTTCTCTCTAGTAAACAGAGATCAACACACCAAGCCCTGAATGTCAGCATAGAATATTTCTAATAATGAAAGTAATGGATTCAGTAAGGATTTTTATGTTTCAATTAGCAATGGAACAAGTGAAAGAGAAGTGCATACAGGATGGTAACATTGGCAGGGGGTGAAAGAGGATTTGATAGATTGGTTAGAGAATTGTTCTGGAAATCCCTACAAAATATGGACAGAGAAATAAATTATCAATTAACTCATTCTAGAAAAAGTGAAAAGAAAGGTAGATTATGCATGGTCTTACAATGTAAGACTTCTATTTCCACTGAAATCAATATTCTGCCAGACATCTGATGGAACAGAACCATCCAAGTTGTTATTGTCCAATGACCTGAACAAAAAGGGTAGAATAGCACACAGTTATAGTTTGAGGAGGGACCATGGAAAGATGATAACCAAGTTTAACCTGTTGATTGTCTTTTCTGATACTTAACAGTTAGCCAGCTTATCAGTTCGGCTAATATCATGCATAATTGTGAGGAGGCCTCTATATGTAAGGAGGCATACTGCAATAGTTGCTATAGAAAAGTTATGAAGTAGAAGTGTTCCCCTTCGCCCCTTCTTAAGTTCTTTTTCCCTTTTTCTCTAGAGATCTATCCCCTATTCTTCTCCTACCAATGATCTCAGGTTCATACCTATTACACTCACCAAACTCAAAATAGAATTAAAAAAAAAAGATATATCATGCTTACAGTCTTTGGAGATTGGGAAGGCCAGAGAAATTTGTAGGAATAGACCCATTTAGAAGATTGTGGGAAAGATCTCTGCACAAGTTGCACAAGCATGCAGACTGAAAATGTTAGTTTATGTGATCAGAATGATCAACAAAGGATAGATTGTTTGTCAAATGCTTAGTAAAATAAATTAAACAAAAATAACACGAGTTGTTAGTAAGGACTATTTTTTTTATACATCGTGGTTATGTTACTCGATGGTCGGGCAGATGGTATTGGACCGCGCAACTGATTCCAACTAAGATCCCTGAAGACAAATTAGATAAGGATTAGAGCAATCTCTAGGCTCGAAATTTTCTGCAAACTACAAAAGTACCATTTACAGTTCCCAAGAAGGTGAAGTTGCAGTATTGGAATTTGACACATACAAATAGCCAAGTTGGGGTATTCCACCGACATCAGGAACAGGCCCTTCCAAGCTGCAGTTCCTCAAACTCCTGACAAAGACCATATCAAATAGATTAATGTCTAACTTTCATAATTACCAAGAGAGTAGAAGTTAAACCTGCATTCTTGAAATACAATTTTACTACTTGATTTGCAAGGTATTTCATAAGGCAACTCTTCAAAGATGCCAGTCATTTGTGAACAAGGGCACCTATTTTTGGGATGCGTCTATTGTGAAGGCTTCAAAGGATAAATAGCCATCTTTAAGAATATATGACCATCAAGTAACGATAATACTTAGATGTATTTCTAAAATAAGTAAAATCTGCTAACATGATCATATTTTTGCACACTAGAGCTGGCTTGCTTTTGTGTAAATTGAAATGGCAAAAGTACTAAAATGACCCTATACTTAAACACCTGACTACTGCCATAATGTGCACATTCATACAGGGTTGCTGCTGCAAATATTTCTGGTTATGAATAAGCCAGGTGAACCAATGTCAGTCAAAGTATAACCTAAAACAGTTTTCAAGTTACTAGACAATGTGAAAACTTCCAATATTGACATCAAAATTCATTTCAGCACTATACTAAGAATGTGGAATTGCGGACAGAGGTAAGGGATACTTTCAGAAGTATGGTGATATCACCCTAAAATGAAGGAATTGATAACTTCTTTAAGTTACCAGACAATGCGAAAGATTTACAATATTTACACGAAAATTCAGTTATACACTATGCTAGGAGGTGCAATTGCAGACATCGGTAAGAAATACTTACAATTTTAGAAGTGTGGTGATATTGCCATAAGATGAAGGAATTGAGCTTCCTGAGAAATTATTGTTGTCAAGCTGACTGAAATTATTTTGAACAGATATAATTAGAAGGGTTCTATGTGCATGCAATACTAATATATGAAATGTCAGATACTACCCTTTAGAAAAAAGATGAAGAAAATGAACTGAGTTACTCAGTTTATATGGATACTTCAGTTAAAGGCATGTTATGTTTCTTTCGGTTAGTTTTGAATTACCCTATATATAATGGCAATACAAGTCGAACAGCAAATCAAGTCGTTTACTATAAGAAACAAATTTACGCCTAGAAGTCATGATAAATAACCATATTTAGACCTGAAATACTACTTGAGCTATGGACAAGTGTAGAAGTAAGTTCTCAGTATTATGACTAAATAGACCACCACAAGGGTCAAGGGACACACCAGCAACTACTTTTAGTAAATGAGAGCAGAACAGCAAAGACTCTTCTTCTATGCTGCTAAATTTCTAGGTAAACTCTAGTTAAAATTCAATAAAGCTACAAAAAAACAAATATTAGGCGAACTACTGCTTGCAAACTACATGCAACGACAAGACAAACTTAATTTAGTTCCTGGTCAAAGACTGACATTGAACCCAACCAAAGTAACCAAAAGTGGAAAAAAGAGCTATTGCAAAATAGATGTTTACGTACATGATAAGTAGTTTTGGTAACTTTGATAACTCTGGAGGAAGATAGCCTGACAAGTTATTGTTATCCAACAATCTGTAAATTAACTATGTTGTAAGTAGAGTTTAAATAAAGAACAGCAATCTGGTAGGTGCAGTGGTCAGAAACTTACAAGTGAACAAGTGATGGTAATCTGGACAATTCAGGTGGAATTTGACCACTCAATGAGTTGTTGTTCATATGACTGGATAAAAATTGGAAATCCATTAGGGTTAAGGATAATAATTCCCCGTTAACATAGATGTAGAACTAGATGCTACTCACAAGTGCTTTGTTTTGTTCAGATTAGCAAATGATTTAGGTATGGGTCCAGATATGTGGTTCTGATCGATCTGAATCCTATCCAGATTAGGAAGGAAACCAATCTCCTCTGGTAGAGAACCATTGAGCTGGTTTCCATTTAAGAGCCTGAAAAAATAGGCAACAGGCACATAGTTACCATGGTGCAAAACCACCACATAGAGTGACAAGAAAACACAGATTTCATTACAGAGAACAAAGGATATGAGAACAATGACACACCTACCAACAATTTATCTCAAAGAAACATGTTTTTTTCAAAAAATGGAAAATAAAAATATAGTATATCATAGTGTAGAATATATATTCAGTAAACTACAGCTATATGGGAAAAAACTAAGCTGAACAAACAGCTCAAGAAAAATGAAAACATCAACATCTAACCAGAAGGACATGAAGATACTAATTCAGTTAAACTTCAGTTGTATAGCTAATAATAATTAAGTTGAACTAGCAGCTCCAGAAAGATGATAGCCTCAATGTCTAGCCAGAAAGATGTGAAGGAAACTCATATTGTCAAAACTTAGAAGTAATGCAGGTTTCAACTTACAGTAATTTCAAAGAAGTGATGTTGCCAACCTCCTTAGGTATGCTGCCGCTGATGTTATTCCACATAAAATCCCTTCAGTAGAAAGAATAAAAATTAAATACTCAGTGCCCTTGTATCTGTAGTATAAAATGAGTGGGCATCCAAAGACCACCTAAAGCTAACTCATTAATTAATCAATGACCCAGTTAAAATTGTTCCACTTACATTATTTGCATGTGAGAAAGCCGACCAAGCTCAGGAGCTAAAGTTCCAGATAGATTCAATTTTAGAAGTTGCCTATAATCAAATATATGTTATAGACATAAATATCAGTGAAACATGCGTTGTAAGGTGTCATGGCAATTAGATTCACTAGGGTGAAAAAGAGATGAGATCTTTAGAGAGAAAATCTGAGCACAATTTATCTTTTTTACTGCACTAATAGCCTCATCAAGGCAACCGATATTTAATATAGCATGGTATATTTTTCAAGAATGGCCAAAAAATAAGAACACATGAACATCAACTTCTAAAAAGGGAAGCTAACAGCAGCAGTGGATAAGTATTTGGTCAAATCACAAAAAAATGCAGAATATATGAAGGTGAAAACTTGATATATTAAGTTATGGCATTGAACAAAAATGTATATGACATCAGCTCATGCCTCATGTTTTCCAATTCATCACTAAAAGCAAGTCATAACATCAGCTAATCACCAAAAGTAAGTCATATAACATAAGCAAAGGAGCAGTGTGGAATGTATAATAAGAACATGGTTGACAAGGAGACGCTCATACAATTCTAGTACATGGAAATATCCATCACTTGCTGTTGCATTGTAACAAAGAACATGGGACCAATTTCCCATGCATGGATCTCCACGGTTCCAGCTGTTAAGGCGTCCTTGTGGATCTATCAGGCTGCCTTTGACAGCTTTCAGAGCATCAACTGCAGACCAAATGAACCAATGTTACACCTAGTTAGCTTCATAATGTAAGCTGAAAAAAATCAATAACACTTGAAAATGGAACCATAACGAAGATATATTTAGCATCCTGGCTTGCTCTCCTATGCGTCTGTCGAGTGAGGTCCATGCTTATGACACAAAAATTGAAAGAGTATGCGTATGTAGAGATCAGACTCAATAAGAGGTGTGGAGGTAAAGTATGGCTAGAATGATGGATATTACCTTCCCAAGGTGCAGTGATCTGTGCATCTGTTTGTTGCACTAAGCAGAACGTGAAGATAATGGAGCAAATATAGAAGATTCGGGACCGCAGCATGATGCTATTAATTTGCTCAGTCTGGCAGGATATTGAGAGTTCACCAATGTAGTCCCTCTCTGATAGCGTAATCCATTCCCTGAAATGGAAGAGAGGAGCAATAGTTACTTGCTCACACCCATAAATGCACAATGGACCATATAAGCTCAGGGATGCACCAGATTACTGCTTAAATTTTCAGTAATAAAGTTCTGAAAAAAGTTAATCATACGAATGGGAAATTTGATCAAATGTATAGCTATGAGTTTTCAAAAATTCAGAGGAGCATTTATTATTATTATTTTTGAATACCAGATGAGAAGCACCTTCCAAGTTCCAACCACCAACACCAATGCAAACTAAAATTTCAACTTTTCATTAGAGATCAATAAAGAAGAGCTGTGATGAGATGGGAGCTAAAATTTCATGGGACATGTCCATTAACATAGGAAGTGTTTGCTAATGCATCCCTTCCAATCATGCTGCCATAGCATGAATTAAATGGAATGAAGTTAATTCGTGCATAACGTTGATTGAAATACGATGCAGGGAAGGAATAGATAGATATGAACAGACCACTCGACAAAAAATAAGAAAGAAAGAAAGAAAGCTGAACTCACCAGCTGGTAGCAGGCAGCAGAAAGTCTGAGCATACGAATTGATCCGCCGATGGCAGATGTAATAGAAAGGACAAAGGGCGAAGGAGGCAGGAATGGTGGAATGGAGCGCACGGAGTAATAAAAACTAAGTATTAGTCAAGCAGACAAAGTAATCAAACCGAGTATTATAATAGGGATTAGGGGGTGTGGGTGTGAATGTTATCAAGCGGGGCGCCAATTAGCATTCCTGATAGCCATAAGCCATGGAGAGGTAGGATGAATAGGAAGGAAAGGGACAGGGGAAGTACTACTGTATACCATCGAACTGAATTGACCTCTTCCCAGCCAGGTTCCTGATTTCCTCCTACCACAACAAAAACAGAAGCTCCCCAAATCTCAAATCTTGAATAATTCTGCTATTCACCAGTGACATGAGCAGTGAGAACAGAACATTGAAAAGGTAATGGAAAAGGTCGGAGTAAATTGGGGTTGGTGATGGTTGACTTGGCTGTCTCTCCTATCCTCTCCTCTCGCTCTCCATCCATCCACCCATCTGTCTCCCTCTGACCTCAGCAAGCACAGACAATTCACTGAATTTGATTATTTGACTACACCACGCCACCAATCTAGATGGATATATCTATCTATATATCTATCAATGTCAACAAAATTAAAGGTAGGTGCTTTCTGATTGGATAAGTACAACAACAGCAAGAAAGAAGATGGAAGCAGACCGAGGAAGAAGAAGAGGTCAAACTCCACCGCCAAGGAGGCCACCCTGGACCTGGAGCCACCAGCTGCCATGCTTCGTAAGCTGCCGCCTCCATCGATCGATTTCTCACCGCGCTGCAACGTCCGCCGCGATGCTTCCGATCCCCAATTACTATATTTTCTTCTCCTTTCAATACAAAAATCGCTCGTTTATTTTCTGTCTTCAATGTGCTACACTGATTTGCCGTTCCGCGTCCGTCCCTTTCTTCATACGCCAGGGTCTTCAAAAATTAAAATATATAAGTAGTATATCTTTACAGTTAATATCTACATTAACTCTAGAGTTTAAATTTTATCCTAAATAAATTAATTCTTATTTTCTTAACTATTTCTGATTCATAAATCAAGAAATTACATACCATTTATTTACTTACTCACCAAACTATATTCACATTAATGAAAGACTATAGTCTTTTTTTTACTCACCGTTTATATTATCTAGGGATGCAAGAGTTGGGTTTTTTTTTTGACGGATAGTACTCCTACTATCTTGGTATATTTCTAAAATCAAATAATATTAAAAAATATTAAAAATATATTCTATTTATACAAATATTTATGATTATTAAAATATATGCATTAAGAAAAATTGCATCGAAAATATATAACAAAAGCATAAATGATCCTAACAGACAAGTCAACAGAAACAGCTGATTAATGCTAATAACAGTGTTTTGAAGTCCACAAACAGCTTACCGAATTCAAATAGACGGCTGAATACAAATATACTGCTAATAACCGTTTTCCGCAACACCGCTAAATATTTCTGCCTTCTCGCAAATTTTGTAGCTTTATTTATGGTCTATTTAACAGGCTCTAACTTCTAAATCTTAACGTCTAGATCAACTTGAAAAAGAACTAGCTTCTATAAAATCTGAGGTGTTTAGCTAACTTAATCAACTTTAGAAATCCAAAAAGCAAGAGGGGGAAGATGGACCAACCCTTGGGGTTTTTTTTTAACTTGATGTATGACTAATAATTATAGATTATAAGGAATAAATATATGATTGAAATTTCTCACCAATATATCAATGTTAATTTTCGTTAATTTTCATTAAGAATTTGAACACCACAAATATGTAAGCTAAAAAAATATGAAAAAATCATACTCCTAACACGGTCAAGTTCAAATTGATCTCATCATCATCGATGGGTTAGATTTCAATTATGATATTTGTGGACGTAAAAGCCGTTTGATACCAAGATATTTATTAATATGTAAGAGCAGAGCGGGACAAGAGATTTTTATATACGTTCAGGTCTCTGAATTGGGTAATAGCCCTACTTATGTTTTCATGTATTGGACACAATGTATATACCAAGTACAAGTATGAATGTAAGCTGTCTAATCTAGCCTATCAACTAGTATTGGTGAGATGCAGTAGTCTACAATTAGTAAAAGGCTTCTCCTTAGTGTAGGCTTGGTGTCTCTACATCTGTTGGCTTATGATTGATGCCCTCTCCTCCTAGGAAACAATGTATTTATACCGGAAGATGCCCCCCTCTCCAAGTAGAACTTGGAGACTCTCGAATAAGATACGAGTAGACAAGTTCTTATCATCACTGAGTCGGACTACGGAGTTATCAGTACACTAAAGATATGGAGTTATCAGTGTACTAAACATGGTAGCTTGGCGGATACAACATACTAATTTCTATATGGAAACAAATCCGATATATATGAATAGAGTCCGGAGCAGATAAAAAAGTCCTCGATAAGAAAAGAAACATAGAATTTTACTTTGGCCATATCAGAACTGCTTGGATTCGTATCATAATATATATTCCTAGATCTACTCCGACAAGGGACATCTGAGGGTATAAATGCAAGAAACCTCATGGGGAGAGGGACAAGCCGACAGAAGCCACATACGCTCAAACTTATCTAGTCGATATTAGAGGAGCCTGACTATAACTAGCCATCGACCACCATACCCAAACCTTACACCGACATGCTAGTAGACTAGATTAAAGTTTATCTCTCCATACTTTATACTCATGAGATTGATATAGTGAAAAGCATCGGTCAAACAGGAGTAGGGCTATTACCTCTAAGGGGTTTAAACTTATAAAAAAATATGTCTCCTTACATTGTCATATTAGCCTTATCCTACGTAAATCTATCTTATCACATTGTCATATTAGCCTTATCTAAGTCTTTAAATATATTGTATATATACGGATATTGTGATCGAGTACTAATCCAATCTACCGACAGTTAGCGCGTTAGGTTAGGATGCTGGTATTCAGAAGATTTGTGAATAGATGATATGAACAGACGGATTTTTCGGCAAGTCAAAGTACGTTTTCCTCTTATTATAACCAGTCAAGAGATCGACCGCCGTCTGAGCCACCGATGCACGAATCAGACATTGGATGGAGATGAGAGAGGAGCAGCACGCCTGCACTAATATGCCTACACGTGCACATGGGCCGATGGATCTTGTAACCAGATTAGTATATCCGAGAAGAACTGCTACGCGGAGATCGAGACGTACATTGCTTGGGGAAGTGCTAATCAAGGTAATTAGTAAGGTTAATTTTTTAATTAACCTACTAATCTTGTTAATACATGCGGCACGTATCGACTAAGGTACGTATTTTACATGTAATTTCTCGTAACTTTTCCAAATCAAACTCTCGCTTGAAGGAGTAATTTATTCTTTCGGATTAATGATTTAATGAGTTAGTACGTTTACCTAGTACGTGTTTATATAATATTCATTTTGTGGGGGTTGCCTCAATTTACTTTCTGTATAAATTATGTATATTTATGATAAATATAGTATCCAATATTTGATCTGAATCTGCTTGTTATATCCTGACAACACTAGAAGATTTATATAGCTTTTCGAGTACCCACTCAATGTTTTTCGTTATATTTTATGGCTTCTAGAATTATATTTTCAGGGAAGCACGAGCATCTGAGTAGGCCAAGACCAAAAACACCCATTGATCGAGATGACTCTCGGCTAAACAAGATGACATAAGACTGAATCTACCAATCAACAATAGCAACATATTTCACAATAATAACCGGTACCGCCGGAAATATTTGTGAAAAGGTTGTATTACCATTGGACAATACCTCATAAAAGTAACCGGTACTACTCGGTATATTTGTCAAGATTATGTCCACATGATCCATCCTGACTACTCCAGAGTGGAGATAGTCGAAATATGGATAAGGAGCACTCCGCTTACAAATGAAGGGCCTGAGGTTTTGCTCATACTGTCGGAGGAGGGAACTCCAACCGCGGGGAGTCTAGGGCCCCTTTGAGTTCGGCCAGGGGAGTTGTTCACAGGACGGCAGCGGCGTCCGGTGGAAATATGCTCGGGCCCGGAAGCCCGGGCTGAGAGATGGCACGCAGGGAGACAGGAGAAGTATACAGTTCGGCCGCGCGGAGCGTAATACCCTACTCCTGTGTGTGTTTGCTATATAGGATGATGAATGTGTTCTCTTACAAGGATTCTCGAGGGTGCTCAAGAGCTCGCCCTACTTGGAACTAGAAGCTCTACCAGAAACTGGACTCGAAGAAGCCCTTTGCTGGAAAAGAGAGCCTAGAACTTGAGAGAGAGAAGTCGATCCAGGAAGCCCGTTTCCCCCGTAGGCATGATCCTCCTTTTATCGATCAAGGGGAGTCCCACAGTACCAGTAACACAGAGAAAGCTAGGTATGATATTGTCTGTCGTGCACGATTCCGCGGGCCGCCTGTTGAGCCATCCCCAGGAGTTGCTCGGCACGTCTGCTGCGGCGGGGAGGTCGTGAGGAATGACGGCGCACGCCTCGCTGCCAGAGCGTGGAAATCGAAGCCCTCTCAGTCAAAAGTCCTCTGACTGCACAGGGAGTAGTCCACGGGGCCGTCACGAGCCGTCACGCGTGGCAGAGCGGGCGACAGGGGCGACGCGCCCCATCTCTCGCCATTTAATTGCGGGTAGTTTGGGAGTTGACTCTCCGCTCGAGTCAGGCTCGTTGCTCGGGCAGAGAGCTCATCGGCCCTCCGCGTGGCACAACGGCGCCAAGGCTCCTCAGGGAAGGAAGCTATGAGCGCTGGTCTC
>RYFJ01001686.1:0-232457 GCA_003991445.1 Oryza meyeriana var. granulata | reverse complement strand
CCCATGAGGACAAGATACTCCAATCATCCAGGAAGCACCAAGATTACCAAGACCTTCTAGCCGTAATGGTGGGGCCAGCATGAGAAGGAAAATCGCTGAGATTTGGGCCACTTTGTGATGGGTGTCAGCCGAGTCCAAAGCAAGAACACCAACGCCTGCAGAGACTGCTACAGCACTCAAGGCCCAGAGTAGGAAGTGAGGAAGAGATCGGATGGATTATTATCACCGGGTTGCCCCGACAGTCATCGGGGTATTTGAACTCCAATCTGGGTGATCGTGGATCGACTCACCAAAGTTGCGCATTTCATCCCCGTGCATACCACGTACTCGGGTAAGAAACTGGCAGAACGTATATGCTCGCATAATGTGTTTACATGGAGTACCCAAGAAGATCGTTTCTGATCGAGTAGCCAGTTCACTTACCAAGTTTTGGCAGAAGTTACAAGAAGAGTTGGGAAACCCGACTGAACTTCAGCACGCATATCATCCGCAAACAGATGCGTCAGACTGAAAGAGTCAATCAGATATTGGAGACATGCTGAGAGCTTGTGCACTAGACTTCGGAAGGAATATGGAAATAAGAGCTTACCCTACGCAGATTCTCGTACAATAACAGCTACCAGGCCAGCTTGCAGATGCACCGTTTGAAGCTCGTGTATGCAGGAAGTGCCGCACACCCCTTTTCTAGGATCAGACAGACATCCGTGAACGTCAGGTATTCGGAACCGACGCACTCAAAGAAGCAGAAGAGAAGGTAGCCATAATACGAGAGCGTTGAAAGACTGGCTCAATCCAGACAGAAGAGTTATGCTGACAACCGACGACGAGACTTAAGCTTCGAGGAAGGAGAACTACGTGTACCTTCGCGTCACCCCACTCCGCGGAGTACACAGGTTCCAAACCAAAGGGAAGCTACACCACGTTTCATGGGACCCTACCAAGTGCATAGCCCGTAAAGGTGAAGTGGCATATCAGTTGAGCCTCCCAGCTTCAATGACTGGCATACACGATGTGTTCCACGTGTCACAACTGAAGAAGTGTCTGAGGATACCAGCAGAACAGGCAGATCCAGAACAGATCGAGATCCAGAAGACCTCACCTACGTGGAGAAGCCAAATACGGATCCTGGAGATCAGTGAAGAAACACCAGGAGCCGGGTAATCAGATTCTGCAAGGTACAGTGGATCACCATTCAGAGGAAGAAGCCACCTGGGAGCGAGAAGACGAACTGAAGTCCACCCATCCTCACCTTTCGCCAGCGCCTCCGAATCTCGGGGACGAGATTCTGTTAAGGGGGGTAGGTTTGTCACACCCTGAGTTTAGCCACACTGAAACTTACGGAGAAAATACCTAAGAAAAGGAATTTTAAAATGGCTAGAGAAATTAATTGATGGTGTTAAAATGCAAGATAATAATTATCGTGGCCGGAATATTTTCTGTATTCTCTGTGCCAAAATACATTAACTGGATTTTTAGTGAAAATTTACAGAGCACAGGAACCATTTTTAATAAATCAAATACGCTTATAGGAATTAAATCGTCCTGGAATCTTTTTCCTTTTCTTTCCCTTCTGTTTCCTCTGTTTCCTCTTTTCCTCCATCGCCGGGCCGCCGCCCAGCACTGTGCCGGGTCCTTTTTTCCCTTTCGCGGCCCCTCCTCGGGCCCGTGCCCCGCTGCCGCGCGCCCTCCACGCCCGAGCTCCTCGCGCCCGCGCCCCCACGCCCTCGCGCCCGAGCTCCCGCGCCCACGCACCCACTGACAGGCCGGGCCCGCCTGTCATCTTCATCTTCCTCCTCCGTCCGAATCGGGCGGAGGGGAAATTCCCCGGAGCCGTCCGATCCGGCGCCGCCTCCCGCCTCATCCCGCGCGCCCTCCACTCGTTCAAACGGTCGCGGACCGAGTCTGCCCCACTCCCCCGAGTTCTCCGGCGTCCACGTCCCCTCTCTCCCGAGAATCTCGCACACGATGCCCACGCCGCCGTCCACTCTCCCGTGCGCGATTGGGGCCGTTCGGCCTCGATCTCTCTCGGCCGACTGTATAAAAACCATCTCCACCCTCTCCTCCATCTTTTCCCCAACACGCCGAGCTTTCCAGTGCCCCAGAACCCCGTCGCCACCGCGCACCCGAGCTCCACCATTTTTTCGCCGCCTCCGGCCGCCGCTCGCCGCCGTTCCGGACGCCGCCAGGCTACTCCGCCACCGCCTGCACCTCCGCCGCACCGCGCCGCATCTCGGCCGCCATTCCGTGGAAGCCGAAGCTCGCCGGACCGCCTCACCCGCGTGCACGGTGAGTATCGGCCCTCCGTTTCCTTTCCGGCCGGTGATTCCCGCCGCGCCGTGTCACCATTCTCCGCTCTAACTCCTCTCCCGTCCTCCTCATCCTCCAGGACACCTCGGCAATCGCCTCTCGCCCGTTCCCCGCCGTCGGAGTTCCGTCGCCGACGTCGTCCCGAGGCTGCCGCCGCCTTTTCGTCGCCACCGTCATCTTCGCGCCGTCGCTCGCCGTCGCGAGCCGCCGGTGAGAACCCCCTCCGTTTTCCCGTTCATTTCCACCCCTCCGTGTGGTCGTCGCCACGCCGAGTGGTTGCCGCCGGCGACCATCGGGTCGCGTGCGCGCCGCCGCCTCCCGCTCGGGACGGCTGGCTTCGGCGCCGCTCCCCGGGGCCGTCCGATCTGCCGGGTGGCAGATCGGGGCCTCCCGCTCGCTCGCCCGCGTGGTTGCCCGCGGTGGCGCCACGTGGTGCGCCCGCCTCTGTGCGCCGTCGCCTCCCTCTCCGGTGACGTTTTTTTTAATCGGTTAATGCGCCTTAAATCACTGGCTAATTATATTCACTCTGAAAATAGCAGTAAAATTCAATAAATCATAACTATTTCATGCGAACTCTGATTAAGTCCATTCAAATTTCATTAAATCCAGAAAAATGCCAAGAATCCATTAAAAATACTTTCAGCCCATGTTTGTTGACCCCCATGTACTGTTTTTAATTGTTTATGCATTGTTTGTTGTAGAATCCGACGCCGGTAATTCTCCTGCGTATTTCGAGATCGTAGCCGAATACCTTGAGCCGGAGCAAGGCAAGTCGCACTGACACTTTGATCAATTTGTACCCATTTTTCGCTAAATTGCTTTGTTTATTCAAATAAACTGCATTATTTTTAATATTACATGTGGGAGGTTATTACCTATACAATGTTAGGACTCAGCCATAGCTTTGAAACCTGATTCCTTGTCACCTGGGTAATAAGATGAGTAGATTATAATCCCTAGGATGCTTAGCCATGCTTAGCAACATAGCTCACTTGGGAATTAAATAATGTCTTTTATATGATTCGACTCAATGTCGGAAAAATGGAACCTTGGATAGGTTGTTGTTGAGTTCCTAAAATTTTGACCTAAATGGTGGGCTGTGGGTGTATGGTTTTGCTTGTCACACCCATGGCAATTAAGACCGGTTCGCGGGAACCACTTTGGGCAACTTCCCGTACTTGCCACAAGCCAGCGTGGGCAACGGCTGGGCTTGAAGCGTTTCTTCTCCCTCTCCTAGGCACCGAAGAAGAGGGTGGGCATGATGGAGTTGGTCGGCCCAGGTAGGGTTGATCGGCTGCCGGATTCACCGTGGCGCAAGGGGGTAGCCTGGCCAATATGGCGTGCCCTGTCGGCAGGTGCAACCTCAGCGTGGTGTGGATGGTTAGGGAGGGTTGCCGTGAACGGTCCTGTCACAGCCTCGCACGGACATCGTGGTGATGTACTGGCACACGGAACGTGTGTGGGGGTTGTGTCTTGTGGGTACAGTTGTACACCTCTGATCAGAGTAAAACTATTCGAATAGCCGCGCCCCGGTAATGTAATGGCACATTGGCCAAGGACTCACCGTGATTAGTCTCACCCTAGATAATTAATCCTGTTTTATCAAACTGGTGTGTGGAAGGTGTGAGTCTGGTCGACGTGGTTGAGTTGACCGGGGGTGACTGGTTAGCGTGGTTTAACGCTAATCGGTGGAGACTGGTGAGTGTTGTGTAACTCTCATCAGTTACGCCTGGTGGTCGTGGTGTAACTTCCATCAGCGCGGCCTGGTCAACGTGGTTTAGCGTTGGTCGGGAAAAACTGGTCAGCGTGGTACGTTGTCCGGTGGTGACTGGTTAACGTGGTGTAGCGTTAATCAGTGGAGTCCGGGTAACGTGGTGTAACGGTACCCGGAGGTGTCTGGTGAACGTGGAGTAGCGTTCATCAGTGGAGACTAGTTGACGTGGTTTAGCGTCAATCGGTTGGGAATGGTTGGGCCTGGTTAACGTGGTGTAACGTTAATCAGTGGAAGTTAATATTGTTAATTAAATCAACTTTTTACTGTTTGCGAACTACTCCCTTTTGCAACTGCTTTTCCGCAAATAAACCCTGTCCCATCTTTGTATCCTGTGCATTTGCATATTTGTGGGTGTGATTTGTTGAGTACTGTGGGTGGTACTCAGCCTTGCTCCATTTTCCCCCCCAAGTGTTGGAGAACGCGTCTGACGAGGAACGTTCTGAGGATTAGGCTGGCTCCGCCGTCAAGGTGCCTGTGGGAATGGAATCGGCTGCTTGGCCAGATGTTTATAGACTCCGTTTTACCTTTTTCCGCTGCATTTATGTAATTTACAGTTTACTCTGTTTGTAAGACACTCTGTATGGCAACTTGGTTTGTGTACCCTGGCTTTCCTGGGTAGGGATTTATTACACATTAATGTTCAGAATTTCGGTGTGAATTTCTGGGCGTTACAGTGGTGGAACGATCACAAGACCCAATATGTGACATCCTGGCCCAATTAGGATATGGCCCATATGGCCCATGAGTGTGGTGTGCACATGATTAGTACCACCTTGCTAGTTGAGCAAGGGTTGAACCAACTTATAAGGCCTTGTCCCTCTAACCATAGCACTTCCGGGTTAACCCTTTTACACGAAGTGAGGACGAAAGTGTAAGTGGGGTGCTATGTGTAAGTGGGCCCACCCGTCGGATAGGTTGGGCTGTGCGGTTCTAGAGGGCAGGCTGTTACAAATGGTATCGGAGCCGACCCTCGCGGTTGCGCGTACGGGTCAGTGTGCGGGCACATGGCGCATGTGGGCTCGGTGTGAGGCACATGGCATGGCATATGGCGCCGGCACTGGACGTACGGACGTGCGCTAAGAGGGGGCGCGTTCCTGGACATTTGCCTATATGCCTGTGTGGCTATACGGGTAAGTTGAACTGGCGGGGACGCCAGGTCCTTTGAGGGGGGGTGTGTGTGACATCCTGGCCCAATTAGGATATGGCCCATGAGTGCGGTGTGCACATGATTAGTACCACCTTGCTAGTTGAGCAAGGGTTGAACCAACTTATAAGGCCTTGTCCCTCTAACCATAGCACTTCCGGGTTAACCCTTTTACACGAAGCGAGGACGAAAGTGTAAGTGGGGTGCTATGTGTAAGTGGGCCCACCCGTCAGATAGGTTGGGCTACGCGGTTCTGGAGGGCAGGCTGTTACACAATATCCCATGCTCTCAAAACTAGCATGGGATGTGTTCACGGTGCCTATGTCTACGATATCCTCCGAATCGGCCTTCAGTCTTTGTGGAAGAATTATTGAGCAAAGGAGAAGAAATCTCCGCAGCGAGGTGGTAGAAATGCTACTTGCGGTCAAAGACTGGAAGCTAGCCAAGAAACGTGCCCAACACACCGCGGAGAACCAAGATTTGGCTACTCGGTTCAAAAATCTTTACCTAGAAAATGAGGAACTAGAGTAGTGAATTTTTATTTTTGAGTGTTGACCTTTAGCTGTACTCTTTTTTCTTTGTCATGGTTTTTACAAAAATAAGTTTTTACATAACAGAGTTTTTAATGAGACAGTTATGTAATATCAAATTCAATAAATGTCACTGCTCATTTTCCCCCTATATTTATGCAGAAATTAAATTACATAATTATATATGTGTTGCTATTTTGGTTGTTTAAAAAATATAAAAATTTCCTTCTCCGATATCATCAAAAAATACCCTCATATTTTTTTACTTAGTTCAAATAATTTTTTTTGCCTTTTTTCCATATTTTTTAGCAGTCCTCTAATTTGTACAAAAATTTTAAGTCACTTTTTCTTTTTTTTCAATTTTTCTTTTTTTAAAAAATTACAGGGGGTCGGGCGCCAGGCTGGCGAGGCCCACCGCTCCACGCCGTGTGCCCGTTCAAATTTGAACGGCGCGAGCGGGAGCAGAGCCAGCCAGGCTGGCGACAGGGATGGCGGGCGCGGCCGCACGGGAGAGCCGGACCGGGCTGTCCCCGGCCCACGTGCCACCGATGGGCCCGTGCCGGCACGGCACGGCCCATGGCCTCGGCGTGCCGTGCCTGGGCCAGGGGTACAGCACGCGGGCCAGTACGGCACGACCCGGCACAGCAACCGTGCCTAACCGGGCCAGCCCGTTTGGACATATATAGCCACCGCCCCTAGCTCCCGTTGGCCACCGCCCCCGCCACCCCGGCCACTGCCGCCCCCTCATCGCCATCACACGCCGTGCCCTATCGCCTACGGCTCGCGCGCCATCCTCGGCCGGCAGCCACTGAAGTCTCGGGCACTCTCGGCTCTCCCTCGCGCTCCCCCTTGTCCACCCTCCCGTAGTCCCGTCCCGTGGTGCTTTACTCTCCCTCCCCAGTCCCCATTGCATCCATAGTCCGTAGAGCACCACGAGCTAAACAAATAACTGCTCGCGAGCTTACCGAGATAGCTCGCGAGCTAGACTGAGCCGAGCTGAGCTTGCTTTTTTGCTCGTTTCGTTAACGAGCCGAGCCGAGCTAGCTCATTTCCATACCGAGCCACACCGAGCCGAGCTAGCTCGTTTCCATACTGAGCCACACCGAGCTGAGCCGAGCCAGCTCGTTATCCAGCCCTACTCAAGATATCCCCCCTTAACATGCAATTGCAGAGGTGAAAAGGTCAGGGATAAATTCGTGAACCTTAAAAATATTCTTACTAAAACGGTACACATATTTGACTCCATAAAAAGATAGTATGTAGGTGATACTCCTGGTTACATATTTTCGTCCCTATTACACACTAATGCTAAAGTAGTTTTTACAGGCCGCCACATTCCCTTTCTGAAGGCGGTTGAGCTATTTGCATGCAACCAAAGGCCTTTTTCATATGTGGATGGCTATCCGTGTGTGAAAATAGATTTTAGAAACGGTCACTTAAGATAACCACTTGTGAGATTTTCATAGATGTATGGTTAAGTTGACCAACTAAAGAGATGGTTTTTGGCACCAAAAAAATGAAAATACAATTGAAACTTTCACATGCAGCACTAAAACAATATCCCATTTCCATTTCCACACTGATATATCACCAAAATAGAATCAAGCAGCAATTAATGGCATCAAAATCATTGCATCCATCAGCAATCAAGCAAATTGACAGATCCATTTCCATATACTGATCAAGGGAAGAACATGAATCAAAACAGGAATAATATGGGACAAATATATCAAAGTTCATCTACACGAGCTTGCCTGGACCCATAGCGCTCGGCCCCTATCTCCGTCTCCATTCCCCAATCGAGCCATGGAAGTAGTTGACGCCACGCGAGCCACCATCGTTGCCCTTGCTGAGCCACGGTCCTCGCCGCCAAGTCCCGGCACATGCATGCGGCCTAGGGGAAGGGGAAGGCCGTGAGGGATTCTATGCTCCCTAGGCCCGTCGCCACTAGATCCGTTGTCTCGACACTTGCTACCACTAGATCCACCGCTCTCAGGGCCCACCCACACTAGATCCGCCTCTCTCGATGCTCGCCGCCGCTGGATCTACCATCCTGAGGAATACACGGCTGCCTGCAGGACATTGGTGCATAGAGGAAGGGGGAGAATGCGCGGGATCTGCTGCTCCCCGGGGCCTGTCGCCGTCAGATCTGTCGTCTTGAGGCGCGGACGGCCACAACACAACCTCAGCAGCGACAATAGCTAGCGGGAGCAGAGGTGAGGTGGGGCGCACGGTGGGCTGAGAGGAGAGGGAGGGAGGTGAGGTGAGGTGACGGAAGAGATCTTCAATCGAGTCACGCGTGTGGCCCGTTGACCCTTTAATGTCACTCACAGTTTTCACATACAGTCACTTAAAAAGGTTCGTCTATCAAAATATGGTATATTTTCTCAAGCAGTACTCTTAAGGGGTCATTTGTAAAAATTAAAAATATGGTCTATTTTCATAGGTGGATCTCTAAAGTGACCATCTATGAAAATTAATTTTTACTGACGGTTTTAGATCTACAGGACCTCCCGTAGTTATTTCAAATGATTTGTTTAGCCCGCCTGTAAAAATAGAACCTAGGTGTTGAAAAAAAATCATTTTTGCAGTGACATAATGTAATGTAAAGTCGTTCCGAACAAATTTAAAAGGATAGTCAAGTAGTATTTTACATTAGGAATGTTCGACTAACCCAGTGGACTCCAAGGATAATAACATTATAAAATAGGATTTAAGATAAGTGATTTCTTTTTTCCTCGATTACATGAAAGGCGCCTTTGCGAATGCACACCAACCCATAACCCACAAGTGCACTATTCTTAAGACACTCTCAAGAGATGAAAACCCAGCTATAAATCCGTAATCCTTATTAAGGTAACAAATTTTTGTCCATATATACTATCGAAAGTCAAATGCATGCCTTCCCACAAACACAACCGATGGATAACCAATCACACAATTAAGCCGGATATCTACTTGCACCCAGCTAGCAGCCGTACTCCATGCGCCATTGACGGTGAGCTAGTGGGAAGGTCGTCTGCTCTGCTCTGATCTGCCCCGTCCATGGGCTGCACTGCTGGTGCTGGCTGCTGCCATGCCAAGCAAGCATGGAATGGCGGGGTTGTGGGGTTCACTGCCACACATCATGCGTTCGGCCAGAAAACAAACCGACACGCTTTTGCATGGTTGGTACATGCAACCATGAATGGTAGTACAAGCTCAACGGTTATCCCCTTCTGCAATACATACGGATCAAAGCATGATAGCTTTTTGGAAAAGAGTGGCAAAGAGATTGAGTTTGAGTGCGTGTTTGGTCGTCCAGCTAGAGAGATTGTGGATTGTGGGGATGGATGTCCTCTGATGTTTCAATCCCAAACACAGTGGGCCCCTTTCTGGATTGAGGACAGTTATTGATACTCTCATGTTCATGTGGTCCTTGATTTTCCTTTTCTCTAAAAGTGGAGTCCTCCCTATTCTTCTCAGCCAACACACTTCTCCATGCAAAAAAAAATACATGCCTAAAAAAATCACCTTACCTAAAAAGCCAGTTTTATAATATGAATCTTGTGAAACCATTGTATTCCTGCTGATCTCATTGCAACACGCAAACATAACAGTGACCTAGTTTGTTTGGTGGGGTGGATTTGATGGCTATTCAATAAAAAAGGACAAGTTTCATTTTTTTTCTTTTTCTGAAGAGAAATTTTATGGTATTTGATTCTTAATAACCGTAAAATCACTCCTTTTTAAGTAGGAGTAGTATCTTTCTATGCATCACACACTCTTATAGGATGGGTAGTACTTATATAGAGTATAAATTGTATTCGTTGTACATGATATTGTTTACAGATGATGTAAACATACTTTTGGAACAACTGATGCAAATATTGTACATGTCTTGAAATCATGATAAGAAAAATGTGAGTAATCACAAACACCACTACTATTGTTTCATTTTTTCCCCTCAAGGACACTAGATAAATGAATAAGAAACCAGCAAGCAGCACCTTCCTTAGGATGTCGCGCATAAAAAAAGAAAAAAATGTATGTAGCATTCGTTTCCTTCTTTCTTTTGGGACTTGTGCTTGGTTAAGTTGATTTTAAATTTTAGAATTTTATTTAGGATTAAATTTAGGGGTTTCCACGGTCACTTTAATCGTCCCAACTCTCTTACCGTGTTTGTTAAGATTAAAAATCAGCCTAAAATTATCTTAAAAACCATACTTCAAATTTTAAAATCGCTTTCATTACAATATATCTGCAGCTTAACCAAGCAGAACAATTTGTTGATTCATCATTCACGGCTATGCGAGAAATGGAGTAATGTAACCGGCCCTAGCCTCCGGAACCACAAATTTAATTGTACTATATTATTAGTTCACCAACATATGCGACTATTTGCAAACTAATTAATCAATAATATCCTTCCCATCACAATGTTTTGTTAACTGAGGAGATAAGCGTGAAGCAACGAATATTATGTCATCGGCGGCTTATCCCAAACCAGAAACTGGCTGTTTGTCAGCTGCACGTTTCTTTCTTTTGTTTTGTTTGTTTCTTCCTTTCTCCAGCTGACCTAATGATTCTGGACCTGTTAATCATATCCCTTATCTTCTTTTGTTTCCAATAGACCAATAAATTTAAAATAATTTACAAGTTCTTTTGTAAACCTAAACGTTAGCTGATGTACAGTTTAATTAAGCAACAACCAAAACCCAAACAGATTCCGCCCGATACAATGCAACAGCAATTAAATAAGCATTCCAAACTGAAAAATGATATACACCGACACTAAGTGCGTCTTGTGGAGGCTATCCGTTAATAATAATACTATGATGCTGTTTGAGGAGTTTTTGTCAACTGCACTTCTTTCAGAATCTTTAATTAGCAGAAGCTCTCTTAAACAGTAAAGATTTTTACCTGAATTCTAAGAATTTGTAGTTGTATAATCTAGAAAATAAAAAAAAATCAGCAGCTGAGAAACCTAGCTATTACAAATTCTCACCATTTGGCTTATCATCAACAAATTCTCACCATTTGGCTTATCATCAACTTATCATCAACTGATTCTCAGAATCTTAGGTGCCGTTCATTTCGGCTTGTAGCTTCTGGCTACACCCTCGGTTTCTGTTAACACGTTTCCTACAATACAAAACAGTGCGTTTTTTTGCAAAAATTTTCTAAATAAAAGTATCTTAAAAAAAACGATAAATCCATTTTTCAAGTTTCTAATAGTTAATATATAATTATCATGCGCTAATGATATTTCTCGTTTTACGTACGGCTTATAAATCACACAAAAAAGCTAATTCGAACATCCCCTTAAGCTTCCCCAAACATAACCTATATAGACGGTGAAATTATAACAATTTGGTGTGTAATTAAGCCAACTGATATGACAAACCATACCTTACTATATTAATGACCACTCTTAGCTTCCACTAACTATATTTGTGGTCTTTGATTGCATGAACTCAACTTTGAAAAAAAAGGGTGAATTTATACGAGACTTGCAATAACGACCAAGGGGTTTTACTTTTGATATACATAAAACATGCATACTCTAGATAAAACTACATTTAATATGAATTTATACACAAAATCAAGTTGTACATTGATTTGCATTGGTTTAATACCTTCTTTATATTTATTAATCTTGGATAGCTGACTATCTCTAATATATTCAGCCCTTATATATATTAACAAAAAAAAATCAAGTTAATATATGAAATCTAGGTACAGCCATTATATCAATGAGTACAAGAGCTTAGGAACTACGTCTTCATATAAAAGAAGAAAATGAATTATATATAAGTAAAGCATATAGTCATACGAAAGAAGAAAATAAATTATATATACGTGAAACACCAGTCTAAAAGGAATTTTTCGATTTGGATTCATGCACGGGTTGAATTCCAGCCCACGGGAACAAGAACAGCGAATGCCAGCAGATTCCATTACCTTCAATTCTGCATGCTCCCAACTTTACCACCCGGAAATGATTCCTTCTCTCAGTCAGTACATCCGTTTCTCTCGACAATATCTGACATAATCCCACAAAATCCGTGTTAATCTCTTCACAAAGTGGAGATAATGCATGGCTTCGTTGAATGGCAGTAAGCTCGTCAGCTCATGCCATTATTGCAAGTTAGTATTATTGCTACTGCAATATATATGGCATATTGTCAGTGAGGAGAGCAGTGGATGCCTCAAGCGAACTAGGTAGAGGCAGACAGATCTGATCATTGGGTTCAAGAGTCAACCCCAACGACTAGAAAGTAAAAAGTCGATGCTATAGGAGCATTTCTCATCTTTTCTTATCGATGTGATTAAGTTTTCTATGAACAGATAATACTTAAAACTTACATTGTTTGCATATCTGATATCATCTCAACTAGATTTTGTTAAACGAATTTTTGAGCCTAATAACCTAAATTTTTAAATGTGTCACATACCAATATTATGGATTGGCCAGTTACATCCTGAATGTAGAGGCTGGATACATTGATTTTCATTATGAAACAACAAAATTATAGATATTATTTTCTTGTGAGAACAGTTTTGTACTTCCTCTGCCCCAAAATATAATAACTTCTAGATTTCAAAATTTATCTCAAAATATAAAAAACTTCTATACCTACATTATCTTTTTAACCAATCATAAACTTTCACCACTAAAGTTTTCTACATACCTTCTCTTCTCAATTAATCATAACTTTTCTCCATTTAATTCTACCAACTACCTTAATATCTGTGCACATCTCTAAAACTTATTATATTTTGGAACGGAGGGAGTATATAAAATCTAAACAAAGTTTTAGAATGATGTTAGGACCTACAATCTTTTTAATAAAATTGAATTTTGGTAAAACTTGCTAGATGTCCAAATAAGCACTGTGGCACATCAAACGTTCTGAATGTCTTAATAGTTTTGGATCTTATTAACATTTAACGGTAAGGAAAAATTGCGCGATCCGTTTTAGTATATATAGTTGCTAGTTGCAAGACTTTGACTATACAATTTAATTACAACATACAATTAATGACAACCAAGTTTATAGTTTATGAAGGTATGGAGGAGTATTATGCAAAATAATTTAATATTTTTATGTATTAAATTTATCTTTTTTATATTTATTAATAGTCGAGTATCAGAAGTAGCGAGAACTCAGACATGGTATGGTTAGGCCCGAAATGTTTTCTATGCACACAGTTTTTTTTTCTATATACTATACATACTAACTAACAAATATTATAAAAAATTCTAAATATAATTATACATATACTTCTAATAGTACTACATCTATATATAAAATCTTGTCTTCTAATTCATTATATTTTAGCCATAACAAAAAACTGATAGTTTTAAAAATATAAATCTATTAGAATTTTATTTTTTTTTCTTTTTATATATAATGAATTTAAATATAAGACTTAATACTTAGGTATAATATTATTGAAAGTATATATAAATATTTTTAGTATTTTTAATGATATTTGTTAGTTGGTGTATATACCACGAAAAGTTTATATGCATATACCCACCGGTTGGCTAACTAGCTGGCGTGCATGGAGGCGACTATCTAGAAACCCAAATCAAACCCAAATCCGCAAATAATTAAGCATCCCGAGACATGTTGTTGTCTCCAAGACAAGATCTGACTTCACAGTGCAGAGAAGTGATTTCTCTGCCACCTCTTGCGGGAGCAAGCATGAGCATCGATCAAGCTAATTAAGATGGTATTTAAATTGGTTTATAGATGGTGTTTAAATTGATTTATTGTATGGTTTATAAGCTGTACGTAAAACGTAGAACGTTATTAGCATATGATTAATTAAGTATTAACTATTAAAAACTTAAAAAATAGATTTATTTGATTTTTTAGAGATACTTTTATATAAAAAATTTTTAAAAAACATATCATTTAACATGTCGGGAAATATGCTTAAAAAAATAAGGAAATAAGTCAGCCTTATAAACCGGAACGAACGGGCTGAGCATCCTGTGTGTTGGGGATGAAGTAATTACGCCCTACGTAATGCCCGCGCACTCGCATGCAGCAACTTCCAGCTTGGCGTTGAACAAAAGCATGCAGTTCAGCAGTTGCACCCATTCATGCACCCTGTCTCATTCAGCAATATATATATCAGTGTTGTGTTGTTTACTTCTACTACTCCTCAGTCTTCTCCTGTCTGCTAAAATACAGTAATTGAAGAAAGCTGTGTCGCGTGCTGCCATGTGGTCGATCTGCCTGTCTAGCGCCGTAATCCGATGTGCATGCAATGGACAGATGGCCTCTGATACACGAGCTATCACAAAACTACAAATTAAACTAACTGCAATGTCTGGAGATTGGACATAGACCAATCGAGATGGATCATACGTCGTGCAAAGTGCGACATGGTTAATCTTATTATTTTATCTGTACATGCAGTATCATATTGCAACTGTGCACGAGTTCTGAATCTTTTCGCTGATTGGGAGGGCTTATTGCAACTGTGCATTGATCATGTGGTGGACTAAACAATGATCGTAGGATGTGTTGCTGCGGGTTGATTAATGAATTGGAAGTGGTTCTTGATCTGCAAGTCAGAGATGATGGGCAGAGCCGTAAAGGTGCTGATTCAGTTCTGACTTTTTGTTTTTGTGAGGACTCCAGTTCTGACTTTGCTATATTTTAAAGCTCTGGTTGGAGAATGGAGGGTAATGCATATGCATACATGGAGTTAGCTGCAAGAGGACAGTTAGATCAATCATTTTTCAGAGATTCCTGTGTTCCAAGTTGGGCGTACGATCACAAAATTGGGAGCATTGTGGGAGCTATAGCCCATTCTGCCAGGTCGGATTGACATCAGATCAGAACGAGATAAATTACTGCAAGATTCCGGCTGCTTCCTGCATGTTGAAGAAAATTGTACTTTGTGCTCACTATACCAACTCATTTCTATTGCAGTGGATGGAGACATCAAAGTCGTAGTGTGTACAATGTAATGTGATTTTTAGCTTGATTTGGTCCGAACTACTCCCCCGGTCAAAAAACTTCATCCATCCCAAAAAAAACTTTATTTTTAGCATTCAAAATTTACAGAGAGCTTATTTGGAGCTGTTACCAGACTCTCTCAGTCCCGAGTTCACAAATTTATCCCACAAAAAAAATGTTATTTAACATGTTGGATAAAAATTGACCATTTTTTAAAACTTTAACCATCAATAACTTTTTAGATTTGCCTTGAAAACCATTCTCATAATCTCTTAAACTTACTAGATTTTATAAATTTAATAATCTAATATAGAATTATGGTTATAGTCACATATAAAAAAAGGTAAAAATTTCAAACGTCATATTCTTTTTACTGGAGAGAGTATGGAAACAATTAATGCCTTATATTCGATAACAATAACAGCGACAATTTTCTTCCAAGAATTGGTTATATCTGATAAGCTCATAGTAGCGGTTGTAGCGGGGCACTACCACTACCGTAACAAGGTAGAGGTGCAAAATAGTGGTCCGGTATAAAATTATGGTTATAGTCACACATCGACAACCTAAAAAAAATTAAACGTCATATTTTTTTAACTGGAGACTGGACGAAAAGAGTTAATGCCTTACAGTTAATAATGTTACGAATCCTTATCTCTTTAGGAGATAAATTTTTTTTCTTGTAGACCAATCCAAATTAGTTAGAAATAAATTTATGGTTCTTATCTCTAGCCTTCTCTACCTATAAATAGAGGGGCAAGGGTGTTTTTATTGTACACATTAATCATTGATTAATAAATAGAGAGCAACACCCCTATATCTATATCTCATGTGTTCATTGTCTTCTTCTATGGTGTGATTGTGCGGGAAAGGATACAGTATTCTACATCTTCTCAACGCCTCATTTGCTGATGGAGAAAAGGGAGCTGATCTGGGCGATCCGTCGACGTAGCCGTTCTACAACACGTTATCAGCAGCTCTACCGGTTGGGCTGATGTTGAATCCTCTCGCACCAATCAATCTACAGTAACAAAATTGGTTATTTATCAATTTGTAGATTGATTTTAGACTGGTGGATGCTTGTTCATTGGTTTTTTTAGATGCATGTTTTGTAGTAGATCTGTTATTAGCAGTAAATTTATTTCCTGCTTTTATTCTACAATTGCATCTGTTGATAACCGGAGAAAACCGAAGTAAAATCGTGCGCAATAAATTGTAATTGATCGGTTTTTTCTTGTTCTAAAAGCGAACCTAGTTCGGCTGGGCCGAATCAGTCGTCTTCCTCGCATTTCCCCCGCATCTCTCTGTTCCCTCTTTCTCCGATGCATGCCATGTCGGGAGCCGCCGCCGCTGCTATTGTGGAATCGCCCGCGCTGCTAGGTTGATCTACGCGCGTGGCTGCCACTCGCCGTCGCTGCTGGAAGCACCACTAGCCCTTGCCGCCGGTGCCGCTGCGGGAGACCGCCATCATCGGAGGAAGCTCCAAACCCACGTTGTCGCCGCCACTGGTTTTTCAATGCTGAGATAGGGCAGCCGCCGCCATTGAACTCTCACCGACGCCGCCGTTGAGCCGTGGTAGGAGGACGATGGGACAACCAGCTGCCACCAGAGGATCGAGACTCCGTCGGGACGCCGTAGCCAGAATACCTCCATAACGCCGCCACTGCAAGACCTGATACCAAGGACGAACAGCCGCCGCAATCAATTTCTCACCGACGCGCCTTGGAACCATGGTGGGAGGTCGATGGGACGAATGGCCGCTGACCTTGGATTGGGATCCGCCGAGACGCCGTGGTTGGATGCGAATCGGTCGTCGTCGCTGGAGCTTTGGTTGTTGACGTTGAGCTCTGCCTCCCCACCGTCTTGAGGATGTGTGTGTCGATGTTTTACACCGGCAATAAATATGTGGGGCTACTCGGCGGATGGAAACTTGATGGATTGCAAAGGAACACAAGGGAATTTTTATACTGGTTCAGGCCCTCGATGTGAGGTAATACCCTACGTCCAGTTTGTATGTATTCCTTTGAGGAATTATGGTGGCGATTCTGATGAACCGTATGGCCGTTTGAGCTTATGAGTGCTCTTCTGCCCTCATGGGGCGCCCTGCCTCCCCTTATATACTGGGGGACAGGGTTACAAGGTAGGAGTCCCCATCGAATTACGACTAGGAGATCTCCCCTTAGAGATATAACGCACCCGACTAGGACTGTATATTCCTTTCTATACAAGGCGAAGTCTGCCGAATCTAACTATATCTCTAATTACAAGGCTAGGCCCATCCTCTATCCGAGTGGCCCAAATGCTTGTCATGAGGTACCCGGGGCCCATGGCACCCACAGTAGCCCCCGAGACCTTCATAGTTGAGTCACAGCTGATGCCGAGTGCTCATCCTCCACGGTGAAGTCTTCCCGAGTACATTGCTCCCGAGTACTCTTTGTCTGAGTGCTGCTTCTCCCGAGTCCTGCTTCATGTCAGCTGGCAGCGAGGCTATGAAGGGCTCCATGTAGATGTAGGAATAGTGTGCGCCGAATAGGCGCACCTATTAGGTGTAGCCTCCGACTTTGTGCTTAATTGTGAAGACAATTAAACATAAAGTCAAAGATCTTTAACCTTGAAGTCTTTCCCGAGTAGATTACTACTAGTATATGAGACTCTTCGGTATCATGTCAACCGGAATATGATTTATAGTCTTGCTGAGTAGGGAACTACTCGTATATAGGACTCTTCGACTTCATGTCAGTCGGAATGTGTGTTTATAGTCTTGCCGAGTAGGATGCTACTCGTATATGGGACTCTTCAGCGTCATGTCAGCTGGAAAGGGGGTGTTTATAGTCTTTCCCGAGTAGTATAATACTCGAAAATTAGACTCGTCGATATCATGTCAGCCGGGATGATTATTTATAGTCTTTCCCAAATAGTATACTACTCGAAAATTAGACTCGTCAGCTTCATGTCAGCTGGAAAAGGTGTTTATAGTCTTTCCCGAGTGGCATCCCATTCGGAAGTTAGACTCTTCAGCTCGTCAGCTAGAAGAATGTTTATAGTCTTTCCCGAGTAGTATACTACTCGAAAGTTAGACTCCTCCGCCTCATGTCAGCGGGAATGAGAAATTTATAGTCTCTCCCGAGTAGTGCACTACTCGAAAGTTAGACTTTTCAGCGTCATATCGGCTGGAATAATGTTGCCCATGGCAACTGGTGGCCACGCATGTAGGCCGAGTACCACTTTATGGAAATAAATCCATGGCGTGATCAGGTGTACTCGAGAAAGATACCTGCATCCCCAATTTTAATGAAGACCAGCTTGTGATCCTTATAAGGATATATCCTCGAGACCTGGTGGATAAAACAGATACCCAAACATATATGTTTAGCAATAAGGCTCTCATGAAGCATATCTGTTTACCTCATCGGCTCCTGTTGGTAGCACCAGCGCTATAATTTCAACTCAGCCTGCGGGCGGCCCACATGGAGCATGCTACTGTAGGAACTCATATCTTGGTGGCTGCTACCAAATAAGCCGGCTTGAGCCAACCTGTCCGGTGTAGCTCTATAGAAGTGGCATCCATCGCATGTCAGGATGAGTACAGGGGTGTTGGTAACCGCAATCAGCCAGAGGAATCCTTGTCTGCAAGCCTTTCCGACTTATGCTCTGGATGCAGCCTGGTTGCCACGATGCCTGAGTAGGTATATTGCAGAATCTGCTTGCCCTCCCCAGGTGTGACGCAGTGCACGAGAACTCCGGATGCGCTTTAACGACATAGATCTTCTCTGACTTTGGTAAAGCCGGACGAGGTACCCGAGCTTTGCATTAGCATAGGACTCGGCTGGCGACCCTCATAGGGCGTACCCTACCCAACAGAGTTGTACCCGAGCCCCAACTGGCGCCGGAGGTCGGTTGTTAGCCGAATAAGGTATCCAAACCTTGCATTAGCATAGGATTCGGCGGGCGACCCTCATGAGGCATACCTTACCCAACCGAGTTGTGACCGAATAAGGTACCCGAACCTAGCATTAGCGTAGAGTTCGGCTGGCGACCCTCATGGGGCATACCTTACCCAGCCAAGTAGTATATGACCCCCGACTAGCGCCAGAGGTCGGTTGTTAGCTCACATGGAGCGTAGCCGGGGAAGTTGACGTCCCGACTGGCGCAAGTACTCGGTAAGTAGCCCTCATGGAGCATCCCGAGTGTATTTTGGCAGACTTGTCTAGCCCCTGAGCGTAGGAGATAGGCTCGCAGCCCTGAGTTCCTGTCACGCGTATCCGGAGCTGGGCCTGCAATATAAAGATATCGGATAAGTAGCATCTGATGATGAAAATAATTATCTGAATAAAATGTATTTTACAATATATGTAAATTCATGTTCTTCCTCTTATTGATATCAATTTCCCCAAGTAGTTGACCCCTTACGTTTAAACACTCTGCCCGACTAGTCATAGCCCCCGAGTGTCGGGAGTTGGCTTATGGCTCTTTCCCAGACACGCGTTTTGGGTGACTTGAGTTCGTCTTTCATGGAGCAAAGTTTCACGGATCATGATTTATGCTACTTGAGTACTTTTGCAATCATTTAAGAGCAAAAACAGAGAAGAGTGCAGCTTGTGCACCTATTAGGTGTAAGCGGCATTGGCAAGGCCGAGTGAAGAAATATTTATCAGGAAGCGACTTAGCTGTTCGGTATTTTGGAGTGGGGATGCCATCCTTGCGTTTGAGCTTGTGAGCCCCCGAGCATGTCACTTGTTGTTCTGATAATCTTCAGTTGTTGGAAGTCGAAGACGATTGTGACCGACTGCCACAATGAAGCCATCTAACTTGCGTTTGCGATTCCCGGCTTTAGTCGGGACCGCGTCGTTGGTGCCCTCCCGCTTCTTCTGTCAGGATGCCTTTTTATCTTCAAGGGCCTCAGCAACAACATGGGCTGAGTCGACGTATTTGTTCGCCATGTTGAATAGAGCCTTAACAGAGTTGGGAGGCTTCCGAGTGAATTTATCGATGAACGAGGTGTCTTTTACTCCTTTTCGAAAGGCGGTGATGACGACCTCGTCCTTGATGTTCGAGATTGAATTTTTCTTCTCAGAGAACCTCTTGATGAAGTCACGAAGAGACTCGTTCTTCCTTTGATGAAACTGATATAAGTCGTACTCGGAAGATGATCTCTCGTAAGTTCCCTGGAAGTTGGCGATGAAGCGTTCTCGGAGTTCTGCCCATGAGCCGATTGATTGCTTGGGAAGTCCTGTTAGCCATGTCCTTGCTGAGTCATCTAAAGCGACTGGGAGGTAGTTAGCCATGACTTTGTGATTTCCTCCAGCTGCTCGGATTGCCGTAGTATAGACCGTGAGCCAAGACTTGGGATTGGTCTTGCCGTTGTATTTTTCGACTCCTGTAGGCTTGAAACCCGATGGCCAGTCGGCCTGTTGTAGCTCCTGGGTGAAGGCCGGTACTCTATCTTCATGAGGACTCCGACCCCGACTACGGCGGCGAAACCGCTCGTGGTGGAGGCCGAAACGCTCGTTCTCGTCTTCCGGTTGGCGTTGCTCATCATCTTCTCGTTCGCGTGTCGAGCGTTGATGTCCTGCCGAAGATCACATCGTTGTCGGCCTCGAAGGTCCTGATCATCCCGACGGTTGCTTTGACGTCGCCGGTTGTCGTTGGGGCTACCGAGTGACGCCTGACGTGCCTCCGTATGCAGCTGACTGGAGCCAGCCGCTCGGCGTCGCTTTGAGGTAGATGAGATTGCCGTTGGGAATGTCGATCGGTTGGTCGGTATAAGGGTATCACCCGACTGTTGGTGCTGCTGACATGCAGCAGCGGTAAGCAGGGCTTCTATCCTTGCGATTGTCGGGGTGGCCTGGTGATCAAGCCCAAGTTGGACCGTGTCCAGTAGGGTCGCAGCGGCCACGACGTTCTGTTGTGGCGCGATGAAGACGTCGTGGTCGCCGACTTTTGTTTGGAGGGTTTGTTGCTGAGCGGTTCACCCAGCCCTGCGTAGGCCGTCGTTGCGGGCGTGCAGGTGTCTTGCTTCTTCCTCCTGTTGTTCTCGCAGTCGGCAGGCCTCCTCCTCTTGTTGTTCGTGTAGTCGGCGTGATTCCTGAGTAGGAGTAGAGCCTTTGGATGCCATGAAGATTTCTCGTGGCGGGAAGAAGCTTGCCGAACTGCTGTCCGACTTAGAGTCGGAATCCGACTGGGAGTCGTAGTCCGACCGAGAGTCGTAGTCGGAATAGTTGATGGGCGTGATTACAACTCCGACCTCCCTAGATCCGATCTCGAGCGGCTCGGGGCCGTATCCGAGTCGAACTCCAGAGGATCGAGTTTGCCGCGTCGGATATAGATCGTAGATATCCGCGGCGTCGCCGAGTCCGAATGGGAAATTGACGATCTCTTCCTTTTTTGGCCTGATCTCGGCCGTCTCAAAACCGAGTCCGAGTCGAACACCGAAAGAAAGAGTTGTCCCTGGACTCGGGCATATCGGAGATCGCCGCAACATGTCGTGAAAGATCGCTGCAGCATCGTGTAGGCCGACTGGCGCGGAGTCGGCTGGTTCCCCGGCAGATCGGATCGAGTCCGAGTCGGCCAAGGTGAGATTGCCAATCTGGTCGGCGACAAAGTCGAGGCTTCTGAATGCGATTGTATCTCTGGGGGAGAGTTTGCCGCCGTCGACTTCGGTTGCTGGATCCATCGAGCTTGTAGATGTAGATCGCGCCGAAGCCCCTACCTGGCGCGCCAACTGTCGATGTTTTACACCGGCAATAAATATGTGGGGCTACTCGGTGGATGGAAACTTGATGGATTGCAAAGGAACACAAGGGGATTTTTATACTGGTTCAGGCCCTCGATGTGAGGTAATACCCTACGTCCAGTTTGTATGTATTCCTTTGAGGAATTATGGTGGCGATTCTGATGAACCGTATGGCCGTTTGAGCTTATGAGTGCTCTTCTGCCCTCATGGGGCGCCCTGCCTCCCCTTATATACTGGGGGACAGGGTTACAAGGTAGGAGTCCCCATCGAATTACGACTAGGAGATCTCCCCTTAGAGATATAACGCACCCGACTAGGACTGTATATTCCTTTCTATACAAGGCGAAGTCTGCCGAATCTAGCTATATCTCTAATTACAAGGCTAGGCCCATCCTCTATCCGAGTGGCCCAAATGCTTGTCATGAGGTACCCGGGGCCCATGGCACCCACAGTGTGGGTCGTGGCGGAGCTCCGCCGCACAACACTGAGCCACCGCCGCATCGATTGCCGCATAGGAGCGAAGCCACTGCCGCCATCTTGCCACCGGATAGTCGATGGGTCACCAGCCGGCGTCCTCTCCGTGCGCCGCCTCTATCTCCACTACCACCGACAGTCGGCGTCCTCCATCGCTGCCGCCGTGCCTATCCGGCCGGCGCGCTAGGCAATGAGCATCGTTGTGGGTACCGGTGGGGATAGGAAAAACCCTATTTCCCCCTTTCCCTTCTCTTGGTCATTTAGGTCGGCCGACTGGGCCGGCCTGCCACCACCTGACCGCTTTTGGCCCAACAGCACCGATCGTTCCACACACAAATTAATAAAAATCCGAAACCATAGATGAGTCTTGAATTTGGAATTCGGCCCATTTGGCATTTGGACCACGTTCTGTGCGCGTGGCCTAATAAGATCGTGGCCCGACGCGTTTTCGGTCTGATTACATTCGGTATTATTGACAATTTGTGTTTAAGTCACTGGAAAGGTTAATTTTTACGCTGACAGTTCACTGTTCATGTAATATTTATAGTTTGAACCCTTAATTTATCAGAAATTACATCAATTTATGTTTAGTGGCTGTAAACTTGCTGTGTAGACCTTTCTTTAGTTGGTTTCTTGCATGTGAGTCTCAGGACTCGTTAATAACCATGTGATGGTGTTTTTAAGCATTTATTTGCTTTTAAATTTGATGCAACTCCAACTGTATAATCTAGATATGATTCTAGGTTAATATGCTTCCTTAAAAATGTGTAATCACCTAGTCTAGTGACCCCGCCCTTGGAAGCATTATTTGGGTTTATTTTTTTCTTGCATGTGTGATATTTTTCTATGGGCATAAAATTATTAATTTAATGCCATAAGGCCAATAAAAATCATAGAAAATCGGTAAATGCAAGATAAATTCTAGAAAAATATCAGTAATTACATACAACTACGTTACACTATTCTGTGACTTTGTTTTCATGCAAGTTAACCCGGCGTTAGTTTTTTGCATGACAACAGGCCATGTCTGACGTAGACTTCAACAAGAGAAAGTTCCCCGTTCTCTCCGTTAATGGGGCAAACTACCAAGCCTGGTCCATGGACTGTGAAATCCACCTTTCCGCGATGGAGCTATTGATGCCATCCGTCGGCAAGGGGCTGGTGTAGCTCCGCTTCCAGTAGAGAAGCGGACAAGGGCACTTGCATTCATCAGGAAGTACATTCATGAGGATCTCAAGGCTAAATACCTTGAGGTACGTGAACCTCTCACATTGTGGGAGGCCCTGAGGGACCGCTACACTGCCAGGAAAACTGCCATTCTCCCGAAGGCTAGAGTAGACTGGGCTCAACTTCAGTTCTATGATTTCAAGAACGTGAAGAGCTACAACAGTGCAGTGCACTGCATCGTCAGTTGTCTTCACTTCTGTAACCAGGTGGTGACAGACGCGGATATGATTGAGAAGGCTCTTGACACTTTCCATCCCAAAAACACGATGATGCAAGAGCAGTACCGCGAGGCTAAGTACGTCAAGTATTCAAAGCTTATCCAGTCGTTGTTGAACACTAAAGTCCACAACAAATTTTTGATGGCCAACTACAACGCTCGTCCTGTTGGTTCATAGCCTAATCTAGAGGCTCACGTTATCCATCAGAAGGGTCAGAGTTCTGGATAGGGTTCCTCCAAGGGGAAGAGACCCGGGAATCGCACACTGCCAAATGGAGCAAGGTTCAACAAGGCCGCCAACCGGGGCAAGAAACCCTGTAGCCACAAGGGGCGCAAAGCCAATGCTAGTGCTGCTGGAGGATCTCAGCAGGGTAGTAAGGGTTGTTTCAAATGCGGCTCAACGAAGCATTGGGCGCGTAACTGCACTACAAAACCTCATGGACTAGCAGAAGAGGCAGGGCCTAGAATCTCACTTTGTCCAGGTGCCAATGACCGGTGAGAAGCCTACTCCTAAGGAACCTACTGCAGTTCCTAAGAAGTCTACTATTACTGCTGCTACTGATGGTGCTGCTATGGATGTTGATCCCAAGGCTGCTGCAAATGCTAATGCCGGCCTTGGGGATGACTATGGAGACCTCGAGGATTTCGACATGGAGGGCGATGACCTCTTGGGTGATGACCAGGAGGACGTACATGGGGACATGCAGTAGTTCCCAAGTTATTAGTCATGAGTCTTAAGTCTAGGTTATCATTTTGGTCAATGTAATCTTTTTTCTTTTTAGCAGAACAATGAGTCATTTATGTAATAAAGATGCTATGTATTCTGGTCAGTGGGTTTAGGATGGTCCTTTACACTAATAAAGTTTTCCTGTTGAGTTATATTGGCCTTGTATTGTTCTATGTTCTTACTTTTCACTTTATTGATAATAAACTAAATCAATATAATCTCTCATATAGAACAAGCGTAGTACAATTGAATGGAGCCCGAGCATGCTTGGTTGACAGCGCGACAACACACTCGATATTACGGGAGACTAAGTACTTTACGACATTGCGTAAGTGGGATGAGAGCATCCTCACCATTGCTGGGAGTAATGGTTGCATAGTTGGCTCAGGGCAAGTCACTGTTGTCCTCCCTAGGGGTACAAGGATCTTCATTGAAGAAGCGTTCTTATACCCAAGTACTGAATGCACGCTTCTTACTTTTGAGGATATTCGACGTTGCGGCTACCACCTCACCACAACATGCGAAGGAGGAGATGAATTTCTCTTCATGACATTGTCTAAGGACGATAAGACCACAGTGGTTGAGAAGATGCCAGGGAGCTCCGATGGACTGTACTATACTAAAATAAAACTCCCAAATGAATATGTTTCAATGCAGACAATCTATAGGAACCCAAAGTCTTTTAAGATCTGGCATGAAAGATTAGGTCATCCTGGATTGACTATGATGTGGAAAATAGTCACTAGCTTGCTAGGTCATGGCATAAACACTAAAAACTTCACCAAGGAGTTTGTGTGTCCCGCTTGTGCAACGAAAAAACTGATCATTCGACCATCCTTTAAGAAGTTGAGGGTCGAACCTCTACGATTCTTGGAGAGAATCCAAGGGGATATCTATGGATCCATATACCCTTAATCTGGGCCATTCAGATATTTCATGGTGTTGATTGACGCCTCTACAAGGTGGAGCCACGTATGCTTGCTGTCTACAAGGAACCACGCTTTTGCCAGATTTATCACGCAGATCATCCGTTTGCGTGCGGAGTTCCCTGAGAACTGCATCAAAACAATTCGGATGGATAATGCGGGTGAATTCACATCAAAGGTATTCAATGACTATTGTATGGCCTTAGGCATCAATGTAGAGCATTCTGTTACTCATGTTCACACTCAAAACGGCCTTACTGAGTCGTTGATAAAAAAGGATCAAGTTAATTGCCAGATCATTGCTACAGGGTAGTAATTTCCCACTACATGTTGGGGCCATGCAGTATTGCATGCTGCAAAGCTAATTCAGTATAGATCGTTGCATATCACTCTGCTTCACCCTATGAACTGGTGCGTGGTCAAGAACCGGTGGTTTCCCATCTGCGTAAGTTCGAGTGTGCTGTGTATGTGCCGATCTCACCACCCCGGCGTACGACTATGGGACCGCACGGTAAGGTGGGGGTCTATTTGGATTATGAGTCTCTGTTCATAATTTATTACTTGTAGCCTAAAACTGGGGATCTGTTTACGGCTTGGTACGCTGATTGCATCTTCGATGAAGAGCATTTTTCAGCATTAGGGGAGGAAAGTACCTCGACTCTAAGGAATGCCGTGAAATAGAATGGAACTCAAGTAGTATCCATATTCTTGACTCGCGTTCGCTAGATATTGAACGAAAAGTTCAACGTATCATACAGCTTCAAAACTTAGCTAATGATCTGCCAGACGCTTTCACTGATCTAAGAGGAGTGTCAAAGTCGCATATCCCTGTGGTAAATGCACCAGAGAGAGTGGAGATACCCATAGAGGGAAACTCTACTCCAGCCCCTAAGCCTAGGAAGAAGTGGAGAAACCCGAATGGTCCGACTCAGGCTAAGCGGAGACATCCGCAAGAGCTGAATACGGAGCCGCCTGCATCATACTTCTATTCAGCAGCCTCTAAGGAGACCTGTCCAGGGGATGGATGCCAGAAGGGTAGAGGCCCTAATGGACTAGCACGCACACCTAGTCCTACTGGCGAATTGGAACCCTCTCGTGTTTTGAGAAACCAGGATGAGGAAATAAATGAGAAAATTACCACAAACTATGCTGTTTTAGGAGAATTGTATGACCGGAAGACTACACATATCGACATAAATTTCGTTTCTAAAATCGCTAACATGATGGATCATAATCATGAACCTAAATCCATGGCAGAGTGCTGTAAACGATCGGATTGGGTCAAATGGAAAGAAGCGATAGAGACGGAATTACACTCGCTTGCTAAGAGACACGTTTTTGGGCCGGTAAACCTAACACCCCCCACTGTGCGCCCTGCTGGGTACAAGTGGGTTTTCATCCGGAAGCGGAACGAAAACAATGAAGTGGTGGGATACAAAGAGAGGCTTGTAACACAAGGGTTCATGCAGAGACCCAGCATACGATAAAACCTATTCATCTGTAATGAGTGGCATAATGTTCCGATACTTGATGTCTATGGCAGCTGGCATGAAATTGAAAATGCAGTTGATGGATGTGGTGACCGTATATCTGTACGGATCATTGGATTTGGAGATTTACATGAGTGTCCCTGACGGGTTGAAGGTCCCGGACAAAGCAAATCGCAACATATACAGTGTGAAATTAGAGAGATCGCTGTATAGGGTTAAAACAGTTCGGTCATATGTGGTACAGCCGGCTGAGTGACTTCCTTTTGGGGAAATGATACATCAATAGTGAGAACTGTCCCTACGTGTTTATCAGAAAGTCCCAAAGGGGTTTCTATATCATCTCAGTCTATGTCGATAATTTGAACATTATTGGTCACGCAGAGGACATTGAGGAGACGGCTGCTTATCTCAAGATGGAGTTTGAGACGAAAGACTTGGGTCAAACCAAGTTTTGCTTGGGCCTACAGGTCGAGCATCTCCCTAACGGGATCTTAGTGCATTAGTCAACCTATACTAGAAAGGTCCTTAAGAGATTTAATATGTCAAAAGCTCATCCTTTGAAGACACCTATGGTTGTGAGATCTCTTGATCGGGACAAAGACCTATTCTGTCCTAAGAGTGAAACTGAGGAAGTGTTGGGATCGGAAATCCCATACTTAAGCGCTATAGGAGCACTGATGTACCTTATGAACTGCACCAGGCCTGATATTGTGTTCACGGTAAATCTGCTAGCAAGATACAGTGTGGCTCCTACTGGGTTGGCATTAAGACAGTACTCAGATACCTCCAAGGTGCATAAGATCTCGGCCTCTTCTTTCTAAGGCAACGAGACTTAACCATGGTGGGCTATGCAGATGCAGGATATCTGTCTGATCCCCATAATGCCCGTTCTCATATTGGTTTTGTGTTTCTTTATGGTGGTAGAGCCATTTCGTGGCGGTCTAGTAAACATATTTTGGTAGCGACATCTACAAACCACTCAGAGATCATTGTACTATATGAAGCCGCACGAGAGTATGCATGGCTTAGGAGAATGACTCACCATATTGAGTGATTATATGGTTTGAGTATCCCCGATACCCCCACCATTATCTATGAGGATAATGCAGCATGTGTCACACAGATACAGCTAGGCTATATCAAGAACAATATGACGAAGTATATTGCTCTAAAATTCTTTTATCCTTATGAGCTTCAGAAGCAAGGGGAAGTGAAGATACTGTAGTCCAAGTCGTGTGACAACTTGGCAGATTCGTTCACTAAGTCTCTTCCAGTTTATACTTTTCGAAAGTTTATTCGTGATATTGTGATGAGAAGACTTAGAGACTTGTAGGGTTCAGGGAGAGTAAAACCCCTGAACACAACCTAGTTAGTGCATCGGCGAATCCACAACGTTGTACTCTTTTTCCCTTTGTTGAGTGAAGCTTGTGATCCTCACAAATATATTTAACAAGGCAACGGTGTGTGATGCATGGCGGCAACTATGTACTCTTTCTCCTAGCCTTTTTTTCTACTGGATTTTGGTAGGAGTTTTAACGAGGCATGAGTTGGTCACGGATAGGTGCAAGGGAGAGTGTTACGAATTCTTATCTCTTTAGGAGATAAAATTCTTTCTTGTGGACCAATCCAACTTAGTTAAAGATAGATTTATGGTTCTTATCTCTAGCCTCCTCAACCTATAAATAGAGAGGCAGGGGTGCCTTAATTGTACACATTGATTAATAAAGAGATAGCAACATCTCTATATCTATGTTTCTTGTGTTTATTGTCTTCTTCTGTAGTGTGATTATGCGGAAAGAGATACGGTCTTCTACATTTTCTCGACACCTCATCTTTTGCGGGAGGGAAGGGAGCGGATCTAGGCGATCCATCGACGTAGCCGTTCTACAACAGATAACAGTAACGTCAACAAATTTTATTTGATGTATTGATTCAAATAACATTTGAACATGGCAACTAATTCTTATATCTGATAAGCTCTTGTACTAAATAGCAGCAGTACTGGCCCCAAGTAATTTTTATATTTGATAAGATCATGATACTAAATAGTGGTGGTATCGGCCCCTATTACAACCACAATGGCTATAGTGGGGCACTACCGCTACCGCACAGGGTTATGGTGCAAAATAGCGGCCCAGAATTTTGCAGCTGCAATAGTGGCCCTTTGTGTGAACAATGGCCGTAATACTGGCCTGGCAAGCACAATAGTGACCACTATTTGCACAAAAGTCTGAAATTCGATATTGTAATTTGAACTTGTGTTATTCTTTTGGCTCTTGTTCTTGATTCCTTAATTGAGTACTTTTAATGCAACAACTAACATTTAAGTGCCAATTATCTTCAATTAATACCATGTTTCATGCATATATTGATGTACCATATGCCTTTTTTTTTCTTTATGTAGCGTTTCAGACTTATTATGATGATTTTATTGTGACGAGAGTAATAAACTTATGATGTATGCATAAATAACTTAAAATTCGAGTATTTTCTGTACTGGTAAAAAATGTAGCGTCCGCTATACTGATATCAATCCACTGTGTCGCTGCTATCTGCTATTTAGTACCTCATAAGCTTGCAACGACGCTAGAAGGAAAGTGAAGCTACCGATTGACCATTGAGGTGTATATTTTCCCAAGGTCAATACTCACAGCTTAAAGATAAGTTTCCTGCACTATCACGAGAAATTAGTCAGAACACACTTGTCCATGGACAAAACACAGAGCTAAGCCCTTGACGAAATGGCACAAACAGGTTAGTGTACTGAACTATCAATTGGTTTGTCGGCATCAAATTGCCCTGATAGTGATGACCGTGAGAGTAGGGTAAACACACCAGCTAATGTGAGGGACCTCGTCCACCTTCCAATTAAATCACACCCAGTTTAGGTGGTACGTTACACGTCTAATCACGGCAACTATAGCTAGCTAGTACTAGTCAACTTTGGTTGTCGTAACCAATGGATCAGATGAGTATACGTTTGTATAGAGTTAACGAGGCCCTTTCGTTGGCTGAAGTGAAGTTTCCTCCGCCCTCTTACGCATGCAGTTGTACATGTTTGGTCATTCCCAGCCGACAATGCATGGCCAAATAGACCTGTTCCGTGCCAAATCTGCGAACGTATAGCTGAATTGGTGATACAAAAAATGAGACACATTAAACGGCCGGGACGGCAGCCAAAACCTGTCCTGTGGTTTCAGGCTTTCAACCAAGCCCTGCTGCCCGCAGACGATCCGTGGACAAGTGTGTTCTGATTATTTTCTCGTGACAAATATGTAGCTTTGCTAATTTGACAAGTGTGTCCGCGCTCGCAATCCAGCCTGTGTACACCTGATTCTCCTCCCCGTGAACCTATCCCAGCCCACGTTGTTTTCGGTGCGCGGTGCTCACCGGCCGGCAGGACGCGTCGCGGATTTGCCGAATTCACCGTGCTGCGCGGGCCGAATCCTTGGCGTCCGCCTGCCTCGTGCTACCGCGAGGCTCTCGGCTCTCGGCCTTGGCTCGTCGTGCCGTTCCGCACGTCGTGGACCGTGCGGCGCGATCCAACCCAAATCCATCCGCGTGGATGGGCGGCGCAGTGCGTCTAGAGCCCACATCTCTGCGCGCTCCCCTGACGAATTTTTTTGATTTTTAGATTTATTTATTAAAAGATTTGCAAAAATAGATTTTCGTTTCAAAAAATTGCAAAAATAGACTCCCGCCGCTCTCTGGGAGGGCGATTTTTAAAAATCGCCCTACCAGAGGGCGATTTTATGACGTGGCTGACGGCCGTTGGCCCCCGCCGACGGCCGTCAGCCATTTTGCAGGCGGCCCCCGGCCTCTCAAAAACCGCCCTCTGAGAGGGCGGCAAGGGGGCCGCCTGCAAAATGCGCCCGGGGGCCGGCCATTTTACAGGCGGCTCCCTTGCCGCCCTCTGGGAGGGCGGTTTTTGGCTTGCCGCCCAACTAGAGGGCGGTATTTAGCGTTAATAGGGTCCGGACCGTCCGGACCCTATCCGGACAGTCCGGACCAATATTCCGAAAAAAAAAGTAAAAAATTGATTTAAAAAAATTAATTTTCGAAATCAATTTTTATGTGACTACCGGCTGCCGTCACTATTTCCTAGGCGCATACTACCGGAGTCTAATTTGAGTGAATTTTATGACTTTTTTGAGTCTGGGAGGGGGGTTTTATACCCGGGGGATAAAAACCGCCCTCCCATAGGGCGGCAAGGGGGCCGCCTGCAAAAAACCACCCTGCAAATGGGCGACTTTGCAGGCGGCCCCCCGGGAGCCAAAAACCGCCCTTTCAGAGGGCGGTTTTTGGGCACATTTTGCAGGCGGCCCCCTTGCCGCCCTCTGAGAGGGCGGTTTTTGGGCACATTTTGCAGGCGGCCCCCTTGCCGCCCTCTGAGAGGGCGGTTTTTGGGAGACCGGGGGGCCGCCTGCAAAATGGCTGACGGCCGTCGGCGGGGGGGCCAACGGCCGTCAGCCACGTCATAAAATCGCCCTCTGGGAAAATCGCCCTCCCAGAGGGCGGCGGGAGTCTATTTTTGCAATTTTTTGAAACGAAAATCTATTTTTGCAAATCTTTTAATAAATAAATCTAAAAATCAAAAAAATTCCTCCCCTGACCGCGAGACGCGTTGATGGACGGTCCAGCGCGCCCGCCTCCGTAAACACGGATTCGAGGGAGAAAGTGAGAGCGTGTGGCGATCGGGGTGGGTCCTGGCGCGAGTACTAATGAGGAGGGAGTGGAGACTGGAGAATAACGAGGAGGGAGTGGAGAACGGCCCGCGCGCCGCCGTCGGGGAGGGGGTGTGGGTCTACGCGAGAGGAAACAAGAGCGGAAAGAGAGAATTGGGCTGGGGACAATTTTTTTAAGATAGTGAAATTTATTTAGTCTTTTTAAAGTAGCTATACGTAATTATTATGGAGGTTATAGGTCGATCAACTATAAATGATAAAATCACAACTTGATTAAAAACAATAAAACTACTTGGAACACTAGCCTAAAGACAAAACTAAATCCTCATCTGTAGTTGGCGAAAATCTACATAACGCAACCAGCGGCTTGCAAGTTGTGTGTAGTCTTTGTCTTACTAAACCAAGAAACAAAGCTGCAAATTGAATTTCGCTTACACACCGTTGGCAACTGACATCAAACCATAGCAAAAGATAACGTCGGAGAGTAACTAAGCTATAAATCAGTCGTTCGCCTAGATCATTACACCGCCATAACCATCCAAGCTGACCCGACGGGTACATCACCACAAAGGACACCGCACCACCGGGGGACCTCCAATTCGATAGCTCCAAGAAGGTCACGACATCTCTGATGTCGTCATCACCGTTACGGACATCTAGAACTTGGTTTTCACCCGGAGAGTCTACTCTGAGGCATGGAGGAGAGGGAGGGCATCGCAACATCGTCTCCAGGAAGGTGTGTGGCGCCCACATGCGTTATTGATGTCGGTCGGACACTATCGTCGCCCTCGGATCTGGCTGTCCCGATCCATGCCATTGTTGGAGTAAGGGAAGGCACGCCGGCACTGTCCCTGCCGTCACTGGCACAGACGACAGCACCTCCACCTGAGCTACCATGACAGCGCCGAGGGTCCAAGCCCCCTAGATGGTGGCATCCTCGAGTGAAGACCATGACAGTGGAGGGTAGGTCCGCCGAAGGAGGAGCCAAAGTCTGGTGGCGGTGGCCTGTCCCCTAGTGTCGACAACCCCGAGAGGACAGGACTCCAATCCTCCGATGGCACTGCAGATCTATGGGAACGGCCATTACGAGAGGGGTGTGCTAGGCTCGATGGAATCCACATGGCGGTAGAGCCAGGGGTGTTAGCGTAGAGGTTGTGGCCCCACCACTGCCCACCTTACTCGCAGCTCCAGCGACAGCGAGGAGGATGGGGGGAGGAAGAGGGGCGGTGGTGTAGGATCAAGATGCCGACTAGAGGGGGTTGAATAGACGGTTCTAAAAATAATTAGCAATGAATAAATCTAACCTAAGACTAGGCTTGGTTCAAGGAGCAAAGACTAGCTACACTAAAGTATGTTTTGCGATCCTAGGGTGATAGTGGCTCAAGTAGTCTCTAATAAAGTAAATTGCACAAAGTGAATAGCAAGAATGTAAATTGCACAATTTAATGACGATAAGTGACAAAGGATTTTTCACCCGAGGTTTGGATATTAGTCGGTTTCCTACTCCCCATTGAGGAGAGCCCAACTTTAGCACTCAAACTACCAAGCCTCCAAATCTCCTCAAGAGATGGGTAAAATGGGAGCCGGCTCTGAAGTGTTCTATCCAAGCCCCGATCAAGAGTGGCGAATCCAACATGGGGACGGTGGGAGCTTGAGCCCCCTACTCTCAGGTCCAGTGGAACTGCTCATGAAACTTAAGAAGTATTTTGTATTATTTCTCTATGTTTTCATATGAAATATGATTTAAACTATAATATTGTCTAGTATGAGACATAATCAGCTTATGTTTGTGTACTACCCGCAATATTCAGCCCCTCTAATATTTTCTCCTGGATCCACCCCTATACTTAAGTGATCTCAGCACTTCATTTGATGCATTTATCAGGGAAGCGATTGAAACAAAACAACATGAGGCCCTACTACCTAGCTAGAGATCGATATTCTTTTTAGAAAACAGGCCAAAGGGCCCTGTTTTTTATAAAGCAAACAAAGGTAACTACTGGGATTACCAGCTACAGAGGATAGATCACACAGACAGACAGGTGGCTACAACCCAGCCATGGCGATAGGCAAAAGTTCTCTGATAACCAGGCATCGACAATATCCAGTCTTCAACAAAACATCTAAACAAAACAAAACAACTCCTACCATCTCTAACCAACACTGAGCGAGGAGTACCTAAATTCTTCATCCTCTCCTGGATAGCTGCAATCTTGGTGACCAAATCCTCCTTCTCAGGTGTACGAAGCATGATTCCCCACTGAAGTAGAATAGAAACAACACGGAAAGGCACAATCAGAGAAGAATAGACTAGTTTATCCCTAAATATCATATTATTTCTAGTAATCCGTAATTGACAACATATAGCTGCAAGAAGCATAAAACTAACTCTAGATCAACTATCTCTACCACTATCACGCCCTAAAAGTCGTTTAATTAAATAATACGTTTAATAATGCATTTCTAGAAATTAGTTAAAAGCTTAAAGAGAAACCCTAATAAAAATTCTTAATAAATTTCAATATAAAAATGGGCTAGACAAAATTTTATTAAATACTTTACTTGTTCCTTTAGCCCCTAGATTTTTCTAGGAATTAATTGTAACATCCTGCCCTTCAGAACCGCGCAGCCCAGCCCATCCGACGGACGGGCCCACTTACACATAGCACCCCACTTACACTTTCGTCCTCGCTTCGTGTAAAAGGGTTAACCCGGAAGTGCTATGGTTGGAGGGACAAGGCCTTATAAGTTTATTCAACTCTTGCTCCACTAGTAAGGTGGTACTAATCAAGTGCACACAACACTCATGGGCCATATGGGCCATATCCTAATTGGGCCAAGATGTCACATTAATAGAGCAAGCCTGGTATTTTTAATAAACAGAATATCATTTTAGAAAATAAAAAAGCAAAAATCCTTTTTAAATCTTCCCTAGGTCACTAGGCTGAATTCGGCCTAGGTGCCTCTCCCCTCTCCTGCCCGCGTGTGATCATGGCCCACTGCGCCTCCCTTCCTCGTTGGCCAGGCGGCCCAGCTGGCCCGCACCTCTCTTCCTCTCTCTCTTTCCGCCGATAGGTGGGCCCTACCTATCGGGGCCATCGTCTACCTCTAGCCGAGGTAGAGCCCGAGTCCGTGTCGAACCGTCGCCGAATCCGCGTCAAATTCAACTTCCCCGTCCGTCCTTTTTCCAAATCAGTTGAGAGGAATTTTGAGGAGATGAGCGTCGCCCCTCGCTCACAAAGCTCGGGATAAACCCGATCCCCTCCGCCACCGTTGGAGCCGTATCCGAGCCGGTCCCCTCTTCATTCCTCCTTAAATAGCTAGCCCCGAGGCCCCTTGATCCTTTCTGAAAGACGCCCAAAGCCACCGTGAACCCTAGCCACCTTCCTGGCACTCGAATTCGCTCTGCCGCCGAATTTCTGTAATGCCCTGAAAATCGTCTTAATTAAAAATTATCGTGGGTAAATGGAAATACAAGAATACACTAGAAATATTTGTTTGAGAAAGAGTTTGAATAAAATTTTGAAATTTCCAATATTAAAAATCCCAAGTTTAAATCTTTAAATAAATACTTGGATGCTTTTATATTCCAAGGGTTTCGTCAGAGTATTTTAAGCGTTTGAGTATTTACAATAATAAATTCTTTGTGTTTCATGGTGGCATTTACTTCTGATAAATTCTCCGTGATTTAATAAATTCTCTGAAATTTTCTCGGATTTTTCGGAGCTACAGAATTAATTTTAATGCTATAAAGATCACTGAAGTAATTAAATAAATATAAATAAATTCATTTTTTCCCCTATTCAGGTCGTTCCTGATTCAGTTCTTTGAAGTCTCCCCCCGTTCATCGTGAACTCTAACTCCCTTTTTCTTCTAGGGTTTTGTGTCGTCCCTAGAACTCTAAAGTCACTTCGAAAACCTAAATTCGGAGTTACTGGAATTATTCATTTTTGAAACCCTAGAACTCTTTTGGACTCCCAATCCGAGATCCTTTGTATTCGAAATATCTATAGTTCCCTTTGGGATAAATCCCAGATATTCCCTTAAACCCTTCTTTTGTCAAAATAAATCCAAATCTCCAATCGTCTGAGATTTCTTCAAATTTCAGTATCAATAAAACACTCTTGTCAGTTCTTTAATCCCGAAATATTTTATTCGGAATATTCTATTAACCAGTTCCCGGAAAATCTCCTCCAGTTCCCAACTCGAAGAATAATCTGATATTTGTTTCCCCAAATATTCCTCGAATATTCCGATATTCTACTCCCCAAATTTCCATCGGGAAAATATTCTTCATTCTCTGAATCCCACAATATATTCTGTCTCCCAGACCCCACTACATATATTCTTTTTCTATTTACTTCCAAATACTGTTTGATTCCAATATATATATTTACACCTATTGTATATATACGTATGTATATATATGTATAAATGCATATATCCTCAATATTTAGAATAGTTGTTTCATCCTAAAACCCCTTGGTCTCCTCTATTCCAAATAAATATTCCGATTCCGAAAATGTCTCGTTAATCCCGAGTTCCAAAAATAGTCCAGAAAACCCCTCTCCTTTTTCCTTTTTCCCTCTCTTCTTTTATTTTCCCTTTATCCTTTTCCCTGTTTACCTTTTTGCTCCTGGCCTCCTCTTTCTTCTCGTCTCCTTCTGCTGTCTCTCTCTGTGTCTAGCCCAAGCCGGCCTGCTCCAACCCTGAGCCGCCCGAGCCGAGCCCCTCCTCAGCCGAGCTCCCCCAGGCCTAGCCTGTACTCGGCCTACCGCCACCGCTCCCTTGGCCCGCCGCCGCCACTGCCGCCCGGCCCAGGCCAGCGCCGCCGCAACACCCGTGCCTGCCGCCGCCCGAATCCGCGCACGGCCGCCGCCCTATATATATATATCAAGGCTGCCGCCGTGCCCTAGCCCTAGCCCCGCTGCTCCCTGCCGCCGCCGCCGCTGTCCAGCGCCTTGCCGGGTCGCCTCGTCCTGCACGTGCTGCCGCCGAATGCCATCGGATGCCGCCTCCCTTCCGTCACCGGTGAGCATCCACCGTCGTCCCCGACGCCTCCACCTTCTTTTCCTCCTCCGGCGCCCCTCGGCGTTCGCTGCCGTCCGTCATCCCGACGCCGTGGTGCCGCCCCGATGTCATCTTCTCCAGGTGCTACTGCTACCGTCGTTGCCCATACTCCGACGTCGTCCCATCGTCGGCCGTCGCTGGAAGGCCTCAAGCCGCCATCGGCATCGTCAACTTCACCAGCCGCTGGTGAGCCCGACCGCCATCACTGCCGACTCTATCCCTTTTCCCCTCCTCTCTGTAGTCGGAACCCGTTTCCCTTTGGCGCATCGCCAGTGCGTCGTCAACACCGTCGTCAATCTATGTCCTTGTCACCCATCTGCCTCCGTCGGGCGTTGCCGTCGAACTGCCATTCCCTGAGCCGGCAGCCCTTTTCTCCTCTCCCATTTGGGCGGTCGTCGTTGGACCGTCATCCTCGCATCAGAAACCGCCGCCCTTGCTGCAGGCTACTGTCGTCGCCGCCTGCCGCCAGCGATCTGTCATCGCCGACCCGGCGCCACGCCATCCTCCCTGCCGTCGTCATCGACGTGCCGCCGAGCTTCTCTTCTGCCACGCCATTGCCGTGGGCTACTGTTCGAGCTAGCCATGGGCCACTGCTCTGTGGGCTCAGTGCTTTCCTCTCTTCTATGTCAATGACGACTGGGCCCCCCACTTTTAATCCAGTGACACTTCAGTCATCCGTTTCCCCAAAGTCAAGCCGAGCCGTTGAATCTCCATTAAAAACCCTGAGTCCACCTCGTCCATTCGATCTATCCCAATCAAATCCGAACCATCGGATTACTAACAGCCATCTCATCGCCACGTGTCGTCAAGTCACAGTCCACCACAACCATTTGCTCTTCGGCCCCACGGACTTAGTCCATCCTAAACCTAGTCTATGACAGTGGGTCCTACCTCAATTTCCTATACAAAAGTAATTCCTTCAATAATCAATTTCTGAGAGAATATTCTTGAGAATATTTTTTTCCAATTCTTTTCGGATTCATTCTGAATTCAATATTCCAAAAGCCATATCTTTTCCGTCTGAAATTCGATTCGACCCGTTCTTCTTTCTAAATTTATCTAAAATTATAATCTACTTGTTTATGTATTTTTATGTACTATTTATTTGGAGTTTCTTAGGATTTATTATGGTTTTGCATGTAGTCATGTATAATCGCTGATTTGGAAGATTGCGAAGTGTGCAGAAGAGTTCGGAAGATTATTTGAAGACTTTTGCGATTGCAAGGCAAGTCACATGACAATCTCCTTGAGCATGTTGATCCCGTTTGCAAAAGCTATTTTATTTTAATGTTATTGCATGAAATGCTTTAGAATGATATTATTACGGGTAATTATTTAATAGCCAATATTCCTTGATATTTATGGCCATTTTGTTATTGTTATCTATGCCTTGATACCCTGGGTAAATAATATTGACTAGCCGGGTGTTTAATTATTTATCTGGCTAGATTATTTAGGATTTGCTTAGCCATGCTTAGAAACTATAGTGTCATTATATGTGGGAAACTATTCATTCATTCTAATTAATTAATGATTAATGGCTACAATTTCACGACCGTGAGTCGTGGTTGATTAATTAAATGTGACAATTAAAACTTGACTGAATGGTGGGTTGTGAGCACTAGGTTGGAATGTTGCTAGCGGTGCTCATGACAATTAAGGACCGGTTCGCGGACTACTCGTTGCGAAGCAATACTCGTGCTAACCACAAGCTAGTATGGGTAATGGTGGGAACCAAAGTGTAGTACGTTCAACCGGGGTCCACCATGGTATGTTGTGGCTGTGTCAATAAGACCACCATGGCTGCGTCAATAAGTCCATGTCTTGGGCGTTGGATCGTTTTCCTATTGGGGGCCTGATCAGCTTCTGCCGGAAACTGGTGGTTCAACGGGTGGCTCCCTTGTTGTGCGGATTACATGGAGGGGCCTATCACAATTCCTTTTCGAGATACCGTGGTGGTATTAAGGCGCACAGTGATGTGTTGTGGAGTTGTATCTTGTGGGTAAATTGGTACGCCTCTGGCCAGAGTAAAACTATTCGGATAGCCGTGCTCGCGGTTAATGAGCGGCCTAGCAATGTTTTCTGTGATTAGTCCCACACTATTTCATAATGATGATAAATGATGGAATTTGTTGGCTCCTGTTTGGAGAGTTGTGGTTTGGGCCTGAACTGCGTTGGAGCGTTGTTCAGAGATGGATTTAATATTGATATTAATTAAACTATATGGTTTTCAATGGTTTTAAATGCAAATGTTTTAAATGATGTTTTACGCAAATAAGCCATACTATGTCTTTTCCTTTGGTATTCTGTTGCATTACATTGCATTCTCTAGTGTGGCTTGTTGAGTACGGTGGGTGGTACTCAGTCTTGCATTATTGCAATCTTTAGAGTGAAGCTTTGCGTGGAGGAGAAGTTTGGTTTTTGGCTTATAGCCCAGTTGAGCTGCCTGTGGCCTGGAGCTGAAGCTACACTAGTTGCCGTTCCACTGCTGTTTTCTTCTGTGTGAGGACTAAGTGCCTTTGTTGTAAGTATTTATCGTTATTTCGTATTTGGTTATGTTTATCAAATTGTCGATTTGTGTACCTTAGCTGATTCCTGGACGAGGATTTATTGCACAAATTAGCTTTAGAAATTCTGGTGAATTTCTGGGCGTGACAATTTCGGCCATGCCTTGCCGTCACCTTCGCTATCGCCGGCCATCGCCGCTTGCACCGTCGGGTCTGCCGGATCGCGAAGGACCTCGGCCGCCACCTCCCCGATGTCGAAGCCTGCCGGAACGACATTGCTGTTGATGACCCGATCTTCTCCGTCGCTGGAAGCCTGCCACCGGTGGTTTCCCCCACTATTTGTCGTCGCGTAAGTAGGGGTAAGACTTGCCTCGACGCCCTCTTCCCTTCGGTGTTGTCGCCATCCTCCCTCACACCGCCATTCGCCAGGACCATAGGGTTTCGTGCCGCCACCTCTCGCCGGCAAGCCGTGCCGACATGGCCGCCTCGTCATCACCTCTTCACCACCACCTCTGCCACCTATTACGAGCCGTCTGATCATTCTCGATCGATCTCGACCATCCAAACAAATCCCATACCCAAGATCTGATCTAGACCGTCTGATCTCTCTTGAGTGAATCCAGATCATTGAGCCTGTGTGAACCCTCTCGATGGACTCGGTCTACCGTTGACCGAGCCCCCTTTCTCTATGACTTGTGGGCCCCTTTGACCAGTGACTCAGGCGTCCCCTCCAATCCAGGGCTGAAGTCATTAATCACCTTTTTCAACTCAAAAATAATTAATTAGTGACGCAATAAATCTGTTTAATTCTTTTAAATAGGCTTTAAAGGGATTAAATCTTCTAAAATTCATCACTAATTCATACGAACTTGGAATGAGGTCATTCAAGTCTCAAAATTCTCTAAAAATTAAGATCTATCTATTAAAAATATCCTCATGTGTCGTTTTTTGTTCTTATGTACTGTTTTTGTTGATTTTGTTATTTGACTTTAGTTTCCGACGTTCAGGGAGAGTCTGTTTTCACTGAGAAAGGTTCAGAAGACTTTGCAGAGCAACAAGACAAGTCACACAAACCCAACACCCTTTGAGCATGTTGATTCGATGATTTAAACTATTGTTTTTTTTCAAATGTTGCATTTATTTTCGAATGTCATCGGGAGGGATAAACCTATATACCTTGTTATGGCCCTTTTGTCTTGATTACTTGTCCTTTGATAACTGGGGTTATAACTTGATTTGCTAGAGCTATATATTGTTTTACCTAAATTGATTAGCTCTGTTTAGCCATGCTTAGAAATTCTAGAATCACCGATGGGATAATTAATGCTTCCCTTATAATTACTTAGGGTTAATTAATGATAGCTCATGACGGTCTGTCATGTTGGGTTAGTTGATAATCAATAATTGTCCAACTAACTTAACTAAAGGTGGGTTGTGATTATATGGTTGTGATGGTCATGCTTATGACAATTAAGGACTGGTTCACGAGCTACTCTGGTGAAGCATTTACCCTACTAACCACAAGCCAGCATGGGCAACGGCTAGACTTGTAGTGTAGCATGTCCCAGCAGGAGGCACCATGGTGTGTTTAGTTTATATGTGGTAGTGTCAATAAATCCACAGTGGCAACATCAATAAGTCCATATTTTAAGAGCCAAGAGTTTCTCTAGCCTGGAGATTGGGCTACCTCTATTGGGGACTTGGCCGGTGACCATTCTATTGGGCATGTTATGCGAAGGGTCCTATCACAATTCCTTTCCAAGGTACCATGGTGGTACTAAGGCACATAGTAACATGTTATGGAGTTGTGTCTTGTTAGTAAATTTGCACACCTCTAGCCAGAGTAAAACTATTTGAATAGTCGTGCCTGTGGTTATGGGCGAGCCTAGAAATGTTTTTCGTGATTAGTCTCACTTATCATTTAATAATAAATAATGTGATAATTGATAGTGTTTTGGAAACTCCGAGTGTGGAGTGGTTTGGGCTTGTGCAGCCAGGTTAGGCCGTACGGTGTGGAGTTAATATTGCTTAATTATTCAATTGTTTTATTACTCTCCAATGGTTATTAAATGCTATTTATGCAACTTAGCCATATTATGCCATCCTTTGTTTATACTGTGTACTTGCATATTTGCTGTGTAGCTTGTTGAGTATTCCATGTACTCACCTTACAATAATCAATTATCAGATGAGGAGTTCTACAGTGATGAAGGTGATCTGGAGGAATAGGCTGAGTCCGGGTGTTAACGCCAAAATTTGGCACGGTTCGCGTCGGACTCGGTTAAGGAAAGAAGTGATATCAGCCGTTGAGAGCTAATCCAGAAGAAGCCGGATTCGGGAAGGAATCGTGAAGACCACGCTATGGCAGTTAATTACTTTATCTATAAATTAGTTAGTTTTGATAATTTTTAGGAAAACCTGATCTCGTATCCGATCAGGGCTTGTTAGTTTTCCTTTTATAGATAGGAAGTTGTGTGCCGTGTCCTATAAGGACTCATGTAACTCGGGGTATAAATACGTATGCCCGGGGACCTTGTAAACTATCTCTCGATCAATCAAATTCGGCGCATCGCTACCCTTTCGACGGGTTCTTGCTTCTCGAGCGGGACTGCATCGGTTAGGTCCGAACTCCTGCGAGAGGGTAAGACTCGTCACCCCTTACCTAGGTGTATCTGCCCTGTCTACGGCTGCATCGGTTCGGTCCGACCTCTTAGGCCGATCAGGTATACCACATCACGCGTGCGTAGATCTTATCAGCTTACTGGGAGTAGCTTATCGTCAGTTTGTGCTGCATCGGTTGGGTCCGACCTACTAAACTGTCACGATAAGTTGTTCCTGCTAGGTTGATGTTTTTTGCGCAAGTGTCTTATCGGAATGTATAGCCGATAAGTTATCTTATTACATCACAGTTGCATTAGGTCTATCGGTTTGTTGAGGTTCCTTTACTATTATCGATCTGTGCTGCATCAGTTAGGTCTGAACTACTAGATCGATAATAATAGATTTACCCTTGTCGAGCCGATCGGTGTATATGCGACGTTCTATCGGAGTGCTTAACCGATAGGTTATCTTTTTATAAAGCCGACTGTTTGTCATCTATATTATCATCGGTTTTCTAGCCGATGCACATGTGTTTCCTCGGCAGTCGGCTGGCTTACTGTTTTGCTTATCTATTTTATCATCGGCTTCTAGCCGATGCACATGTTATACTGACAGCTTATCCATTTGTTTATAGCGCTATCGTTTTCCTAGCCGATACACAGGTGCCATCGGCTATCGGCTACGAGGAGTCTATATCAGCCCGTATCGGCCGATAGCCGATGTGCAGTTGCTGCTGACCCGGGCACGAGCACAAGCAAGGACCCAGGAGCGAGAACCCGAGCACGAGACCCGGGCGCGAGTACAGGCGAGGGCCCGGGCACGAGCATAGCGGTGATCGGCTGGAAGGAATCCGTATCGGCTTACTGGCCGATTGGATCAGTAATCAAATTTCTTCATCTCCTTGTCAATTGCGGGGTCAAATTGACTAGCACGCCTACGAACCTCAAATATTTTAGGACCTGCACTGGAGCTAAGCAGATCTCCCAGGCCTTCGTATGTTCAATCGCATCAAACCAGATCATCAACAAGCTTCTTGGCACACCCGGTGGTTTTTGGTGCGAACACCGGGTCAAGCTGCTTGTGGAGTTTGGAGTCGTCGTTATCGCTAATTCTTTTCCGTTGCTTAGTTTTTATTGGTTGAGAGGTTTCATCTGCCTCTGTAATAATTATGCACTCATCTCTTTATTAGTTAAAGACTTGTACTTTGTTATCACATTGTTATTGTGTGCCTCGGCTGATTCCTGGACGAGGGTTAAATACACAGGAAAGTGTGTGGAATTTTGGATGAAAATTTCGGGCAGGACAACCACCTTCCTTAGCAAGAAAAAAAAACTCATCAAAATAAACATGTTTTCTCCCCCAATTAAGGGCATCTCTAAAGACACACCAAACAAAATTGGCCATGGGACAGTTAAACAAGATATGAGTTGAAGTTTCCAATTGGCCACATAGTTGACAAAATTCAGACCCCTCATCTCAATTTCTTTTTTTCAGCTGAACAGCTAACTGGATCCTATCCCTATAGGCCATCCACAGAAAATGCTTCATCTTCATGGGACAAGAGATAGTCCATAATTGTTTTAGAGCTTGGTCTATTACACCTCTAAAAGATAGAGCATTATACATCATTTTTGCAGAAAACCTCATATGAGAACCAGAAGCCCACCTCAAAATGTCAGCCCCATCCCCTAACTCAACGTCATTAATCATCTCACATAAGTCTCCCCAAGCCTTCAATTCCTCTGGGCCAAAAGACCTCCTAAAAGTCATAAACTCTCTATCATTTTGAATTATATCAGCTACCAAGGCATCCTGTTGATTAGAGATTGCAAACAAATTTGGGAATCTTGTTTTCAAAGGACATTTACCCAACCAAACATCATGCCAAAACCAGATATGATCACCTCTTCCCAATTGCCATTCACTTCCTAGACTCAAGAATTTTTTAACTTTTAGAACACCTCTCCAAAATTGTGGCCTGTAATCATCCCTACATTGGAAAACACCTCCAGACTCAAGAATTTTCTAACTTTCAGAACACCTCTCCAGAATTGTGACCCATAATCATCCCTTCATTAGAAAACACTTCCATCTTGCAAGTATTTTTTCCTCAATAGATCATTGTAGGGACTCATTTCTTTAGATTCTAGCTTAACAACCCATTAAGCAAGTAATGCAGCATTCATTTTTCTTGTTTTGGTAAACCCCAGACCACCAAAATCCTTGGAAAATGCTAAGTCTTCCCACTTCACCATATGATACCTCTTCTTACTGTTGTTACCATCCCAATAGTATCTAGTTCTAATAGAGTCCAACTTATGGTGCACCCCTTCACGTAACTGATAGAAACCCATGGAATAGGTGGGAATGAAGGATAGGCAAGAATTTATTAGCACAGCTCTCTGTGCATAAGATAGATTCCCAGCATTCTATGTAACCAATCTTTTTTCCAATTTCTGACAGATAAAATCAAAATCTTTGTTATTTAACTTTTCTGGGCTTATTGGAAGCCCAAAATATTTCATAGGAAAAGACCCAATGGGACAGTTTAGCATCATAGCCACTCTCTCTTGTTCAACTACCTCTAGCCCTACTGAAAAGACCTCACTCCTATGATAATTAATTTTTAGCACTGACATCTCTTCAAAACAATATAAAAGGAATTTGGTTGTAATAATCTCAGCATCATCGAAAGGTATATTTTATCTGCATATTGCAGGTGAGTAATCCCCCTAGGGGCTAGATTTCGAACTAGACCAGAGAACACCCCAACCTTTTTTGCACTATCAAAGATTCTAGCTAAAGCATCACTCACCAGATTAAAAAGCAAACGAGATAAAGGATCCCCTTGCCTAAGACTTCTATAAGTTCTAAAAAAATTACTTCTCTCATTTTTTACATTCACACAAACTCTCCCCCCAATGACACAAGCTTTGATCCAATTAGTCCACTCAAGAGGAAAGTTTTTTCTATCTAGTACTTCAAAAAGAAAATCCCAGCTAACTCCGTCATATACTTTTTCAAAATCAATCTTAAAAACTATCCCTTTCATATTCCTCCTCTTCAGCTCATGCAACACCTCATGTATGATCACACACCCCTCAAGTATATATCTCCCAGGTATAAATGCTTTTTGTGTTCGTGAAATCACTTTGTCAGCCACCCCTGTCAGCCTATTGTTTATTACTGTAGAGATAAACTTAAAACAATCATTCAAGACACAGATGGGTCTATATTGTTTGATACTATTGGCTTCACTACTTTTTGGGATCAAGGTGATAACTCCATAATTCAGCTACTTCAAATACAGCTCATTATGATGCAGCATAATAAGAATTTCTAGCAGATCAGCTCTTAACTCAGGCCAAAATGCTCTATAAAATTGCACTATAAAATCATTTGGGCTAGGGGCAGTGTTTAATTTGGCTTCTTTCAACACTCTGTCTAACTCTTCAGGAATAAAAGGTCTAATAATACTAATCCTGTCCTCCTCTGTCAGACTACCAAATCCACCCCAAATGTTAGGCTTCAAATGCATTGTGGAAGGGGGGGGTTCAGATCTAAAAAGTGATTTATAGAACTCCACAATGTGTTCAGTTAGTTCTTCTTGAGAAGTTAAAATCCTCCCATTATTCTCTAGAGATTTAATAGAGCATTTCTTTTTCCTTCCATTTGCAATGCCATGAAAGAAAGTGGTGTTCTGATCTCCTTCTAATAACCACTATTCCCCACACCTTTTATGCTAGTACAACTCTTCCATCTCATATATATTCTCTAAAGTTGCTTCAATATCATACCTCTCTCTCCATTGCACCTCAGACAAAATCATCTACTTGAATATCCAACTGTTCAAGTTGGGCCATCAACTCCTTTTTTACTTTAAGATCTCTTCCAGTATTAGTACCCCAGTCTTCAAGGAACTTTCTTAAGTCACTCATCTTCTTATTCCAAAAGTCTAAAATATAAGTACCATCTCTAATTGGCATTCTATTCCAAACCATCTACCAGGAGCCATGAAGATTCAAACCTAAAAAACCTAGCTCTATAGACCATATCTTCCCTAGTATTCAACAGCAATGGAGTATGATCAGATCCAACTCCTAAAAGAGAAATAAGAGAAACAAGTGGATACATTGTTTCCCACCTCGAATCAATTAAGACTCTATCCAACACATTTTAAATAGGGTTATCTTGCTTGTTAGTCCAAGTAAACTTCCCACCATTTCTATAAATCTCTCTAAGGTTTAAGTCAGCAATAAAATTATTAAAATTTCCATAACTCTTCTATTAATATTACTGTTAGATTTCTCATCAGCAAATCTGTACATATTAAAGTCACCTCCTGTAACCACAGGTCTATTATTATTTGACAAACACCAAGACAGCTTTTCTATGAAAGCAACTTTCAAGTTATCCAACACTGGCCCATAGACAATTACTAACTCCCATACAAAGCCATTTTTCTTATTCTTCATCACTTTGCTTAAGAAAAAAGATCCCCATGAGTCTCCCTGGGTTCTAAAATATCAAGATTGATCCCATCAAAATCCTACCAGATGCACCCACTAAAGATTTCCAACTCCAATCAAAATAGGCATTGCTATTTAGAGCCCTCAGCTCCCTATCAGTGAAACTCTCCTTTTTTTTGTCTCCTGCAGACCCACAATGTCCACTTTATTCTCCCTAATCACCTCTTTCAATTGTTTTCTTCTAGCTTCATTACCTACAGCTCTCACATTCCATGTTAACGCTTTCATTTCTTGTTTTTCTTTGAGACACCTCTCTTCTTGGGCTCAGTAACCCCCACGGGGTCATCCTCTATAATTTCTTCTGTCTCAATTGAAGCTCCCTTATTCACCTCTTTTTCTTTCAACTCTTTTTCTAACTACTTCTCTTTTTCTTTCTTCCATGCTAATTTAGCAATCTTAGCCTGGGCAACCTCTTTTGCCTTAATAGTTTCTAAGTTAGTCTCAATTTCATGCTCATTACTACCTAAAGAAATATTAGCCGCAGTAGCAATGGAAAGCAAAACATCAGGATCTATTGCTTGAAAAATAGTAAAGGGGGTTAGTAGAGCTACCTGGCATCTCTAAGTTTTTCTTCTGGGTCAGCATCTCTGCTCTTCTCTGAAATGGTACTGTATATTTCTGTCTCAGATTCATCTTTGTGGTAATAACTGGAACTCTCTTCTTGTTCTTGCTGGATTTCTTGTAAGACACCTCTTGGAATTGATTCACCTCGTCACCTTCTTCCTCTTCCCTCATCCTCTCAATATCAGATAGAGTGGGAATATCACACTTCTCTAATGACTCACCACCAGGGGTTAGTATTTTCCCCAAATCACAATCCATCACCTCCATCAAATCTACATTAATTTGTAGCTGACCACTCAAAGGTAATTCCTCTTCCTGTGACTCCTAAGTCATATTTCCAATCATCAAACTACTTGTATCACCAGCCATTTTGCTGTAAGAATATGAACCCACTTCTTCAGAAATTTCCCAAGGTATAATCTCTAAACTAGGAGAAACACCTCTCACTACACCTTTACCCTTCTCTACAGCTTTACCCTTCACCGCTGGAGAGGTTGATTTGACACCCTGATTTTTGGAACATTAATAGTCCTGTACTCTAGTAAAGCCAGGACCCTTCTTCTAAGCTCTATCTCTCTCCTCTTCCACATCATCTCCTTCATCACCATCATTACCTCCCCCATCGCCAATATCATCATCATCATTATCAGGTGAGTGACCCACATAAGCTTTTGGACTATAACCTTCAGGTTCCCATCTGATGTTATAACCCACTTTGTTGATGTATAGATGAATTGTAAAATGTAACTCATGGGGATCTTTGTAAGCTACTCTCACTCTAACAGGACCCTCTCTTTTCAGGCTATTTTCATCCAGCAACTCAAATTCACCCATCAGCTCAACCATATCGTTGACATTACTTTCCTCTCTAGCAATTTTAGGAATCCCATAGATTTTAACCCACACTGCAGTCAGTTCGTCTACATCATCCTCAGTCATACCAGTCTCTAACACACTAGCTTTAATAGGGGCAGTGTCAAAATCAAAGCATTTAGGTCTAGAAATCTGTTTCCTGGTTTCATTAGAGGGAAAACTTATCAAGAACTCTTTCTCATTCAATTGCTTTACTTTCCACTCCCATGTCAAATCTATAAAGAGATGATTCAACTCTGTCACCACTTTTGCCACATTAGCCTCTCCTTTGATCACAGACAATATACCTCTCACAGGAGTTTTTGACTGGTTAGATTCAGGGACATCAACATGTAAATTATAAAAACCCTGACCTGGTATTCCAAACCCACAAAGCTTAACACCTCTTCTACCAGCATTCAAAAGACATTGAGCAGCAATGTGACCCGTATTATGACAGGAATAACATAGAGGGGGATTTGAGCATGTTGCCTGATGATGACCTTCACACCTGCATTTGAAGCACTTGATAGATCTCTCCCCTCCTGAATCTTGCAACTCGATCGAACCTCGGCAGAGGACCTTGGTGAGGGGGATCTAGGTCGAACCTGAGTGGACGCGCTGGTTTCCTCAGTCGCCCTTCCTCTTGATTCCATCCGCCACCCTTCTCCTGATTCCAACCGCCACCTTGACAACGGTTGTTCTACGCCATCAGTTGACGACACAGGTCTTCCTCCTCTTGACGATTCCCCTCACGAACACCCCAATCACTTCCCCCTTGCTCCACCACCCGACGCTTGTTCAGATTCCACTGGTCTTGTTGGGGAAACGACGCTCCATGACCACCTACGCAAACGACCTCTGATCATACTTCTTCTCCGGCACCTTCCAGATGCACCTCACACCACCACCAAAGCGGCGAATCTCCTCTGCCTTCACAGGAAACCCTAGATTTGGTGTGAGCTCATGCCCTCTCTTCACCCAAACCCACTTGTGAGCACAGAAGTCTCTTGAAACCCTAGGAACTAACTCCTCGATGTTGAGACCACGCAGCTAGGCTCCCTTAAATGTTGCTGCTTCTTTCCCGGGATGTCCATGGCCATGGGCTTGGACTAGATCAGAAGTGAGCTGCATTGTAGCTACAGAGCCTTCATAGCCCACCAAACCATCACGACCTCCTTATCCAACTATCGCCGCCGCCATGAGGACATCGCCAAAGGTGTAATTCGCTGGCCACCGACGAGGGAACGCCGGTCGTCTCAGAGTCGCCTCTCGAATCGCCTCTCTAATCGCCATCATCCGAACTGTGTCCTCTCTACTGAATGTGTCTCTAATCGATGTTAGCTGATGTTAACTAATGATCGATTCTCGTAATACGGATTTCGAGGAGCAAATTTACAACGAAGAAGAAATGAATCATGAAGCTAACTTGCCTGCAAAAGGAGCTGCCGCACAGATGCACTAGTGATCGTGCAGCCGGGCCGCCGGCCGGGGTGCTGTTGCCGATGCGGTCGCCTGCGAATCAGGCGAAGAAGAGACGAAGATGATTGATCGGCCCTGGCCTAAATGCCGGACCTCGCATTAATTTCAGCTGCTTTAAGCTTTGGTTTTTCCTCTTTTTGTAGATTTGGAGCCTTGGAGCGTCATTCTTCCATTTGCGGTCTTCCCAATGAGAAGTGTTGCATTCTTCAGCTAGACAAAGGCAAAATAATTAGGTGCCCATTAGTTCTATTACTCATTAGTATGAGCAAAGCAATTACTCTTTCCGTTTAAAAATATAATACGTATTATATTTCTATATGATCTCTAATATTATACCTTGGCCATTAGTTTTTTTATAATATGTTATCAGAAAACACAAAATTAACATCATAAATATTATTAAATACAAATCTAGTAATACTGCATATATAATATTAAATATATATATTTTTAGTTTAATTATTAATCAAAGTTTTTAGATTTTCAAACAGAGAGAGTACTATTTAATCCCAGAGGCCTAGTTTAAAAAAAAAAACTCGACCGGAGTCCATTTTGGTTTTGCAATTCAAATTTCTTCGGTTCCTCATTAATCCATGACTTCAAATATTCAATCAGACATCCAAATTCCCCTCCATGCATATTCTTTTCCCTAAAAAAATACCAAGCAATGCTATGCAACCAGGCGGCATTCCTTCCTCTCTTCTCCCCTCTTCTCCCTCCGCCTGCGGCCCAGCCCGTTATCCTTTTTTCCCTCGCTCTGGCCCATGTAAGCCCATTTCCTCTGCACTCCGCGAGGCCCGAGGAGACTCGATCCATCAGCACCGTGTTCGTGGATCTGACTACTTGTAGTTGTAGAATTTTTACTGTTACTAATTTAATTTTTTTTTAAATTTACAAAACTAATTTTCGATTGGGATCAATTGCAAAACTACCCTCTTGCCGCCCTGGGCCACGGCGGGATTTAAAAACCGCCGTGGCCCAGGGCGGCGAATGGCATCCCCGTCGCCCGGCCTAACGGCGCCGGCCGCCGTTAGCCCCGGGGAGGGCACGTGGATTCGCCGCCCTGGGGGACGGCGGCGAATGCCCCCAGGGGGCCGAATGCAAAATTACATTCGCCGCCGTCCCCCAGGGCGGGTTATAGCCATTCGCCGCCCTGGGGGAGGGCGGTTTTTTGCCGGCCCCTATAAAATCCCTTCCTGCAGTCGCCGCACCTCATTTCTCCCTTCCGCCTCCAGCGTTCGTCCAATAGAGCTGAGAGAAAGGAGGAGAAGTACAGCGGCGAAGCCCTCGCAGATTTTTTAGCCGAATCCAGGTATTTTTTTGATCTTCCTCTGTTATGTACTCAATTTTTTAAACAAATGTTAATTAGTAGTAGACTTGTAGTGTAATATCCAATATAGTATGAAAATATTAGCGGTTTGGTATAACCATCGTTAGTGCTAAATTTATTTGACCGTACTAGAAAAACATAGCGGAGAAGTAGTAAATTGTAGATATTTTAAAAATAAATATGCTCCGCCATGGCCATCGTTGGTATACGTCATTTTGACACGTTAGATAAACCTAGCGTATAACTTTATTAGCGCCGCTGGGTCAGTTTATAAAATATAGAAACGGTAATGGTTTGACTCATACGTATAGCCTTTTTATGGAACGAATATTGATTAGTACAGATTAATAAAATCTTTTTTGTGAACAGAAATGGCAAATAGAGTTGTATTCGCGATATATCACGGTGAAGGAAATGTCAGACAAGGACAATATGGGGTAGATTTGTCGGAGTTCAACGTAGCACAAAAGGGAATTATAGCTCCAGCTGAGAGAAGTTTTCCTGGAGTTTACAATTGGTTAATGAGGGGATTCGGAGTAGATCCTCAAGTAAATGCAATTACGGTGTACGCACTGGTTAGCTGGGCTGTGGAAGGTTTTTGGTGGAATTGATGCCAATAGATTCAACGGACAGCTGGGTATTTTTTGTGGAGAGTGCACTGCAGCGAGGATGGGCACCGAGCATCCTAGTGGTAGTGCATGACGTGGTCAGCATTGATCAGGCTGGTCCGAGTACAGCGGAAGGGCCGATGAAACAGGGGAGCAAAATGAGGCAGAAGACGAGGGTGCCGGAGAGGAAGGAGGCCAAGAAGACATGGGACCGGGGGGTTTGCAGATGAAGGGGAGAGACACCCAGGTCTAGTACAGGAGATGGAAATTGAAGACTCAGAACCTGAGCATATGGAGGATGATGATTCTTCGGAGGACGATGTACACCCGGCAGAATGGGACAACGAGGACTTCTCCGGTCTCGTTGTCTCAGAGGGGCACACCGTGGCATGGGAGTATCGGCAGAATGAAGTGGTGCAAGGCGCTAGATACGCCGAAAAAGCACAGTTGACAGAGGCTGTGAAGATGTGGGCCGTGTCACTTGGGAGGGAGTTCTGGGTATCAAAGTCCACAAGATCGGTGTACGAAGTGAAATGTGCAAGTTCAAGCGATGGATGTCCATGGAGGATGTACGCATCCAGAAAGAAATATGACGACTGTTGGTCCGTGTCAATCGTGACGGAGCACAACTGCCATCTTCCGGGTGTTCAGAAGTACCACAAGAACATATCATCTGCATTCATCGCTTCAGAGCTGTATTATGCTGTTGTGGAGAACCTCCGGTTCGAGCCGAAGTCAATTATCAGCCGCATCGAGGAGAAGTACAAGTACACTATTACATATGCCAAGGCTTGGAGGGCCAAACAGAAGATAATTGAAATGAGATTCGGTAGTTTTGAAGCTTCGTACAATAATTTGCCTCATCTACTGCAAACCATCTGTGCGAGGAATCCTGGGAGCTACTCCGAAATCAAAAGTTTCCCATCGTTATCAAGTCCTGGGCAGAGTGTCCTTCAGCGGGCCTTCCTCTCTCTGCAGGCGTGCATGTTTGCATTTGTTCATTGCAGGCCCATTCTCTGCATCGACGGCACATTCCTAACTGGAAAATACAGAGGGCAAATGTTGACGGCAATCGGAGTAGACGGGAACAACCAAGTGTTGCCAGTGGCCTTTGCCTTCGTCGAGGGCGAGAATACAGAGAGTTGGTACTGGTTTCTGAAGCTGGTTAAGGAAAAGGTGGTGGGGATGAGGCCAGATGTATGTCTCATACATGACCGTCATCCAGGGATGCTGCGTGCAATTCAGGAGCTGCGAAACGGCTGCGCAGACAAGGGATACCCTCCGGTGTGGGAAGATGTGAAGAGCAGATGGTGCATGCGTCACATGGGCGCAAACTTTTATAAGCAGTTCAGAAACAAGGAGCTGATGGCCATGTTCAAACGTTTGTGCGCCCAGAATCAACAGAAGAAGTTCAATGAGCTGTGGAGGAGACTTGATGAGCTGACAGCCAAATATAGACACGAGAGTTCTACAAGACCCCCAGCTAGAGGTGTTGACGGCCCTGAAGCTCTAGAAGCACTTCCCACCGATGACGGTACATTCAGAAGGAGGCCCGATTCCTCGGTTAGCAGATTTTCGCAGTGGATCGAGCACGAGCCGAAGGAGAAATGGGCATTGTTGTACGATGAAGGTGGAGCAAGGTACGGCATAATGACCACGAACCTTGCAGAGGTGTACAACTGGGTCATGCGTGGTGTTCGGCAACTCCCCCTTGTTGCCATCGTGGAGTTCATCCTACATAAAACACAGACGTACTTCCACGACAGGTGCAGACAGAATGGCCCATCTATGGCCGATGGAAACCTTTGGTTCGGCACCAAAATGACACAGTACCTTGAGGACAAATGCAAAAAGGCAAGAGAGCACCGAGTCCGAGTGCAGGGCACACGAGAGCGTAGATTTGAGATATTGTGTGCCGACAGGTCCAGGCGTGGCATATTCGCAAGGAAGCCTATACAAGAGTATGTCCTAAAGGAAGATGGGACATGCACGTGCTCCTGCCGGAAACCAAGCTTGTACCACAAGCCCTGTTCTCATGTCATTGCCGCTTGCGGGGAGTGCGGCATTGATGAACGCCAATATGTGTCTCCGTACTTCAAAAAGGAAGCAATCATGCATACATGGAGTACCGAGATCTTTGGTTTCGGCATCGTCGGCACTTTCACTGAAGACACAAGTCCAGTTTATTACATCCCTGATCCGACGAAGGCAAGGAACAAGGGAGGCCGACGTCGGACACGGAGGATACGCAATGATATGGACGAATCCGAGGCCGGCGTTAGCGCTCAACGTTGTAGTAGGTGTGGAGAGGAGGGACATACCTACAAGAAGTGCACGAAAGACGCCGAGGCCCCAAGTGCAGCGGAAGTTCCTATGGAAGGATCAGGCGCCGACGGAAGGCGGCCAACTGGGGAAGGCACCACTGATAGGCAGCGTCGTCGCAGGCGTCCTCGTGCACCTTCGGGTTATGTTGTCTAGTATAGCCACTCGTTGATGATGTAATCTCCATGTAATGTGTTAATTTTCTGTTAATTTTCTGACTATAATGCACTATGTTTAAATGAGCTAATCCGTTCCGCTTCTTTTTCCTTGCAGGTATGGACTACCAGACGCCTGAGCTGCTAGATCACGCCACCGATCAGTCCCACCGGTCGTTTCTCTCGGCGGTGCAGAACCTCGAGCTCGGTACCTTACGTCCTCGACCTTCCAGGCGACTACTTCCCGTGGACGACAGGTTCACGACTAGGTACGTACGAACGTTGTACTGTGAATCTGTATATGTCAACTTACTAACTTGCTTTGTTTTGATTGTCAGGTTGCGGGAGGCAGGCCTTCTGCCGCTGTGTAGGCTGGTAGCAGCCGCGGTGGAGCCGAATGACCCGACGAAGAAGTGGGGTATCGACGGTCGCTCCTCACAGCTCTTGTGGACGGTGGAGACCGGAGACGCACACCTTCCACCTCCCGTGCGGTGAGATGGCCCCCACGCTGCAGGACGTCAGCTTCCTCCTTGGGCTGCCTCTAGCAGGCGATGCGGTGGGGCCAGTTGACGGGCTCCAGGCGTGGCGAGAGGAGATCCTACAGCGGTTCGCCCCGGTTCACCGTGCTCCGGGGCTTCCCCTCGTCGGCGACATCTCCCCGTACACGCATGCGGGCCCCCCTCAGGCTTGGGTATTGAGCTACACGGTAAGAATGCTTTATTGTTGTTTTATGTTCGTCCTTCAGTCCGTACTAGAATTACAGTGTCAACTTCGTTATATGTTAACGCAGCCTGATCAGCTAGCACCGGAGGCCGACGCGTACTCACTGCAGAGGAGCCTGGAGGCGTACCTGTTGTGGGTGTTCGGGTGGGTGATGTTCACCAACTCGCACGGCCACGCAGTCGACAAGGGCTTGATCCCTTACGCGAGGGAGATAGCCGACGCCGAGGACGGTGCTGTTCCCCAGTACAGTTGGGGATCGGCAGTCCTTGCCGCCACGTACAGGGGTCTGTGCGACGGCTGCAGGAAGACCGAGCCAGAAGCGGTCTTCACGGGTTGTCCACTCCTCCTACAGCTCTGGGCGGCAGAGCGGTTCGCGATCGGACGCCCCGTTGTGGACCACAGTCCGTACGAGGCGAGCCTGTACGTGGGTGTCCTACCGGAGGACTATCGACGATGGGGACGGTGTGGTGTCGTCGTGAGATATGTTCGGTGTTAGAACGGTAATGGTTTTTATGTTACTTGGACTAACGAGAACTCTTTTCCTGTTGTAGCGTCGGTACGCTCACGTGCAGACGCAGAAGTCGTACCCAGACTTCGTCATGGAGTTCGACAGGATCACGGACGACGACGTTGTCTGGGAGCCGTACAGCGCCGAGGCGAGGCACGCGCGTGCGCCGCACGGGCTGTCGTCCCTCTGCACCAGGGACCAGGCGTACTGGCTGACGATGACGCCGATGCTGTTCGACATTTCTGTCGAGCCGCACTGCCCGCAGAGTGTGATGCGGCAGTTCGGTATGCGACAGACCTTCGGCCATCATCAACGCAGGGGCGTACCGCAACACGTTCACAGGTATATGTGGAAATGAATATTCCGTATTGTTATGCATTGTGTCACCGGTTGTGCTCTGCAGGTTAAGTCGGCGTGGCCAGGCCGCCGGTAGGCTGTGGAGACCCACCGTCGTCGACTACATCAACGACTGGCTCATAGCCACGGAGGACGTCATCACGGAGCTGCACCCCTACACAGCCGCCAGGTACGAGCAGTACCTTTCCTGGTACCAGGCCCGTACCAGACTACGGGTGACGTACACTCCCGAGGCTCCACAGGCGCACGTCGCGGGGGTGCGAGACGCATACCCGACGCACCGCGACCAGGACTACTTCCGCGCGGTGAGTCAATGATTTTCATACTATTTTCAATGGTAGGTGCCACGCGCAACTAACCATGTATGTCCTGCTGAACAGGCGGACGATGCTAGGCAGGTCCACACGGAGCTGGACCTACTGCGGCAGCGCCTACAGGCTGGCATCCCTCTCACGCAGCAGGAGCAGACGATCACGTTCGACCGGATGTGCAACACGATGCGCTCGGTTGTCCGTGCTCTGAGTTGTCGCCGTCCCGATGCAGTCCCACCGATGCAGATACCTATGCGAGGTCCCCATGGTGAAGGGAGATCGGCAGGAGCGGCGGGTTCTGCAGGGGCCAGTACGTCGTGGGGAGCAGGTCCTTCTGGTACCGCCGGAGGATCGAGGTTGGCAGCCTCCACGATCGGGCGAGGATTGTCAGGTACGTCAGGATTGAACCTATTCTACATAACTAATTGCACTTTTTATGCGGCTAACGCGAGATTTTCTTTACCAGACCCACGCACCGGATCTCACCTCCACCTGGGGGACACTGGGCGGGGATCTGCCCCGAGCACCTCTGCTTGGATCTCTACTGAGGACGACCTCCTTCCGGAGCAGGACGTGATCGGGTCGTCACAGCTCGGAGGTGCACCGCACACACAGCCGCACGACGCCGGTGCTTCCCCTGCTGCTCAGGCGGTCCGAGCTACCCGTGGGGTACCAGCGGACCGCCTGACGTACTCGCGCGGGCACGTGCGAGCGCAGCCTAGGAGGACGAGGAGGCGTATGACCTAGGGGCTATTGTTGTATTTATTTATTTATAGGTATCGCATTACTTGTTTAAATTTGTCATGTCCATATTCACCTCCTGTAGACTCGATCCCATCCTTCAGATACATTGTACTGCTAACAATGTAGTCTCGCTTGTTGTATTTCGTACTATGGGTGTCGCATTCATCATGCCGCAATGCGAATGGCTCGCATCTACCTATTATTATGTCATTAAAACGGACCGGCCTATTACCATGTCATTAATTAAGTTTTACCAAAAATAAACTTGAAAAAATGATCAGCACGATTTTACAAACCAACGCCCACCATCGTCGGATTATAAAAAAAACTGTCAAAAACATACCCTAAACCACGATTAAAACTAAATTTTGTTAAGCGTGTAGGCGAAAGACGGGAGGAGTGGATTGCGAGTGCCGATCCAGACATACGAGGAGTGGAATGCGAGTGGCGATCCGGGAATATGCTCAGTTTGACAAGTTCTTTTCACGACGTGAACATTATATGATATTTGGTTTTTTTAAAACATCGACTCAATAAATGCAATGGCACAATAAATTGAATTTAAGAATTTAATTTTGACAAATAAATTTTCAAAAATTTTGGGGTGAAAAATTAGCAACAAAATTTTCAAATTTGGTAATTTACAAATGGCTCCAGGGGGCCGAGGCCTGGGCTGGGCAATGGTCCGATCGGGAGGGAACGGTTTGATCGGACGGTCCGATCCCTGTGCGAACGGACCGTCCGATTGCCGGGCGGACGGTCCAGTGGATTTACCGCCCGAATGCCGCCGTCCCCCAGGGCGGCGAATGTAATTTTGCATTCGGCCCCCTGGGGGCATTCGCCGCCGTTCCCCAGGGCGGCGAATCCACGTGGCGTCCCCGGGGCTAACGGCGGCCGCGCCGTTAGCCCTGGGTGACGGGGATGCCATTCGCCGCCCTGGGCCACGGCGGTTTTTAAATCCCGCCGTGGCCCAGGGCGGCAAGAGACTAGTTTTGCAATTGATTCAAACCGAAAATTAGTTTTGTAAATTTTAAAAAAAATTAAATTAGTAACAGTATAAATTCTGTAGTTGTACCACCATATCATATACTCTGTCCATGTTTTTTTTACGTTACATCATCATATATTTAGATAGGAATCATCTATTGGTCAAACGTTGAAAAAAAATAAATCTATTAAATAATTTTTTCTGTATCTAAAAGGCCAAGATACGAACCGTTAGATACAGTTACATATATTTATAACTGAGTTGTATAAATTTATAATTAAAATTGTGCGCGATCAATAATGGCAACTATAATAAGTTAAAAGTATAACTTGAAACTCGTTTCCTCCGGTTCGAATCTCAAAGTTCTATCCAATAGTCAACGTTATTGTTTGATACAATCTAAAAAACCAAACGTTTAATCAATAGCAAATCTACTGATTTAGATATAGAGGGAGTAGTACCATGGAGTGGCTACGTACATGTAAATAATACTCCATGTGTAAGACTACCTCCGTACATGTAAATAATACTCCATGTGTAAGACAATACCTCCGTATAAAAATGTAAAGCATGTATATTATTCACACGGTCTCTAATAATATACTTTGACCATTAATTATTTTCATAATGTATTATTAACAACTATAAAATTAACGTAATATGAAAATATTTTTAAATATGAATCTAATAGTATCACATGTGTGACAAAAAAAATTATATTGGTAGTTCAATAATTAATCAAATGCTATAAATATTGACTTTACGGAAAAAAAAATAAAAATATCTTATATTTTTGTACATATGGAGTAAGATTTAACACACCAATGCAAAGCTGGAAACTATTAATTATTTGTTTCTTCCGATTGGATGCATTCACTATATCCCGTTGATACAAGCAGACAACAGGCTATGGGTCCCGGCTGGGGCCGGCAGACGCGTTGCCATTGACATCACTAGACCATCACATCCGGTCATGTCTGTTTAGTTGTTGTGTATGTCTAGATATAAACAGTTATTATACGTAGTACTGTCAATTAGCAATGAATTTGTCATGCTAATAATGCAATATTGTATTTGTATTTTTATCCCTAAAATGAGAATTACCGCCGGTTGAAAGTATGTAGCGAGACGGCCGTACGTAGGAATTTAAGGCCCCGTTACAAACTTAAAGAGAGGCTCTACATTTAGAAAATGCCAAAAAAACAAAAAAATATATTAGCGTGGCGCTCTACCTAAGTCGGAAGAAATTTTTTTAAATGATGGTTAGAAGAAGAATTATGTCATCATGCAATGATTTATTTTTTATTAAACAAAAAAATGGAATCTTCAATACCTGAAATGTATGTTCATATTATCGTCACGAGCATAGCTCTTTGAGGTGGCTATGTTACCGTCGAATATATAAGGAAGCCGAAAAAACAAGTCCGTTCTAATCAAATCAATAAAGGAGTAAAAGTTAAACTTTTAAAAAATAAAGCAAGAGACCTTTAAATACATTGGAACGCATTGAAATATAAAAATTTTGGAGCCCTATGCAGTCACCCAGGTTCTACTCCCTCATCAATGGGCCTGTGTAGCGATCTATTAAGCATCACTGAGAACAAGCAGCAATACTGGCAGCTTTTGAATTAGCTTAATAGCGTGGTTTATTAAGTCGCACGTAAAATAAAAAATTTTTATTAACACATGATAAATTAAGTATTAACTATCAGAAACTTGAAAAATAGACCTATTTGATTTTTTAGAGATAGTTTTATATAGAAAATTTTTAAAAAAATATACCGTTTAGCAGTTTAAAAAACGTGTTTATAGAAAAAGAGAGAAGAAGCCAGCTGTTTCGAACAGTATGTTAAGTTCCGTTGCTGTTCGGCAACCGACAGTGATACTCTAGCCATATCACTCTGTCGATTCAAAAACCAGTAGTGATCAGGGTTTGCAATTTAGAAATGAAATTTCCGAAATTTTGAACCTCCGGCATTTCGCCCAAAAAATTCAAAATTTTCCAAAATTTTGTGAATTTGGTCAAAATCGGTTCAAATTTCAAAAAAAAATCGTTCCGAAATTTTTCAAAATCTCAGAAATTTCGATGCCCCTGGCAGAAATAAGAAAACGAAATTACAAACCCTGTAGTGATGCTGGTTATGAATCAGCGATGACATGTCTTTCTGTGCTAGTGTATGTCTACAAGTATATATTTTCAGTTATATTATATTAGGATGTATCAACATATTGAAATACACACAAATACAGTAACACAAGCTGCATGAGAAATGCAGCTATTTATACATCCACCGAAATGGATCTTGATTAATTACACACCTAATATATCGCCTGGTATGCGCATCAATCCTATTCACTCCATCTCATTGATAGAAGTTGCAGACAGCATGCCATGGACAAATTCCCGCGGCCGGCAAGCTGCCGCCAGAGGCGTCGCCATGGGCACGGTAAGACCATCACCTGCGACCATGTCAATGGCACCGGCGTCCCAGTCGAAGCACTGGACCAGCGCCGCCACGGCCATGAAGACGATGCGCATCGCCATCGCCTCCCCGGGGCACCGCCGCCGGCCGATCCCGAACGGCAGGGTGGGCAGCACGGCCTTGGTCACGGCAGCGGCGCCCGTGCCGTCGTCGGCCAAGAACCGCTCCGGCCTGAACTCCTCCGGCGCGTCCCACACCTTGGCGTCGCGGTGGATGGCGAACAGATTCGCGACGATCATCGTGCCGCGCTTGACGTGGACGCCGCCGACGGTGCAGTCCTCCATGGCCTCGTGCGCCGGCACGATCGGCGCCGGCGGGTAGAGCCGGAGGGTCTCCTTGACGACGCACTGCAGGTAAGGGAGGTTGGTGATGTCGGACTCCTCGACCAGCCGGCCGGTGCCGATGGTGGCGTCTATCTCGGCCCTAACCCGCCTGAATACTTCTGGGTGTTTCAGCAGCGCCGCCATCACCCACTCGGTGGTCACCGTCGTCGTGTCGGTTCCGGCGGCGAGAATGATCTGCATGCCGGCATAGACATGTTGTCAGTTTGTCACAGGCAAATGGCCCCAGGTTTAAATTTTGGAAGGCTTGAAAATTAGGTTTGAAATAAAGTTGTGTACATAATTTTTAAATTTAAACAAGAAACTTAGGGAAAATAAAATAAATTCAGGCAAGGAGATTTCATTTAATTTTGTTGCTCCTATTAAATATCTTAAGCTTTTGAACGTCACCACACAAGAAATGGAGCAATTTTTTTATGTGAATAATGAAAAATCGACAGATTTCAGCAAAATAGTGATGGTGTGTTTTCAACAGATTATGGATTAATTTTGGATGATAGATGAAACTGAATTTATGATCATTATTTGAGAATACAAATAAATGAACTAAATATGGGACTGTCTATTGGTCAAACGTTTGAAAAAATAAATCCATTAATTGATTGTAGTTGTATATATATTTATAACTGAGTTGTATAAACTTATAACTAAAATTACGCGTGATTGATAAGTTAGATACAGTTACATATATTTATGACTGAGTTGCACAAATTTATAACTAAAATTGTGCGTGATCGATAATGACAACTACAATAAGTTAAAAGTACAACTTGAAACTTGCTTCCTCCGTCTCAAACTTAAGGTTCTATCTAACAGGTAGCATTGTTATTTAACAGAATCCAAAAAATCAAACGTTTGATCAATAACAAATCTGATTAAATATTAGAAAGTTGATAACTTGATTTAAAAAATTTCTAAGAAATATTAATGAAGAAAGTTTTTTTAAAAAAAATTATACCATTTAATAGTTTAAAAAATGTGTTCTTTATAATCTATAGATTATATAATCTACCAAGAACATGCCGTGAGCAAATTTTAGGATGATTGAATTAAGAAGATACTTACAAGAACGATGCCTTTGATGACTGTGTCGGTGTAATACTTTGGGTCCGATTCTTGCAACCGTAGTAGGACGTCAATGGTGCTTCTCTTCCCGCCGTCTCCGACACCGGCGTCGCGCATTCTCTTATGGCCATCGATGATGTCGATGATGAACGCGTCATGAGCAGCGGCCAGCTTTGCCGTCTTCGCCTCGACGCCACGCAGGCGATCGACCCACCATAGCCCAGGGAAGAAGTCGCTGAGGCCCAGCGTCCCGCTCACGGCGAACGTCTCCTCGACGATGTGCTCGAACCTGGCCACGTCGCCGGCGTCGTGGCGATGCTCGGTCAGAGAGCGCATCAGCACGTTGAACACCATCTCGAAGAACCTAGGGCGGAACGTCACCATGCGGGACGACGACAAAGACCCGCCGTTCTCGCCGGCAACGTCGCGGAGGATGTTCTTGACGAGGGACACGGCCTCGGCGCGGCGGTCGGCGGCGAGCGCGGCGAGGCGCCCCGCCGAGAAGAGCTCGACGACGAGGATGCGGCGGAGGTTGCGCCACCGTTCGCCGTAGTGGAGCCACACGAGCGTGGTGTGCTCGTACCCGATGTGCTTCCCAGCCAGCAGCTGCGGGCGGCCGGCGAGCGCGATGTCGTGCGTGGTGAAGCACTCCTCGGCGGCGGCGTAGGTCGAAACGAGCAGCGTGCGGCGCGCGCCCAGGCGCAGCGTCACGAGCGGCGCCGTGCCGAGCGCCGCCAGGGTGACGTGGTACGGCTTCTTGAGGAGGTGGAAATGGCCGAGCAGCGGGAGCGACGGCGGCGACTGGCTCGTCGTCCCGCCGCCGCAGTTCCTCCCGTCCTGCCGCCGACTCAAGCGGACGGCCACGAGGAAGACAACGGTGAGGAGGTGGAGGAGAACGACGAGGGCTATGTAGGTGGCTGTCGCGGCCATGGCTGGCAATGGTGTTGCATGCACTGTTGCGCACTTGCTTGGAGCACTGAAACCCCTAGAGATGTAGTATTTATAGGCCTCGAAGGCCTACTAATCCATGCAAGTACGCGAGATGCGCATCATTGTGTTGCTGGGCCGGCCGGCAGAAGGAGCTGCCGGCCGAGCAGGAGTAGTAGTGTGCAAAGTTGGCTGAGTCAACTTTTGAATGCAATTTCTTTGGCCGAGTATATGATTGGTGCGTCAAATATGATATGCTGTGCATTCTTTACTCCGTTTTCATTTATGTTAATTCCATGTACATTGCAATATTATATGAATCTTGTAGCATTTTCAACAAAATTTGGATAACTTTCAAGAGTTTCCACCAAAATTCAAGTTTGAAATTAAAAAAAATTCCATCCAAAATCTGGCCGAAATCACCGATTTTCGGTGGCTCTATCGGAGGTGGCCGAAATGAAACCCGAAAACAATAGTGTTTTGTTAACCATTTCTTATACATGATGTCAAGCAGATCGACGTACGATCTAATCACCGTTCATGTCTTTCTCTGTTGCTGTCTTCCAAAGATGTGATCTCCATTCCCGGGACGGCCTTATCATAAGTCCTCGCGGTTCTAGCTCCTGCTGAGCCAACACCGGTTGCACAGGCTGTTTCATGTGTTCCAACAATGTGGTGCTTCATCTTTCGACGGCACCGATTGCATCCACCTCTTCCTCGATATAGTATCAGTTATGATCTGATATAATTTAGCATTTCCTAAGAGATTTCACTTGATCTTTGAGTCATCATGTACCCTGCATATACACGTCTACAAGGCTCAATACAATTATCAATTATTCCTCTATCCTATTCTTCACATTCTTATCTATTCCTCTATCCTATTCTTCACATTCTTAGACCATATGAATGGCAGCTGCTCTCCTGCCCCACCATTTCATTGTTATGTTATGCCATTTATTGCACAAAGTACCAGACGAAGAATGCAAAAAATCTCCAATGTAACACTCCATCGCTATCCTTTGACTCCAAATCGTTCTAGGGCTGTGTAAACGCAGGACTTGTTAATAGAAAACCGTAGGCTAAAGACATTACAAATAGATCCAGTGTCAGCATCATTCAATGATGCAAATTTAGGACAGAAAATTCGATCGACAATCATCGTCATCGGGAAATGGCATGAGATGAAAAGACAAGCATATATGCCTAACTTACAGCTGCACATATAGTAGTATATATTCATCGACTTGGAATGGATCTCTAGGGAAAATCTTGAGCTGCAGTTTAAAGAATGTATTTCTTTCATTGTCAAATCTAAGCGCTGCAATCATATCCTCTTCATGTCATAAGAAACCTTAATATCTTAAAGAGTACTGCTCATACAGTTGCATGGCTAGATTAAATAATGTGCATACCTTATGTTATACAGATGCTGATTACAGGATGTCACTATTTGGCATTTGAGGGGCCTGGACTGGAAAATTGAATTGAATAAATATTGGAATAACCAGTTTTTACTGGCAACGGGTCTTTTCTGTTGGTGTTCAGCCATTAGGACTGTTTGGAAGTAAAAACTTCGCAAAAGTTTGAGAAAATCAATTCATTTTCCACATAGTAGAAAAAAAACATTCCTGCATCCACATAAAGCCTGCCATCTAAGCCTCTTCCTTTTTTAGATAATGGAAGGTGTCTGCGTCAAAGATGCGCATAGCCAAAGTGACACACACATACCACCACAAGAACAAAAGAGGGCAACAGGATAAACATCCAAAACCCTTCAGCTGATTATATGAAAGAAAGAAAGATCTTCTAGCCCTCACAAATTCTACATCTAGGCAATTTTTGAGAAAAAAAAGCAAACCTGTGGTAAGACCTCATGTTTTCTTCTCTTGTCTTGATTTGTGATGTTTTTCCTATATCATTCAAATGATTGGAATATTCCCATGTTTCTAATTCACTTGGTGCATATCTACCAAAGTTACCAAACACATCATACGGGCTGGGCTATGTTGGGCAGTACCTCAGATGCAATGCCTGACCTGTAGGTTAAACAATGATATTCAGCTGTTAGACACAATGCACACAATGTTTGGATGTAATAATCCAGCTAACAGCTCAAGATTTAGATGACACTTACTTGTTGACAATGTATCATACCCTACACTGGAGATGGGTATCCAAATGGCACTGTATGCTCATGCAAATGTGATGAAGGAACTAAAGTCATCCGGAAGCAGAATAGGTGGAGGGTACCTTGGTGCCCAGGAAAGCAGCAGAGCACAGGCTCAACCCCCAAGAATCTCATGATTTTAGAATTCATATGCAGCAAGAAGCATGTGCCCTTGGTACTCCATACCAACTACTGTGTCTGGATCCCCTTGAGTGTAGGGGTTTCTCTGGGCCAGCTGGCAGTACTAGCTTTGCACAGCTGAATAGCTGATGGTAGTCATGTATGGCTGGTCTCCCAGATTGAGTTGGGAAGCTTGACATCAACATCCCATAGCAAAACCAACTCTGGTGAGATTCTATACTTCCAGTCATTGACTTGCATAAAGCAGTTGATAGCATGACACTAGATCAAGGTCCCTCTTTTTTTGCCGGGCATCAAGGGTCCCAGTTCATCGTCAGAGGAGAGCTTGAGACCAACTTCATATTCTAAGTTTATTTTGTGAACTTGGAGTGGCCTAAAAACCATTTTGGGAGGGATGAGAACATTTATCACTGGACTTGGTAAAAAAATTATGAAGGAAAAGGAGTTATATAACACCCATATTAAAGCGACATAAGAACCAACCATACCTGGAAAATAAGATTTGATATTTCATTTCACATCGAATGTGACAATCTTACAGCAACAGCTGTTAGGAGCAAGAATATCAAATATCCTGCTATCACATACCATTCCGGAACTATAAAACAATGCCTCACAGTCACGATTCCTTTCCTTCCAAATGTAGCAATGACAAAACCAGGCACTCCTGTGATCTTCTGTGTCATAGCTGGCACTGATACCTCCCTTGTCCCATCATCATGAGTATAGTCTGAGAAGCTACCATCATGGGCGCTAAATACGATCCTGTGGAGACAAGAGATGTGACTAGGATTTAGAATTTAAAGTGTATTCCTGAAGGAAGCAGCTCATTAAGAATTTTAATGAACAGGAACATCAGATGATTGAGGATAATTAAACACATAATGCAAGAGCACATCTGCTAAACAGTGTGGCTAAAAAATCAAGATAACTGTTACATAGATAGAGATAGTTTAGTTGAATACATTTTGGTGGTTCAATTATACACACTGCATTCTATGGGGGCTAACCTTGGTTTAAGCGCTTGAAGAATGTATTGAGTTGAATTAGCAGGTAGGGCATGTAGTTGATCATATGACCTCCTGCCAATAGCTCCTCTGTAAGAATAGCATATGTCAAAAGATTAATAATTACAACATTTATAAAGTCCAGGCCAACAACAACCACACAATATTGGGTATTTCATGCCGGTTATTGTTCAAAATTCAAGGAAAAATCAAAACAGCTTCAATAAGTGGACATGTGAAGGTCAAATATATTTGTTATATATATTCAGAATGTACCAAATACTCTTTAGATTGTCAACTGAAAGAAATGTGTGACATATAACACCACTGGTATTAAAAAGGCATAAAGGAAATAAGTCTCTACTCATGAACCATAAAAAATACCTTTCTTTCAAACTTGAGGAAACCGGAAGTTCCGAAACAGTCCCCTCTGAGAACTTGTGAACCCCAATGGCTTCTCCATCGGAGTTATCAGGCTCATGTGACTTGTATAGTGGAAAGTGGAGCAAAACAACAGGGCCTGACCCTGATTCCATGTTGTTTTGCCTCCAAGTAAAACCCTCTCTTTCTACACTCCCCAAAGAAAAATATCCAGCTTCATTCACTACTTTCTGTTGAAAATGATGGTTTTCCTTCTCTATAACCTTCTCTATGCTGAACCGCAGGGGATTGTTTCCACAGAGCAGGGCAACTGCATTAAGTGACACAAAACTGACATTACCAATTTCAAAAGTACCGCAACCACTTGAATCCAATCCTGGTAAATGCTTAGTCACACGGTGGACAAAGCTGTTATCCAAATTGGCACATCCTCCTACATCTTTATCACCTAAGGCAATATAAAGAGGAAGGGCAGAGTATTGCCCTAATATCCCCTCGAACTGTTCAAGAACATCTATCCATTTGCTTTCCGTCAGCTCAAAACCCTTTGCCGAGATGTCCCCAAGGACTACAATCGTATCTGGCTTAAGTGTTTCAATAGATTTCTGGGAAAAAGAAAAAAACATAACATAGCACATAAACCTTTTGCACACAGCAAGACCAACCAAGATATGGCAGTAAACAATCCTATAGCCTGAAGTTGCAACATAGCTTGAGCTTTACACTTATCGACAATAGGTACTTCGAATCTCAAACACATCGCTGTTATACACAAGTAGCTTGTGGTGGAATTTACTCAGATGTCTTGAATCGTGATGGCTACCTAAAGTCCTAAAGGCTTCAAATTTTCAAATTTTGATCACTGCAATGCAGAAATTTAGCATAAACAAGTGAAACAAATAGGTAGATGGAGCATAATTAACCTCCACAATCGTGATAGGTCCAATATTTTCCATTCAGCAGTAGAAGTAATAAATGCACCTGAAAAATTAAATTACCCATTTTCCCCGCCCACTCTAACGCTACCATCAACCGAAGGCCAAACAACGAGATTTTATCTAAATTTAATAGAGATAGACCCCGACGCACAAAAGTTCGTACAAATTTGTGGCGCCCGAATCTGAATCTGATCACTTACAGCGAATAGCTTGGACATGACGTGGTTCCGGAAGAAGCGGTCGGCGTAGGTGGCGTCCGACCCGAGCAGCATCAGGTCAGCAACCATCATGACCCTCAGGTCGCCGGAGGCGGGGGCGGTCGAGCCGCCGTCGGAGCAGGTGGGAGTGGCGAGCCAGTCCTCGAAGGCGAGCAGGGCGGTGACGAGGAGGAGAGGCAGCCAAGGGCTGGGCCAAGCCGCCATCGCCGGCGAGCACGAGCCACGGGTGAACGGCAGGAGGGGACAGAGGGTATTGCCTATTGGGGTTTGGCCGCTGGGTCGCCGCCGGCCATGGACGGGCGGTTGTTTTGTTTTGCTTGTTTATTTTCTCGCGGTGAGTTGTGAGACATTTTTTTTCTTTTTTTCTTTAACCGAGTCATTGACAGTTACCAGCAGTAAGCACTTCTTTATTTTGGGTTTTCAAATTGTTGCCATATTACTGTAGTTATAAAAATTAGCGGTAGAAATATTCTGTCAAGAATTTTAAATTGAGAGATGCTCTTGTTCTATTGTTAATCTTATGTTGAGAAATCCTCTTGTTACTTCGGTTAAAGAACATAAAAAATATTTTATTAAGAATTATGCCATTCTATGCTTAACATATATCGTCTTTCAGTTATTTATTTCTTATTACCAAATAATATCGTAGTGTTAGCATGGATATGTTACTAACTTACATAGTAAAAAAATTAGCGGTTGAAATGTGGTGAATACCATAAAATAAACTCATATGCACTCCTTTCGGTTATAAACTTAACATTTAAGATAAAATTTGATCAAACTTTTGAAATGTTGGCCTTTCATACCATTTCAAATACTTAGTTTAAAAGCAAGAAAAATGATGTTGAAGGGTTGGATCCCGACTACAGTATTTAGGGACGTAGGAGTTGTCTAGTACCAAGGTATGTGTCGATATGTAAAAATAAAGCAGGACAATGAATTTTTATACTAGTTTAGTTTCTCGAGATGGATGATAGCCCTACTCCAGTTTATATGTATTGGGCGGCGGAATATGCACCGAGTACAGGGATGTATATTAACTGTCTACCTAGCCTACGAATTATGATTGATAGGATGTAGTAGTCGGCGACTTAGCGGAAAGGCTTCTCCTTGACTCTAGCTTGCTACTTCTGGGTTTGTAGGCTTAATGATTTGGTATCCTCCTCTCCTGGGAGGCGTTGTGTTTATATCGATAAATGAACCCTTCTCTAAGTAAAACTCAAAGACTCCCGAATAGAACACGGGTAAAGAAAACCTCATCGTAACTGAGTCGGACTATGGAGTCCTCCATCCGAAGTACGTTACCTTGTCTGTCCGTAACTTTATCCAAATTTGGTATTCACCTTCTGTATCTTATTAGGTATACAGTATTTCTGCTGATGTATATCTATGGATATAGGGTATACTATATATACTACACAAACAAATGATATGCGTAAATTTGCCTTCAAAAATAAATATTATAATATCTAAACTTATTAGATTTTATAAACTTATTATATCTAATGCCCCGGTTTTTGGGCCATTCAAAAACTATTTTAATAAAAACCCTATTTTCAAAAATTTTGGATCTTTGTGTGTATAATTAAGGACTAAGCGCCAAGGTCTCAATAAAATCCTTCCCATGAACCCCAAAAATTCCAATTCAAAATTCCCTCAAGATTCCGAGACACAAATTTCGAGATTCGAATGTCTCTCTCCAACCTAACCAAATTCCTTAAATAATTCAATTCCAAAATCCATCCCAAATTCTCTATCAAAATTCCTGTCAAAATCATAAGTACCAGAATTCGAATTTTGTAATTCAAATTTCCTTTGAAGCCTTCCATCCAAACCCCCTATATTTTTGATCCCTCCAAAAATTCAAATTTCCATAAAAAAACCTTTCTTCTGAAAATCCTCAAAATTCCTCTGAGTCCAAGTCCCAAAATCAAATTCAAAATCAAATCTCCCTTAAATTCCCTCTCTTGAAATTCCTTTCAAAAAGATCCCAATCCTAAATATTCTCCAAAAATTCCAAATCAAAACCCCTCCCATAAGTCTTTTTTCTGAAGCTCTGATTAAAACATTGGAATTCTGGAGTTAAACTCTCATTGAAACCCTCCCTAAGTCCTTAATAAAATTCAAACCCATTTCAAGAAAATGTCAAAATTCCAGTGAATAAGCCCTTCTTTAGAATTCCCATATTTTAGTTTGCTCAAATACCAATTTTGAAATTCAAATACCGTTTTCAAATCTCCAAATATCCCTCAAGCAAAATTCCAGAGAAAATGACAAATTTTACTATTCAAGACAGGCCGCCCCTCCTCTTTTTCCTCGGCCGGCCCATCCCCTCTCCTTCTTTCCTCTTCCCTCCTTCCCCCACGCAGCCCAAACTCCCCGGCCCAACTAACCCTTTCCCCTCTTCTCTTCTCCCCTCCCCGCACCTGGCCGGTCCAGTCCTTCCTTCCTCACTCCCGTGTGGTCCGGTCAGCTGTTTCTCCCGTGCACAGGCCAACTAGCCCACGGCCTGAACAGCCCACAGCACACACGCGCCGCACAACGCCCATGCGGCAGCCATCGTGTGCACACTCGCCGCTTCGCTCCATTCCGCTACCAGCCTAGGCCCGCCTGGCAGGCGCGTGACATGCGCCCGCCCAACCACGGCTGTCTTCCTCACTACTACAAAAACTATTTTTACAGGCGGGAGGGGTTTATTTTTACTGGTGGACTATAAAAAATTCCGTCTATAATAATAACGAGGAGCTTGTGTGGTCTAAACCCGTCTGTGAAAATTGATTTTCACAAGCAGACCTTTTTAGTGGCCGTTTGTGAAAATAGGTTTATTTTCACAGGCGGTCTGCTTAAGCCACCATCTATGAAATTTAATTTTCAAATGTGGTCTCTAGTGAGCGCCGCCAGGAAAAACAGGACGACCGATTGCGCCAGAGATATCCACAGCGAAACTCGCTAAGTATTAGCTAGTATCCACCAACACCTCTCCCTCTCCCGGCCCCCACCTCTCCTGTCTCCCTCTCCCTCAACGGCGGCAGTGGATGGAGCTCCGCCTCCTGTCAGCGGCGAGCTCAGCCTCCTAGCGGCCCTGCCCTCCCTCCCTCCCTCCAGTTCCTGTCGCCACCGCCTAATCCCTTGGGATGAGATTCGTGGATTGATGGCAGCTCTGCCCTCTATCCCTGCCCTCCCCATGGTGGTGGATCCATCGATCCGGCGGCCCTGCCCTCCCGACGGCGGGGTTCCCCAGGATAGTTGATCCGGTGGCCTTGCCCTCCCCAACGGCGGGGTTCCCCAAGGTGGTGGATCCAGCGGATGCAAGTCCCGAGGGCACGGATTGACGACGGCGGGTCTGGGAGCGGCGGATCCAGCAGCAACGAGTCACGGGCTGCGGAGGGCCCCGGCGGCGGAGTTCCTCCCATAGGCGGCGGCGGGGTCGGGCCACCAGCGACAAAGCTTGGGCGTGGCGGATCCCGCGGCGGAGCTCAGGCGTGGGGGACGCGCGGGCTGCACGGGGCGCGGGCGCGTGGCGGATCCGGCGGGCGGGACGCCGGTGAGAAGAGCTCGTCCACGGCGGCGGGTGAGCTCGTCCACAGCGCTACTCGATTTTCTTTTTTTTAGCAAAAAACTTTTTTGCAGGCGGGTGACTTAAGGGTGTCGCCTGCAAAAATCAATTTTCCCAGACAGGTCTCTTAGGGTGCTCGCCTGCAAAAATCGATTTTCGCAGGCGGTTGGAGGCCCGTCCTACGAAAATTAACAATTTTCTCTGACCTTTGGTTGTAGGCGGCTTGGCTAGCCGCCTTTGAAAACTAATTTCGAATTCTGGAGTTAAACTCTCTATTGAAACCCTCCCTAGGTCCCTTATAAAATTCAAACCCATTTCAAGAAAATGTCAAAACTCCAGTGAATAAGCCCTTGTTTGGAATTCCCATATTTTAGTTTGCTCAAGTACCAATTTTGAAATTCAAATACCGTTTTCAAATCTCCAAATATTCCTCAAGAAAAATTCCAGAGAAAATGACAAATTTTACTATTCAAGACGGGCCGCCCCTCCTCTTTTTCCTCGGCTAGCCCATCCCCTCTCCTTCTTTCCTCTTCCTTCCTTCCCCCACGCAGTCCAAACTCCCCGGCCCAACTAACCCTTTCCCCTCTTCTCTTCCCTCCTCCCTGCACCTGGCTGGCCCAGTCCTTCCTCCCTCACTCCCACGTGGTCCGATCCGCTGTTTTTCCCGCGCGCAGGCCAACTGGCCCATGGCCTACACAGCCCACCGCACGCACGTGCCGCGCAGCGCCCATGTGGCGAATTTTTACTGTTACTAATTTAATTTTTTTTAATTTACAAAACTAATTTTCGATTTGGATCATTTGCAAAACTAACCTCTTGCCGCCCTGGGCCACGGCGGTATTTAAAAACCGCCGTGGCCCAGGGCGGCGAATGGCATCCCGTCACCCGGGGCTAACGGCGCCGGCGGCCGTTAGCCGCGGGGAGGCCACGTGGATTCGCCGCCCTGGGGGACGGCGGCGAATGCCCCCAGGGGGCCGAATGCAAAATTGCATTCGCCGCCCTGGGGGACGGCGGTTTTTAGCATAGTGAACGGACGGTCCGCACAAGGATCGGACCGTCCGAATCCCAGGAGGCCGCCTGCAAAATTTTTTTTCCTTTTTTTTGATATTTTTTTCTCAACTAGCAACACGAGAATAGCAAAATCTCGTGAAGGTGCAGCTTAAACCGATGTAAGATGTGGCCTGTAGAAAATTATGAGTGTGCTTTAAAAACCGTGCTGAAACTTCGGACCTCAAAAACTCAATCTTCCCGGCCGAATTTCGTAAAATTTTTTTGGACAAACCCGACGAAGCGGATGTAAAATTTTCTGTAGATGTCCGTAGAGTGCTTATTTGCCCGATTCCGAGACCGTATGCGAAAGTTATGACTGTTTTAAGGTAGTTAGCGCGCGTTACAACAATTTGCCGTGGATTCGGACCGTCCGATCGCTGTGCGGACGGTCCTATGCATTCGCCGCCCTGGGGGACGGCGAATCCATGTGGCGTCCCCGGGCTAACGGCGGCCGGCGCCGCTAGCCACGCCTGACGGGGAAGCCATTCGCCGCCCTGGGCCACGGCGGTTTTTAAATACCGCCGTGGCTCACGGCGGCAAGAGGGTAGTTCTGCAAATGATCCAAATCGAAAATTAGTTTTGTAAATTAAAAAAAAAATTAAATTAGTAACAGTAAAAATTCCCCATGTGGCAACCATCGCTTGCACGCTCACCGCTTCGCACTGTTCTGTTGCCATCCTGGGCCCGTTTGGCAGTCGCGTGATGCGCGCCCGCCCCACCACGGCCGTCATCCTCCTTCGTCCCCTGAATTTTTGATTTTTATATTTATTTATTAAAAGATTTGCATAAATAGATTTTTGTTTGAAAAAATTGCAAAAATAGACTCCCGCCGCCCTCTGGGAAAATCGCCCTCCCAGAGGGCAATTTTATGACGTGGCTGACGGCCGTTGGCCCCCCCGCCGACGGCCGTCAGCCATTTTGCAGGCGGCCCCCTGGACTCCCAAAAACCGCCCTCTCAGAGGGCGACAAGGGGGCCGCCTGCAAAATATGCCCAAAAACCGCCCTCTGAAAGGGCGGTTTTTGGCTCCCGGGGGGCCGCCTGCAAAGTCGCCCATTTCCAGGGCGGTTTTTTGCAGGCGGCCCCCTTGCTGCCCTCTGGGAGGGCGGTTTTTAGCCCCCGGGTATAAAACCCCCCTCCCAGACTCAAAAAATGTCATAAAATTCACTCAAATTAGAAAAAAAAACAGGAGAGAGCTGAGAGGGCGAAAGCAGCGAAGCTCTGCCCGTTTGCTGATTTTCCTGCAGGTAAAATCCATTGTTCCTTTGCAATTTCTATTTGTATGTAAGAATTGATGTAGTAATGTACTAGTTATGTGTATAGTACTATATAGATCTGTAGTTTTTAGTTAATCTGTTAGATGACTTATTTTTTGTACAGATGGTACTTATAAAATCTGGAATACACAGTTTTAGATGTTAGGAGGATGGTGGTACCTAGTTTAACTGTATTTTTCATGAACAGATATGTCAAATAAGGTGATATTTCAGTTATTTCACGGGCAAGGGAATGTGAGATATGGTCTAGACGGTGTAGATCTGTCGGAGTTTAGTTCAACGGCTAAGGGTATTGATAGGCCAGCTGAGAGAAGTTTTGGATCAGTATACAACTGGCTGATGCGAGGGTTTCGACTGGACCCTCAGCTCAGCGGAATAACCTTGTATGTAGTAGTCAGTCGTGTAGTTGAAGGTTTTTTTTGGGAACTGATGCCAGTGGATTGCACTGCCACTTGGAGATGGTATGTGGAGAATGCATTTCAACGTGGCTGGCCATTGGGCATACTTGTGTCCATATATGAGAAAGATAACAACGCTGGTGCAATGCCCGTACAAGATGATGAGGGTCCAAGTACGGCGGGAGGTGATAGTGAAACAATAGAAGAAAATGAAGGAGGGAATGAAGGAGGGAATGAAGAAGATAGACAGGCAACAGGTGTGGCAGATGAGAGAGAACATATCGACACGATCGTCCAAGAAATGGCTAGAGAAGATTCTGAAAATGAGCATGCAGAGTATGATGACTCGTCTGATGAGGACAACGTGATGCCTGCAGAATAGAGTAACGAGGACTTCTCTGCGCTTACTATCTCCGAGCGGCATCATGTGCCGTGGGAGTACAAGCAGAATGAGGTCATTCAGGGGGCTAAGTACGCATATGTAGAAGATTTAAAGGAGGCAGTCAAACAATGGGCGGTGTCGCTTCAGAGGGAGTTCTCGGTCGTGAAGTCAAACAAATCAGTGTATGAAGTGAAGTGCATGAAGGATGGGTGTCCATGGCGGGTGCACGCATTCAAGGGTAAATGGAAAGATTATTGGCAAGTTTCAATCGTGACGGAGCATTCATGTTACTTGACAGGTGTTGAAAAATATCATAGAAACATGACCTCTGCATTTGTTGCAACAGAGATGTACTCTCATATTGTCAACAATCTGGGGTACGAACCAAGGTCAATCGTTAGGCATATTGAAGAGAAATTCAAATATACAATTAGCTATGATAAGGCTTGGAGGGCAAAACAGAAGGTTGTAGAGATGAGGTTTGGCACATTTGAAGCATCTTATGATAATTTGCCTCGTCTATTAGGCTGTATTCTTCAGAGGAATCCGGAGACGTGCTATGACCTGAAAGCCTTTTCATCAATTGACCATGGTAATAAAAGTGTGTTGCAACGTGTATTTTTTACACTAGGTGCTTGCATTCAGGCATTTATCCATTGTCGTCCTATCCTCTGCATCGATGGGACATTTCTGACTGGAAAATATAGAGGACAGCTATTAACAGCAATTGGAGTTGATGGAAACAACCAAGTTCTACCGGTGGCTTTCGCTTTTGTTGAGAGTGAGAACACTGATAGCTGTTATTGGTTCCTAGAAAGGGTTAAGACAGCAGTTGTACGGATGAGACCAGACGTATGCCTCATACATGACCGTAACTCCGGCTTGCTGCGTGCAATTGAGGAACTGAGAGATGGAAGTGTTGAGAAGGGATACCCACCAAGGTGGTCTGATGTACAAAGCAGATGGTGCATGCGTCATATGGGTGCTAATTTCTACAAACAATTTAGAAATAAGCACCTTATGGATCTTTTCAAGAGGCTTTGCGCCCAGAATCAAGAGAAGAAATTCAAGGAGCTTTGGAGGAAGTTGGATGAGCTGACCTCTAAACAAACAGATGAGCAGTCCAGGAGGGCTACCATTGGAGGGGATGAGGCTCCACAAGCTCTTGAACCTCTATCAACTGACGGACTTCATATGAGAAGAAGGTCTGCATCCTCAGTTAGAAAATTTTCAGATTGGATTGAGAATGAGCTAAAGGAGAAATGGGCATTGTTGTATGACAAGGATGGTTCTCGATTTGGCATAATGACCATAAATTTGGCAGAGGTCTATAACTGGGTGATGCGTGGTGTTCGAGGGCTCCCACTTGTTGGCATAGTTGAATTTATCTTGCATGGCACATGCAAGTATTTTAGAGATCGGTTCAGAGCAGCTGGCCCCTCAATGACGGATAATAATCTTTTCTTTGGAACGCTGCTCACTAAGTACCTGCAAGATAAAAGTAATAAGGCCCGAAGACATCGTGCTCTACCTCAAGGCACACAAGAACACAGATTTGAAATATTGTGTGTCGACAAGGGCATGCGCGGAATCTACCGCAAAAGAGTTGTGCAGGAGTGTGTGCTCAAAGAAGACGGGACTTGCAAGTGCTCGTGCCGAAAACCTACTCTGCTCCACAAGCCATGTTCCCATGTGATTGCCGCGAGCGGTGAGTGTGGAATCGAAGCACGTTATTTTGTCTCACCTTATTTCAGAAAAGAAGCAATCTATAATACCTGGAGTGGAGAGATATACGGTTTCGGTATAGCGGGGACATTTACTACGGAGAATCCTCAAGCTATCTACATTCCTGACCCAACAAAATTGAGGACTAAAAAAGGTCGCCGCAAGACAAGACGCATCCGTAATGACATGGATGAGTCAGAAGCCGGTGGAAGACTTAAACGTTGCTCAAAGTGTGACCAAACAGGTCATACCTATAAGAAATGTCCAAAGGATGCAGCCGGTCCAAGTGCGGCAGAAGCTGGACCGTCGGGTTCAGCCGCTGATGGTAGTCGTCCTACAGGTGAAGGCACAACTTCAAGACGACCCCGTCTTAGACGTTCTCGAACAATTGGTGGTGCTGGGGTGTAGTGTAAGTCTATACTTGATCTTTGTTGTAGAATGACATGTATCGTACTGTTGTTTTTTATTGTCATGTAACAATGCTATAAACATTAAAACTAATTTACGCTAACTCTCTATTTGTATGCAGGTATGGCGTACCCTACACCAGAGCTGCTCGACCGGGGTCTCGACCAGTCCCACCGGTCTTACCTGTCAGCCGTCGAGGGTGCCCAGCTAGGCACCTTCCGTCCATGGCCTTCACGTCAGCTCCTGCGGATAGACCCCCGGTTCCGTCAGAGGTAAGAGTTGTACGAATATTCATTCACATTATTTGTGCATATCTATGTTTTCCCCGATATTGAATACAGTTCTATATTTGGCAGGTTGTGTGAGGCTGGACTTCTTCCGCTGTGCAGGCTAGTTGAGCCCGCACCGGACGAGAGAGACCCCGCAAGGCGATGGGAAGCTGACCGGTCACTTCTGGCAGCGCTGGTGGATCGCTGGAGACCGGAGACCCACACGTTCCACCTACCGTGTGTCGAGATGACTCCCACACTGCAGGACGTGTCCTACCTGCTGGGACTTCCCCTCGCAGGGGACGTAGTCGGTCCGGTTGACGGGGGGCACGGTTGGGCGCAGGACATATCTGCTCGGTTCGAGGCCGTGCAGCGTCTACCTGGGCTTGGTATGCCGAGTTCGCTACCGCCTTACACCACGGCTGGCCCCTCGCAGGCGTGGGTGCTACAGTACACCGTAAGTCACGGATTCATTTGCTTCATAATCATCCGACCTATAAAGGAGCAGTGATGCTGACTATGATCTTCCTTTACAGCCTGACAAGCTAGACGACGACGCCGACGAATACTCGGTGCAGCGGAGCATGGAGGCCTACCTGTTGTGGCTGTTCGGGTGGGTGATGTTCACCAACAGTCATGGGCACGCGGTGGACAAGGGACTGATCCACTACGCTCGTGCGATCGCTGACAGCGAGGACGGCTACGTACCGCAGTGGAGCTGGGGATCTGCTATGCTAGCGGCGACATACCGTGCTCTTTGTGACGCGTGCACGAAGACCGATCCAGGTGCGATTCTTGCCGGTTGCCCTCTCCTTCTACAGCTATGGGCAGCAGAGCGTTTCGCGATAGGCCGTCCTCTCATTCAGCTCTCTGCCTACGAGGGCGGCCCTGGAGGCTTGTACGGGCAGTGGCCCGAGGACCGCCCGACTATGGGGACGGTATGGTGTCGCCGTGGGGTACGTAATGTGAAATTCTATGTTTACCACTTATGCACAAACACTGACGTGTAATCTTTTCTTATTTTGCAGCGTCGTTACGCCCACAACCAGGTTAGGCGGGCCTACTCCGAGTTCGTTATGGAGTTGGACCGCCTGCTGCCAACGACGTCGTCTGGGAGCCCTATAGTCCACAGGCCATCGCGGCCCGTGCACCGCTCGGACTCAGTACTCTTTTGCATGCGCGACCAGGCGTACGGTTGACGAAAATGCCGTTGGTGTTCGACATCTTTGTCGAGCCCCACTGTCCACAGCGCGTGATGCGACAGTTCGGCCTACGTCAGGTCTTCCCTATGCCATAGAGGTCGTTGTGCCGCGCGATGTGCACCGGTAAGTACAACTGCGATCTTTGTTTAGTAGTACCACTCTTAATGTACTCTAATGCACTCTCTGCAAATAGTATAATCGTAGGGACAGGCAGCCGGCGCTCAAGTGGTATCCCGACTGCAGCGGTACGTGGAGGACTGGTTGTTGGCGACGGAGGATGTCGTCGACGAGTTCCGTGCACACACTGAGGAGCATTACCTAGCATACCTCAGGTGGTACCAGCCTCGGACCCGCATACGCGTAACGTTCACCCCAGGTGATCCACAGCCACACGTCGCTGCTACGACGGACACGTATCCTACACACCGTGACCAGGACTACTTTCGCGTGGTAAGTCACTTTATCTTTGCACTTTGTCATTCCCTTTCTAGGTAGCCACGGTTCTAACACATAATCAAGTCACATTTGAAATAGGCCGACGCAGCGCGACAGATTCAGGGTGATGTCAACGTGGCGTTCGGACGGTTGGACACTGGGATCGTGCTGACTGTGGACGAGCAGAGGACGACCTTCGGGAGGATTCGTCAGGCGTTGCACACAGTGCTTCGTGCGCTCACTTGTCGCGCGGCTGACGCGGTACCTCCCGTCTATATACAGCAGCAGCAGCCACGGCCAGCAGGAACAGGACGAGGAGCAGGAGTGCGCCCACAGGGTTCCAGTCAGCCATCTGGCCCCTCCAGAGGTAAATTCTACTAACCTTCCGTTCATAATATGTTTCCTTGTACGACATGCACCGTTGTACATCAATATGCTTCCCTGCAGCCTTCACTACACCGTACCTACATCCCTCTGGAGCTAGCACGTCGACGCATGGAGTGTACCACACACGACCACACGCGCAGCTGGGCATGACAAGTGCCCCCGGTGCCACCACAGGAGGTCCTTCAGGTTATATCAAAGTTTACTTTTCTCTTGCAAAATTTCGATTTGCAATAATCAATAATTTGGTGTACATTGTTCCACTCTACAGCGCCATCGATGTTTGCTGGCGCTGACTCCTCCACGCAGGGCGCACGTGGCAGCGGTTGGGCACCGGGTCCTTTCGAGGGGGACGACTTAGAGGACGAGGACGAGGACGAGGGCGAGGAGATCCACGAGATACTAGCTGCCTCGCAGCTCGAAGGAGCTCCGCCACCACAGGCACAGGACCCACCGGTTGCCACACCCGTGTAGACGACCCGCGCTGGCCGTGCTGTACCACCAGACCGGTTGACGTACTCCCAGGGACAGGTGCGAGCGCAGGGTAGGAAGTCGAAGAGACCTAGAGGTTACGGTCCGGGCCCGTAGTACTTTGTGTCTGTAATAGTTTGTCTGTTGTATATAATGTTTTATTAATTCTACATTTCCTGATGAAACCACTTTACTTCGTTTACGCTCATCGATCAAACGACGTATTCCTCACGATCTACGTTTCTGACGAATCTGATCAAAAATATGAATTTTCGAGTGTCAACTTCACGACAAAAGTACATTCCGAGCGGTGACAACCGAACACACATTAACTATCATATAAACCTATTGATATCCAACTAGCGATGCAACTACTGTGTGAGGACGGCGCGGCCAGGAAGCGGCGACAGTATGCGCCTAGGAAATAGTGACGGCAGCCGGTACTCACATAAAAATTGATTTCAAAAATTAATTTTTCTAAATCAATTTTTTTTTTTTTTTTCGGGCATGTTGGTCCGGACTGTCCGGATAGGGTCCGGACGGTCCGGACATTAACGCTAAATACCGCCCTCTAGTTGGGCGGCAAGCCAAAAACCGCCCACCCAGAGGGCGGCAAGGGGGCCGCCTGTAAAATGGCCGGCCCCCGGGCGCATTTTGCAGGCGGCCCCCTTGCCGCCCTCTGTGAGGGCGGTTTTTGGGAGGCCGGGGGCCCGCCTGCAAAATGGCTGACGGCCGTCGGCGGGGGGCCAACGGCCGTCAGCCACGTCATAAAATCGCCCTCTGGGAGTCTATTTTTGTAATTTTTTCAAACAAAAATCTATTTTTGCAAATCTTTTAATAAATAAATATAAAAATCAAAAAAATTCTTCGTCCCCTCTCGCACGCGCAGCACGTGTTCAATCAAAAGCCCATGTGAAGAAGACAACACTTTTGCCGTCGCCTCGTCCCATCCATGTGGTCGGTAGCCAAACCCTAGCCTTCCTCTCCTTTCCACCGTCCAATCTACCGTCCAAGCCATCCTCGTCATCGCCTTGCCGCCCATGCCGTGCGCGCCAACCGTGCCGCGTCGGACATCGAGAAAAATCTCGCCCCGAAAATATCCGGCCGTACCACCGCCTCTCTAACTTGTCCCATAGCGCCGCCCCCTCGCCTCTCAATGGCTGCCCCGCCTCACTCCTCCGTCTTCCCCACCACGGCGCCGCCTTGTCGAAGCTCACGACACTGAACCGAGCTCAAGCACCGCCGCACGACTTATCCTCGCCGGTGAGCTCCTCTTTTTCCTCTCCTTCTCCAACTTGATGTCCCTAGCTAGCTACTGGACATGGCCGCGCACGCAATGACCTCTCCCCATGGCCGCACGGCCGAGCCATCTCGCCGCCGCTCACTGGACCTCGCCGCCGGCCGCCGGCGCGCCTCCAACCCTCCATCCGAGCTGCACAATAACTTCCTCGCCCCCTCCGCTGTCGCCCGCCGTGCTCACTCCCCTCAGCTCGCCTCCTTTCGCCGGCACCGCTCGGCCGCCGTGCACCGTCCGATCACCAGCCACCCCCTTTCTCTGTCTGACATGTGGCCCCTAGCTCATCTCTCTGATTCCTATGACATGTGGGTCCCCGAACCAATTAAACTTCGTTTAAAATAATGATCCACTTACACGTGGACCCTAATCCTGTAATCTCTCCCCTCTCAATGACATGTGGGCCCGCCTGTCTAACCCCTTTGCTCCGCTCTCACTGTCATGTGGGCCCGCTCCACTAATCAATTACCGTTTAAAATAATGCCCCACTGACATGTGGGCTCCATCCTCTAATCCGTCCTCCTAAACCCTCGGCCCCAGCCTGTGTTTGACTAGGCCAGGCCGAACAGCCCAGGCACACAGGCTGCTGGCCCCGCTCAGTTCCGCTTTCTGAATTTTTACTGTTACTAATTTATTTATTTTTTTAATTTACAAAACTAATTTTCGATTGGGATCAATTGCAAAACTACCCTCTTGCCGCCCTGGGCCACGGCGGGATTTAAAAACCGCCGTGGCCCAGGGCGGCGAATGGCATCCCCGTCACCTGGGGCTAACGGCGCCGGCCGCCGTTAGCCCCGGGGAGGCCACGTGGATTCGCCGCCCTGGGGGACGGCGGCGAATGTAATTTTGCATTCGTTACATTCGCCGCCGTCCCCCAGGGTGGGTTATAGCCATTCGCCGCCCTGGGGGAGGGCGGTTTTTTTGCCGGCCCCTATAAAATCCCCTTCCTGCAGTCGCGCGCGTCATTTCTCCCTTCCGCCTCCAGCGTTCGTCCAATAGAGCTGAGGGAAAGGAGGAGAAGTATAGCGGCGAAGCCCTCACAGATTTTTTAGCCGATCCAGGTATTTTTTTGATCTCCCTCTGTTATGTAGTCAATTTTTAGAAAATGTTAATTAGTAGTAGACTTGTAGTGTAATATCGATATAGTAATGAAATATTAGCGGTTTGGCATAACTATCGTTAGTGTTAAATTTATTTGGCCGTACTAGAAGACATAGCGGAGAAGTAGTAATTGTAGATATTTTAAATAAATATGCTCCGCCATGGCCATCGTTGGTATACGTCATTTTGACACGTTAGATAAAACGCTAGCGTATATAACTTTATTAGCGCGCTGGTCAAGTTTGTAAAATATAGAACGGTAATAGTTTGACTCATACGTATAGCTTTTTTATGGAACGCAATATTGATTAGTACAGATTATAAAATCTTTTTTGTGAACAGAAATGGCAAATATAGAGTTGTATTCCGCGATATATCACGGTGAGGAATGTCAGACAAGGAATATATGGGGTAGATTTTATCGGAGTTCAACGTAGCACAAAAGGAAATTAAGCTCCAGCTGAGAGAAATTTTCCTGGAGTTTACAATTGGTTTAATGAGGGGATTCCGGAGTAGATCCTCAAGTAAATGCAATTACGGTGTACGCACTGGTTAGCTGGGCTGTGGAAGGTTTTTGGTGGGAATTGATGCCAATAGATTCAACGGCCAGCTGGGTATTTTTTGGTGGAGAGTGCACTGCAGCGAGGATGGGCAGGAGCATCCTAGTGGTAGTGCATGACGTGGTCAGATTGATCAGGCTGGTCCGAGTACAGCGGAAGGGCCGATGAAACAGGGGAGCAAAATGAGGCAGAAGATGAGGGTGCCGGAGAGGAAGGAGGCCAAGAAAGACATGGGCCGGGGGTGTTTGTAAGATGAAGGGGAGAGACACCCAGGTCTAGTACAAGGAGATGGAAATTGAAGACTCAGAACCTGAGCATATGGAGGATGATGATTCTTCGGAGGACGATGTACACCCGGCAGAATGGGACAACGAGGACTTCTCCGGACTCGTTGTCTCAGAGGGGCACCACGTGGCATGGGAGTATCGGCAGAATGAAGTGGTGCCGAAAGGGCGCTAGATACGCCGAAAAAAGCACAGTTGAATCAGAGGCTGTGAAGATGTGGGCCGTGTCACTTGGGAGGGAGTTCTGGGTATCAAAGTCCACAAGATCGGTGTACGAAGTGAAATGTGCAAGTTCAAGCGATGGATGTCCATGGAGGATGTAGATCAGGAAGAAATATGACGACTGTTGGTCCGTGTCAATCGTGACGGAGCACAACTGCCATCTTCCGGGTGTTTCAGAAGTACCACAAGAACATATCATCTGCATTCATCGCTTCAGAGCTGTATTATGCTGTTGTGGAGAACCTCCGGTTCGAGCCCAAGTCAATTATCAGCCGCATCGAGGAGAAGTACAAGTACACCATTACATATGCCAAGGCATGGAGGGCCAAACAGAAGATAATTGAAATGAGATTCGGTAGTTTTGAAGCTTCGTACAATAATTTTGCCTCGTCTACTGCAAACCATCTGTGCGAGGAATCCCTGGCAGCTACTCCGAAATCAAAAGTTTCCCATCGTTAGCAAGTCCTGGGCAGAGCGTCCTTCAGCGGGCCTTCCTCTCTCTGCAGGCGTGCATGTTTGCATTTCTTCATTGCAGCCATTCTCTGCATCGACGGCACGTTCCTAACTGGAAAATACAGAGGGCAATGTTGACGGCAATCGGAGTAGACGGGAACAAACCCAGTGTTGCCAAAGTGGCCTTTGCCTTCATCGAGGGCGAGAAAACAGAGAGTTGGTACTGGTTTCTGAAGCTAGTTAAGGAAAGATGGTGGGGATGAGGCCAGATGTATGTCTCATACATGACCGTCATCCAGGGATGCTGCGTGCAAATTCAGGAGCTGCGAAACGGCTGCGCAAGACCAAGGGATACCTCCGGTGTGGGAAGATGTGAAGAACAGATGGTGCATGCCTCATATGGGCGCAAACTTTTATAAGCAGTTCACAAACAAGGAGCTGATGGCCATGTTCAAACGTTTGTGCGCCCAGAATCAACAGAAGAAGTTCAATGAGCTATGGAGGAGACTTGATGAGCTGACAGCCAAATATAGACGCGAGAGTTCTGCAAGACCCCCAGCTAGAGGTGTTGACGGCCCTGAAGCTCTAGATGCACTTCCCACTGATGACGGTACATTCAGAAGGAGGCCCGGTTCCCGGTTAGCAGATTTTCGCAGTGGATCAAGCACAAGCCGAAGGAGAAATGGGCATTGCTGTACGATGAAGGTGGAGCAAGGTACGGCATAATGACCACGAACCTTGCAGAGGTGTACAACTGGGTCATGCGTGGTGTTCGGGCAACTCCCCTTGTTGCCATCGTGGAGTTTCATCTATATAAAACACAGACGTACTTCCACGACAGGTGCAGACAGAATGGCCCATCTATGGCCGATGAAAACCTTTGGTTCGGCACCAAAATGATAGAGTACCTTGAGGACAAATGTAAGAAGGTAAGAGAGCACCGAGTCCGAGTGCAGGGCACACGAGAGCGTAGATTTGAGATATTGTGTGCCGACAGGTCCAGGCGTGGCATATTCGCAAGGAAGCCTATACAAGAGTGTGTCCTAAAGGAAGATGGGACATGCACGTGCTCCTGCCGGAAACCAAGCTTGTACCACAAGCTCTGTTCTCATGTCATTGCCGCTTGCGGGGAGTGCGGCATTGATGAACGCCAATATGTGTCTCCGACTTCAAAAAGGAAGCAATCATGCATACATGGAGTACGAGATCTTTGGTTTCGGCATCGTCGGCACTTTCACTGAAGACAAGTCCAGTTTATTACATCCCTGACCCGACGAAGGCAAGGAACAAGACAGGGCCGACGTCGGACACGGAGGATAACGCAATGATATGGACGAATCCGAGGCCGGCGTTAGCACTCACGTTGCAGTAGGTGTGGAGAGGAGGGACATACGCTACAAGAAGTGCACGAAAGACGCCGAGGCCCAAGTGCAGCGGAAGTTCCTATGGAAGGATCAGGCGCCGACGGAAGGCGGCAACTGGGGAAGGCCCACTGATAGGCAGCGTCGTCGCAGGCGTCCTCGGTGCACCTTCGGGTTATGTTGTCTAGTATAGCACTCGTTGATGATGTAATCTCCCTGTAATGTGTTAATTTTCTGACTGTAATGCACTATGTTTTAATTGAGCTAATCCGTTCCGCTTCTTTTTTCTTGCAGGTATGGACTACCAGACACCTGAGCTGCTAGAATCACGCCACCGATCAGTCCCACCGGTCGTTTCTCCTCGGCGGTGGCAGAACTCGAGCTCGGTACCTTACGTCCTCGACCTTCCAGGCGACTACTTCCCGTGTGACGACAAGGTTCACGACTAGGTACGTACGAACGTTGTACTGTGAATCTGTATATGTCAACTTACTACTTACTTTGTTTTTGATTGTCAGGTTGCGGGAGGCAGGCCTTCTGCCGCTGTGTAGGTTTGGTAGCAGCCGCGGTGGAGCCGAATGACCCGACGAAGAAGTGGGGTATCGACCGGTCGCTGCTCACAGCTCTTGTGGACCGGGTGGAGACCGGAGACGCACACTTCCACCTCCCATGCGGTGAGATGGCCCCACGCTGCAAGGACGTCAGCTTCTCCTTGGGCTGCCTCTAGCAGGCGATGCGGTGGGGCCAGTTGATGGGCTGCCAGGCGTGGGCGAGAGGAGATCCTACAGCGGTTCGCGCCCGGTTCACCGTGCTCCGGGGTTCACCCTCGTCGGCGACATTCTCCCGTACACGCATGCGGGCCCCCCTCAGGCTTGGGTATTGAGCTACACGGTAGAATGCTTTCTTGTTGTTTTATGTTCGTCCTTCAGTCCGTACTAGAATTACAGTGTCAACTTCGTTATATGTTACCGCAGTCTGATCAGCTAGCACCGGAGGCCGACGCGTACTCACTGCAGAGGAGCCTGGAGGCGCCTGTTGTGGGTGTTCGGGTGGGTGATGTTCACCAACTCGCACGGCCACGGAGTCGACAAGGGCTTGATCCCTTACGCGAGGGAGATAGCCGACGCCGAGGACGGTGCTGTTCCCCAATACAGTTGGGGATCGGCAGTCCTTGCCACCACGTACAGGGGTCTGTGCGACGGCTGCAGGAAGACCGAGCTAGAAGCGGTCTTCACGGGTTGTCCACTCCTCCTACAGTCTCTGGGCGGCAGAGCGGTTCGCGATCGGCTGCCCGTTGTGGACACAGTCCGTACGAGGCGAGCCTGTACGTGGGGTGTCCCACCGGAGGACTATCCGACGATGGGGACGGGTGTGGTGCCGTCGTGAGGTATGTTCGGTGTTAGAACCGTTTCGGTTTTTTATTTTACTTGGACTAACAAGAACTCTTTTCCTGTTTGTAGCGTCGGTACGCTCACGTGCAGGTGCAGAAGTCGTATCCAGACTTCGTCATGGAGTTCGACAGGATCACGGACGACGACGTTGTTTGGGAGCCGTACAGCGCCAAGGCGAGGGACGCGCGTGCGCCGCACGGGCTGTCGTCCCTCTACACAGGGACCAGGCGTACTGGCTGACGATGACGCGATGCTGTTCGACATTTCTGTCGAGCCACACTGCCCGCAGAGTGTGATGCGGCAGTTCGGTATGCGACAGACCTTCGGCCATCAACAACGCAGGGGCGTACCGCAACACGTTCATAGGTATATGTGGAAATGAATATTCCGTATTGTTATGCATTGTGTCACCGGTTGTGCTCTGCAGGTTAAATCGGCGCGGCTAGGCCGCCGGTAGGCTGTGGAGACCCACCGTCGTCGACTACATCAACGACTGGCTCATAGCCACGGAGGACGTCATCACGGAGCTGCACCCCTACACAGCCGCTAGGTACGAGCAGTACCTTTCCTGGTACCAGGCCCGTACCAGACTACGGGTGACGTACACTCCCGAGGCTCCACAGACGCACATCGCGGGGGTGCGAGACGCATACCCGACGCACCGCGACCAGGACTACTTCCGCGCGGTGAGTCAATGGTTTTCATACTATTTTCAATGGTAGGTGCCACGTGCAACTAACCACGCATGTCCTGCTGAACAGGCGGACGATGCTAGGCAGGTCCACACGGAGCTGGACCTACTGCGGCAGCGCCTACAGGCTGGCATCCCTCTCACTTAGCAGGAGCAGACGATCACGTTCGACCGGATGTGCAACACGATGCGCTCGGTCGTCCGTGCTCTGAGTTGTCGCCGTCCCGATGCAGTCCCACCGATGCAGATACATATGCGAGGTCCCCCATGGTGAAGGGACATCGGCAGGAGCGGCGGGTTCTGCAGGGGCCAGTACGTCGTGGGGAGCAGGTCCTTCTGGTACCGCGGAGGATCGAGGTCGGCAGCCTCCACGATCGGGCGAGGATTGTCAGGTACGTCAGGATTGAACCTATTCTACATAACTAACTGCACTTTTTATGCGGCTAACGCGAGATTTTCTTTACCAGACCCACGCAGCGGATCTCACCTCCACTGGGGGACACTGGCGGGGATCTGCCCGAGCACCTCTGCTTGGATCTCTACCAAGGATGACCTCCTTCCGGAGCAGGACGTGATCGGGTCGTCACAGCTCGGAGGTGCACCGACACACAGCCGCACGACGCCGGTGCTTCCCTTGCTGCTCAGGCGGTCCGAGCCACCCGTGGGGTACCGGCGGACCGCCTGACGTACTCGCGCGGGCACGTGCGAGCGCAGCCTAGGAGGACGAGGAGGCGTATGACCTAGGGGCTATTGTTGTATTTATTTATTTATAGGTCTCGCATTACTTGTTTAAATTTGTCATGTCCATATTCACTCCTGTAGACTCGATCCCATCCTTCAGATACATTGTACTGCCTAACAATGTAGTCTCGCTTGTTGTATTTCGTACTATGGGTGTCGCATTCATCATGCCGCAATGCGAATGGCTCGCATCTACCTATTATCATGTTATTAAAACGGACCGGCTATTACATGTCATTAATTAAGTTTTACAAATAAACTTGATAAAATGATCAGCACGATTTTTACAAACCAACGCCACCATCGTCGATTATAAAAAAAAAAACTTTCAAAAACATACCCTAAACACGATTAAAACTAAATTTTGTTAAGCGTGTAGGCGAAAGACGGGGAGGAGTGGATTGCGAGTGCCAATCCAGACATACGAGGAGTGGAAATGCGAGTGGCGATCCGGGAATACCCTCAGTTTGACAAGTTCTTTTCACGACGTGAACAATATATGATATTTGGTTTTTTTTAAACATCGACTCAATAAATGCAATGGCACAATAAATAGAATTTAAGAATTTAATTTTGACAAATAAATTTTCAAAAATTTTGGGGTTAAAAATTAGCAACAAAATTTTCAAATTTGGTAATTTGCAAATGGCTCCAGGGGGCCGAGGCCTGGGCTGGGCAATGGTCCGATCGGGAGGGAACGGTTCGATCGGACGGTCCGATATCTAATCGGACGGTCCGATCCCTGTGCGGACGGACCGTCCGATTGCTGGGCGGACGGTCCAGTGGATTTGCCGCCCTGGGGGACATTCGGCCAATGTAATTTTGCATTCGGCCCCAGGACGGCGGCGAATGTAATTTTGCATTTGGCCCCCTGGGGGCATTCACCGCCGTCCCCCAGGGCGGCGAATCCACGTGGCCTCCCCGGGGCTAACGGCGGCCGGCGCCGTTAGCCCCGGGTGACGGGGATGCCATTCGCCGCCCTGGGCCACGGCGGTTTTTAAATCCCGCCGTGGCCCAGGGCGGCAAGAGGGTAGTTTTGCAAATGATTCAAATCGAAAATTAGTTTTGTAAATTAAAAAAAATTAAATTAGTAAGAGTAAAAATTCTCCGCTTTCTCTTGTGCTGGGTCGAAGGCTGTTGAGCCAGCCCAGTAAGGCCGCCGGCCTCTCCTCTCTCTCTCTCTCTCCGTGGGCCAAGTCCACCATGCGCCCTTCCCTCTCTCACTGACAAAGGGCCCTACTTGTCAACCGAAGAAATTTCCCTAAGAATATTCCTTTTCCGATTAAATAAATCCTTTCGATTTCCAAGAAAATCCCTTAAACTTCCAAAAATCATATCTTCCAATCCGTAACTTTGATCGACCCCGTTCAAGTCTCCAAATTTTTCAAACATTAAGATCTATCTTAGGCACTATTAGTTATTAATAATAATATTTTATTTTTAGGGCTTTATGTTTTTCTCTCATTTTGAGCGTAGTCTCCGTTTCGGAAATCTTCGGACATCGGATTTCGCGAAGATTTGAAGAGGAAGATAGAGGCAAGTCACCCTTTGATCATATTGCTCCCAGTAAAATGATTTGTTTGCCAAATTGCATTTTAGTGCACACGTTAATTTGATCAGCCTCGGTTCACGCGACGAACTGATGGACCTACCTAATAGTTGCATTGTTCCTGTAGGATGTTGACAACCCTTATACATTGTCGCTCTATGTCACACCTTGAAAATCGGCCTAATTAAAAACTATTTTGGGTAATTAGAAATACAAGAATACACCAAAAGTTATTTGTGAAAGTGTTTGAATAAAATTCTGAAATTTCCAATATTAAAAATCCCTAGACAAAATTTTAATTAATGCTTGGATGCTTTTATATTCCCTAGGGTTTTGTCAAAATATTTTAAGCATTTAAGTATTTATAATAATAAATTTTCTCTCTGTTTCATGGTGGTTTTTGCCTCTGGTAAATTCCTCATAGTTTAATTAACTCTCTGAAATTTTCTCGAATTTGTTGGAGCTCTAGAATTAATTTAAATGTAATAAAAATCATTTCAGTAATTAAATAAATAGAAAACAAATTTCTTTTCTTTCCTCAATCTCAGGTTGTTTCTGATCCGATTCTTTTCTCTCTCTCTTTGGCTTAGACCTGTGTTCCCTCCTTTATCAATATCTCATGCCGATCCCAAAACCCTAAAATCTCCCTCGAAATCCCAAGTCTGGAATTCTCGGGTTTAACCAATTTCGAAACCTTAAAATCCCTATGATCCAAGATTCTCAATATCCAAAATTCCCCAAATACCCGTTTTTCCTTTTAAAAATAAATCAATGATAATTCCTCGAAATTCCTTTTCGTTGAAACAAATCCAAACCCCGGATATTCCCAGATTTGCCCCATTGCAAGTCTCCATAAAATATTCTCGTCAATTCCTCTATTCCTAGAATATTTACAATATTCTGAATATTCCATAAACAACTCTTGATTTCTTGATTCTCAAAACATTCTGATATTTTGAGCGTTCGAATCTTCCTTAAAGTATTCCCCGTTTCCAAATCTCACAAAATATTTTCCGTTTTCCGAATCCCCAAAAAGATTCATATATTTTGGATGTTCAATGATTCCTCGAATATTCCAATTTCTCGATCACCGTAAAATATCCTCCAATTTCTAAAATTCCAGATTCTATAAATATTCCTAAATTTTTTGATTCCCAAAATAAATGTCCCGATATTGCATTCCAATATTCCCCATGGAAATTATCCTTAATATTTCCAGAAATCCTTGTTGATTTTATATTTCTCTTCAAATTTTCCAATTTGGGAAAATTCCAGAAAAGTCTTTTCCTTCTCTTCTTTTCCTTTTCCTTTTCCCTATTTTTCCCCTTTTCCCCTTTTTCTTTTCTTTTCCCTCTTCTTTCTCCCAGCCTTCTTCCTCCTTCATCTTATTCTACCTCTAGTTCTCTCTCTCTCTCTCTCTCTCTTTCTCTAGCCGAGCCCGGGTTGCCCTCGGTTTGGACCTGGGCACGCACCTCCCTTCTCCCCGGCCTGCGACGCGCCAGCGCGCCTCGGCCCGCTCCACCGCCGGCTCGGCCTGCGCAAGCCGCTGCCACCTCGTGCGCGCCCTCCGCCATAGGACTCGGAACCAAGCGCCATCTCCGCCGCGCCCTAGCTCTGTATCCTCTCCCCATAAATAGCGCCGCCCCCTCTCACCCGTGCCCTAAATCCCCGCGCCGCCCTAGCCGCGCCGCCGCCTCTGCTTCCCAGCCGCCGCCGCTGCGCCTCTGTCTCCGGGTGCCACCGCCGACCGTTCGTTGTCGTCGACGCCTCTGCGACCTCCCGCCGTTGGTGAGCATTCCCATCCGAGCCAGCGCCCTCCTTTTTCCCTCTCCAATCTGTCGGCCGCATCGGGTCGTCGCTCCTCTCTGTGCGCCGTTGTCGTCGTCACCATGCCAAACTCCCGGAGGTCCTCAGAAGACTCGAGCATCCCTGGGTTCTTTCCTCTGCGCCGCCGTCGCTCGCCGCCTTCTCCATCGCCTGCGTCGCCGCTCTTCACCGCCGTTGTCGCCGTCGCGCCGGCCGTCACCCCGTCCTCTTCGGCCGAGCGCCATGGTGGGAGCTCGCCTCCCCTGTGTCACTGCCATGTGGCCCCCGACATCCCCTCCTCCTGTGCCGATGACAGATGACCCCCACCGGCGCATCCCCTCCTCTGGGTGACATGCAGACCTCGGTGAACAGTATCCAAACAGATCTCAGCCGTCCGTCGTCTTCAATCTAATATGGGCCATCTGATCTTCATAAAAACGTCGATCAGACCTCGTCTGTCCGATCTATTCTAATTTAATCCAAGCCATCGGATTTCCTTTAATTCCCCGGATAATGCCACGTCAGCCCTAGTTTGCCATGTCGACATCCACCTCACCAACCACCTCATCCAGTCCACTGGCCCTTCTGTTCCCAAATCCATAAACCAAGTTCACCATGAGCCATCACACTGACCAGTGGGCCCTACTTTCTTTTTCCTATTTAAGAATAATTTCTTTAATAATTTAATTCTGAGAGAATATTTCAAGAATATCTTTTTTCCAATTTCTTTCTAGATTTTCTCTGAATTCGAACATCGGGAAGCTGTAACTTTTCCGTTTGAACTTCGATTCGACCCGCTTTTCCTAAATTCATCTAAAATTATGATCTATATGTTTATGTATTTTTTATGTACTATTTATTTGAAGTTTCTTAGGGTTTTTTTGTTTTGCGTGTAGTTGCGTATTTTCGTCGTTTCGGAAAGTCGCAAAGTTTGTGAAAGAGTTCAGAAGACATATTGAAGGCTTTTCTATTGCAAGGCAAATCACATGACAATCCCTTTGAGCATGGTAATACCAGTTGTAAAAATTATTTTATTTTAATGTTATTGCATGTAACTTTTAGAATGTCATTATACAGGTATTTAATTATTATTCCTATACTCCTTGATTATAGCCACTTTGATATTGATACTTTTACCTTGATACACTGGGTAATTAATATTGACTAACTAGATAACTAATTAATGGTATAGCTAGATTATTTAGGATTTGCTTAGTCATACCTAGAAACTTTAGCGTCATTTAATGTGGGATAATTATTGATTTACCAATGATTAATTAGTGATTAATAGCTATATTTTCATGACAGATGGTTATGGTTGGTTAAAACTTGACTAAAGGTGGGTTGTGAACATATGGAATGATGATGTTGTTAGTGGTACTCATGATAATTAAGGACCGGTCCGCGAGCTACTTGTTGCGAAGCAATACCATACTAACCACAAGTTAGAATGGGTAATGGCGGGATTTGAAGTATGACGAGTTAATAGGAGACACCACGGTTTTGTTTGTGGCTGATATAAGCCTACACATGGCAGTTGTCAATAAGTCTATGAGTTCGTTGTCAAGCAATCTTGCGGGAAGGCATTGATCACCCCTACCGGAGACCAGAGGCTTGGTGGAAGACACTCCTATGTGCAAGTTACATGGATGGTCTTGTCACAATTTCTATTCGAGTACTTTCGGGTATTACGACGCATAGCTAATATGATGTTGAGATTGTGTCTTGTGGGTAAATTGATATATCTCTAACCAGAGGGTTAGAGTAAAACTGTTCGAATAGCGGTGCCCACGGTTAATGGGCGGCCTAGTAATGTTTTTCGTGATTAGTCCCACACTACTCATGGAAATGAATGGTGGAAACTTGATAGCTCTAGTTTGGAGAGTTATGGTTTTGGGCCTGAACTGCATTGGAGTGCTGTTCAATGATTGGTTCAATGTTGATATTACTTAAACTATACTATTTTGCAATATTTTTAAATGTTGTTTTATGCAAATAAGCTATACTATGCCTTTCCTTTGGAATCCCATTGCATTATTTTGTATTCCTTATGTGGCTTGTTGAGTACGGTGGGTGGTACTCAGTCTTGCAATATTACTATCATCAGAGTAAAAATTTGCGTGGAAGGAGAAATCATGGTGTTTGGCTTATACCCCAGCTGAACCGCTTGTGGGCTTGGAGCTAAAGCTTTGCTAGGTTGCTGTTCTACTACTGGTTTTCTTCTGTGTAAGAACTAAGTGTCGCTTTTATAAGTATTTATCATTATTATGTTTTGGTTATATTTATCAAATTATCGATTTGTGTACCTCAGTTAATTCTTGGACAAGGATTTAATGCAGAAATTAGCTTTGGAAGTTTTGTTGAATTTCCGGGCGTGACACTCCACCTTCGTGGCACCTTGGTAACGTGCTCCCGAGCCGAATCGATCGTTTTCACCCCCAACACTTGCTTGTCGATTTGGAAAAGCTAGTTTCTAAACTTTTGTAAACTCAACACATGGTGTCGGCGAGTTTGTGAAATAAAAATGATTTACAAAAATTCGCGATGCAAAGTGATCGCCCTGGTGGGGATGCTTTGTATTCGCATATAAGAACCGATTCCTTGAGGAATTTCACTGATGATAATATAGTGCGGCCACACGGGTAGCATGGGACGCCCCTGGTGGAGTATTTAACGGGAACAGTGTTACCTCGTATGCCAGTAGATGTGGGACGCCGAGATAAGATGTTTGAGGATATCTCGGGTTCCTGAGTAGAGTAAGGATAGAGAAGCTTGCCAAGTACTCAGTCAAAGTATTTGGGGTATTTGATAATCCAAGTGAGAAGCTTGATTGAGATTGGTTTGACCCATCTATTAGGCATGAGGTACCTTGGGATGGTTCCTGAAAGGCTTTATCGCAAACCTCCCCCACTTGGCCAGTGAGGGAGTAAGCTCACGTTGTGTGGCTAAAGCGTGCACCTCTGCAGAGATTTGAACTGTTCAAACAGTCGTGCTTACGGTCATGGGCCATGTGAAGTGATTCCTTTAGCGTATATTTGGTTTACCTATGATTTGCGAAAGTGATTTGTGGGTGGGGAACCATTACAGAATCAGCCAAGATGGCTGATGGATGACTATTATGTGGTCTAAAAGAGACTTATGTGGACCGGGATGTTGAATGGCATCATACATTAGGCTTCCCAAGGGAAGTAGAGTGTTGCGAGAAATCATAGATGGCTCGAGGAGCCAAATAGTTTGAGATATGAGATGAGTTGAGGTCCTGGAAAGGATGAAAGTGAAAGAAAAATAATAAAGAAACGATGAGATGAAAGTTGCCTGATGGCAGTCGACTCGGAGCCGGTGTCGTGGTCTGGCAACCAGTATAGGAGTGGATATTTCCCTGGTAACTTTAATCAAGTAAAACTTGCTTCGTCCGCTTGAGTTGTTGCAAAGAAATTCGCGGACAGGAACGATGCGAGAGCCTCTTTCCAACTGTATTTTGATCAACCCATACTTAGAGTTTTGAGAAATGTTTCAAAGTAAAAAGGTTTGCGAAATAAATTCCAGCCTTCCTGGTAGCCTGCATAACTTACTTTTCTCGTGACTTGCTGAGTACGTATGTACTCAACCCATATCTTTTTTTCTCCTTTAGGAAGAGTGAAGTCGAAGTAAAGATTAGGGTTTTTCCTAATCTCAAGCTGTTACTTGTAAATTGGGTTCTAGATGCGCTAAATTCCGCTGCTGCTTCTCTGCTTGCCGGTTATATTCTCAGAGTCATTCCGAAGGTGCGACCTCCTATAAGGTATAATATATATATATATATATATATATATATATATATATATATATATATATATATATATATATATTTATTTATTTATTTATTTATTTATTTATTTAGTTAGTTGTTACGGTACATCTCCGTTGATCGTGGGTATCAGTAAGGTTTTCTGGGAATGGTACCGGCGTCGCGGTTCCATGGAAGTTAGTTCACGTCAATCTTCTGCGATACATCCTCTCTGGTGTCACTGTAGGTGGTACCAGCGCAGGGTGTTATATTATATTTCAAAATTGATTATCAAGATTCAAAATTTTCACTGAATCTTATCCTGTTAGTCAAACGTTTATGACTGGGTATTCTTTTAGGCATCTAAATCATCATAAATGCGAATGGGATCCTTTGCCATCACCGTTGTGCGGTAAGCGAGTAACTGCCACTTGGGCCCCAGTCAGCAGAGCATATGTATCCTCAACTCATTGATGTTTCTGGATGCTTGCCACACCAAGACTTTTAGCACACCAAGACTTTTCCCGTATGCTATAGTATAGTTCATGTCATATATTAGAAGACATCAATGCAATGTTGAAAGATACTTTCATCCCAAAAGTATTTTATTTATATGTATTTCTATACAAGATTGTTGCCAGGCAGATTCAATGCAATCCCACCCGCATAAATGTTAAGGAGTGAAAAATATACAAGAACAGTCCCAGTAGGTAATTTGTCTATACATATACAAGACAACTTTTGTCTCTTTCAATATATTATCAGCCCAAGGAGTTCATAGAAGTGAACAAAAATAACCAAACAGCTGGCCGATTCTACGTACATATCACTATGTAAACGTTGTAGGAAAGCAAGTCTATAACTGTGCAAATTGGGCACTCCTTTAGAAAAATTTCAATATTAATTGGAGTAGTGAATAGATCTTGGAGTTGGATTATAATAACATAAATTATAAGAAGAGTCTACGTCAGTTAAAATTTACTAATTGTTAACTTAGAACTTTGCAATTAAATCAATAAAATTTAAAGTAGATACGAGTATAAGACGACAACTTCATATTTATTACTCCCTCCGTTACATCTTTAAATTTGATCAAGTTTATAGCAAAATATAGCAACATCTATAACGTCAAACTAGTTTCATTAAATCCAAAAATGAATATATTCTAATAGTATATTTGTTTTGTGTTGAAAATATTGCTATATTTCTCTATAAATTTAGTTAAACTTAAACAAGTTCATTAATATGAAATAGAGGGAGTAGTTCTGACTTATAACTTCGTATTTGTTCATTAATTATGATTCAAATTGGCTATTAATTTTGAAGTTGAAGTTACTCAAATGAGGCTTAAGACAAGTACAACTCAATAGTCATTAATTCCAAATTTCAAAATTATTTAATTAAGAAAAATGGCCATGTTTGAGATAGATTATTGAACGAATTATTGTCACAGATTATCAATTTATTATAGAGATAAATTAAAAATTTTAAAAAATAAGCTTAACAAATAGCTAAAAATAAGTGGTCCAAACAATCCAATAGAATTTTTTTTTCAGAATATTTTCTGACACGTAGAGCAAATAATCTATGTTAATAATCCAGTGAATAAGCTGAAAAAACTAGAGCCAAAAGTGAGATTCTACCATAAATTCACCTTTGATTCAAATCTCAGATTAACAAATTACGAACATAGTTCTATACATAATTTTAGTCAGTACTCAGAGTTTCAACCATGGGTTTCATGTAGATAATATCTACAATATCCTCTGTTCTTAATAACCTTCTTATACACAAGACTCTATCATGCAAGTTGCAAGGGGATTCTGTTCACGACACGTCGCCATGGTGACACTGCGGCATCGCGGATTTGTCGCTGCCGATCCGGGCGTTGAGGGAGTAGTAGCCCTTCCTGATCTTGCCGCCGCCGTCCGCGTCCATCTCGACGGCGAACACGCCGCAGACCGGCCGGTGGTCGGAGAACCTCGACTCGCCGCGCAGGTACTGCAGCTGCTCAATGCCGTCTCCCTGCCACAGTATCCGGTCGCACCTACACTGCCATGGGAGGTAGTCAGAAGAAAGCTCGACGGAATCCATGGGTATCATACCAACGGTGGCCGGCCGGCGGCCCGGCGCGTTGTTCGTGCCGTGTGTACCATGCGGGCGTCCTCCGTTTCTTCTTGGACTTCGCCGTCTCGCCGGCGTACGCGTCGGAGTTGTGCGTATACTTGTACGTCGGCGCGAAGCAGATCTTGCCTTCTCTCCAGCCTCTGAACACTCTCCCTGCTTCTCTCTCGATCATCAGCTGCAATTAATTCATTGACCAGAGTTTGAGCAATTCTGTTCTATCTGAAGAAATTCAGCAGTTCACCAGCATCTGAAAATGGAAGACTGTTTGTTCATATGCTTACCTGATCTTTCTCCAGTAGAGCGTCCCAGTCATTGTCCTCGAGTAGTGTTCTTGTCTCGTCGTAGCTCAATGCGACTCGGTAGTTCAGATCGCCAAGCCAGATCATTCGACTGATTGAGAATTTGTGGTTGAAAATGGAAGCAATTAATCCAAGATTGTTACTACTTGTCAGTGCAAGATTGTCATCACCATGGATGGGTGGGAGGTGGGGTGGCGAAGCTTTGCTTACTCATGGTCAAGAATCCTCTCCGGGACGCGACGGCCGGCGGCCGGCGCTGGTCGACAGGCGCGCGGGAAATGCGCGCTCTTGAGGATCTCGGCGACGTCGGCGTTCCGCCTCAGCTCGTCGCCCTCCTTCTCGCCGGAGGCGAGGTGGCTGCAGACGAAGCAGATGCTGGTGTGGTGCAGCGTCATGCTCATGGCGATGCAGCCCTTGTTGCCTAGCCAGCCCATGATGCCACGGCCGACGCAGTCACCCGAGGTGGCCGACGTGCTCGACGAGCTCCTTCGTCACCCACACCGACAGGAAGAGCCCCACCATCTGCTTGCTCGCGATCAGGCAGTAGCTCATGCCGCCGCCGCCTGGCTCGCTCTGCGCCTCCGTCGGCGCCGAGGTGGCGTCGTCGCTGTCGTCGTTGTCGACTCCGATGGCCGGCGCCGTCTCGCCGGCGGTGCTCGTGGAAGCAGCTGCGGTCGCGTCGGCGCGGTACACGGACTCGCGTATCTCCGCCGCCAGGCGGCGCATGGAGGAGTGCTCCGGCGAACAGTTGCACGTCTTGACGAGCGCGCTGTCGACGCGGTAGCTGTTGCTGAGCACCTTGAGCGACGGCGTGTGGAAGAAGAGGTTGCCGCTGGAGGACCTCGACACGGCGTCGCGGGGGCGGGGCCGGGGGCCGTTCGAGATCCCGACGCGACGATGACGGTGGCGGAGTCGGCGGCGATGGCTCGTCGCCGTCGGTCTGTTCTTGGGGCATGTTCAGCGCCTGGTGGATCAACGCCAGCCACCTCGCCGCCGGCTCGTTGTCCTCCAGGACGAGCACATTGCCGGCGGTCAGGGGAACTATCTCCTGAAACCTAGTACTCATGTAGCGTCAGAACTTCAGAACTTGGCACACAGAGCACATGCCTGAAGATGTCAACTATCAAAATCTATCTTTTCCCTCGAAATACAAAATGATTCAAACACCTACAAATTTACCGAAAACTTATGCTGCGGTGGAAAGATTTGCGATTTCAAAGCGACAAATACCAGCAAAAAGTTTTAAAGTGGTCAAGTTTTTCCGTACCCTAAGATGTAAATGTCAGGAGATTCTTCAACCTGCAGAAAGTCTTGTAGGTTAAGTCGATTATTAGGAGTTTTTCCTCCCACATTCCATGTAGCAACAAACATCCTGCATGCACTTATCAGCATATTACCTTTTGCAACAGAGGATTAGCTAACATGAAGACTCAGATCAGAATTCAGAACAAAATGATCATTTTACATTACCGGTACTGGCAAGCATTGTTGTTCTGTCTTGGCGGCGAATCCACGCAGTTTAGGCTCGCACTCTTCAATCTTGCCCGTGGCTTACTGTAATTTTGATCTGAAACCCCAACTAGGTTACTTGAAAAACAAGAACTGCTCAAATCGATCTTCATTCTCATGGTTCTGCTCTCAAAGATGATTACATTCTCGGTGCATTGTGTCGTACTATCAAATTACCTGACGAACTTCTGCAGACGGCACCGGATGTATCCATCCCTTTCGCCGATGCAAATTCAAATCATAACTCAATGACAAATTTTCCATGAAAATAAAAGGAACTCAATGACAAATGCTGAGCTATCCCTCACCATTCGAGTCCCTCCCTTTCTTGCCGAACATGTTGGACGACATGATGCATGCTCACTAGATCAGAATCACCAAAAAAGAATAACACCAAGAAAATTCAGAAGTGCATGCACATTCCTGCAATATAATCGACCCACCAAAAGCCAATGGTTTTCAGCAAGATTTCACCTGCTTCTTGGGAGTGCAATCTCCTGTGATCTGGTGTTCGACAGCACGAAGAAGCATGGCAATTGGGCGTTCCATTTCCTCCAACGCGGCCGTTGCTGCGACGACGCTCCGAGAGGTTGCCGTGAATTGAGGGAGAGAAACGTGGGGGGTAGCTAGCCAGATGTGGAGGACGCATGCAAAAGGGACAGGGAAAATGGGGAGAGCGAGTGGGTGGCAGGGAGGGAGTTGTGAGGGAAGCTAGCTTCAAATGGTTTTAGGGATAGTTTGAAATTGTTACCTATGCCAAAATTTGATAACGACAAATTTTGGTAAGATGCAAACCAAAATATCTCAGACCAAAATTTCAGGAATATTTATCTATTTGTTTCAGTTCATATAATTTTGACATCACACCAAACTTATACTTTTGATACTATTTTTGTTAGAGCATTAAACCAAAACGGTTCTTAAAATAGGGAGAGAAGTCGTGACTGCCACTGCTGTCTTTGCGGTCACTCTACTTTATTTTCTTTTGCACTATTATTATCTTTCTTGTCATTGTGCAGCCCATTGCTGCATCTTCCACCACTGAAACTTATTCGGCAATACCCACATCATCTAAAAGACCATTGTTAGGCATTGCCCATAATCACTATTCAGAAATTTCAAAGAAGATAAAAGGTAGCATTTCCAGGGACAAAAGAAGATGTACTGTCCATTGTGGCAAAACTTTTTTATTCTATACATGAAAAAGGGTATCTAAACGATCTCATACTGTCACTCGAAAGCAGAGCACCTACATCTCAATACAGGATGCCCAATAGGATAACTTCTATTGGACATTCACATGGCATTCATATGTAAAATCTATTTTCTCCACTTTTGCTCTTGAGACGTAGAAATTAATTACCATGTTAACTAGATAAAATATATGCACCATGGATTATTATACTATGGGTACAAATTATAAAGTTCTAAACAAAACAGAGTCCAAATCAAAATAATTAACGAAAATTACAACAAAATTATTGTAATACAAGATATAGTAATAGACTTTATGTCAAATACAATTCAAGATTAACCGACAAAAAGACTAACGTGAAAAAATAAAATTAGCAATTTGATTTCATACGAGTATAAATAATCATATTTTGAAATATTCAAAGCATATGTAACCATGCAAATGCCAGATCTAGGCCAGACCGGCCAAAAGCTAGGCCTTCCTTGAAAAAAAAAGTAAATTTTATAAAACTATAGGTATTATGATATAGGTTACACAAAACAATAAAGATTTTAGCATATGATATATAACCCGGAGTATTATGGTTTAAGAGTTTTACAAAACCATATTATTAACAAATTCGGTACTGTAACAAAATAAAAATACTTAACCTTAGATGAATACAACTTGGGTATGATGTGTCAAAAAACTTATAAAATTTAATATAATTTTACATGTAATTTTAGAACTCATAATTACGGTAAACCAAAAAATAATTAGTCAATAGTGTGGTTTTATAAAACTTTAGTACCATAATACCCTATGATTATGTACTATAAACAAAAAATTATGTGGTTTTATGCAACTTAGCTCATAATACCTGTAGTTCTGTGAAATTTACTTAGAAAAACCCAGATAGAACTCTCTGGTGTATTTATCTCTCGCCCGCCAAATCTTGCTTCTTAAAGCTGCACGAGGCGACGGCCCACGGCCGGCTCGCGAGACTGCGGCGATCAACGGCGGCATGCGGGGCGGCGAGCAGCAGCCGCGCGCAATCTCAGCAGGCATAACCGCAAAAGCGATTTGCTGATTCCGCGAGTCCGAATGCGATTCCACAGCGGAAGCGCGCCTCGATTCCGATCCGGCGCCGGCGAGGCCAAACCGACTCCGTATCCCACCACCGTTAAATACTTGCGACCTCATGGCAACCAGATGCTAATCACGTTCGACGGCGAGCAATCCGAGGATACGCGATGAGCTTCCAGGACCTGCTCTGCGACATGGAGGCCGGCGTGCTGCAGCCGGCACCGCCGCCGACGCAGAAGGTGGCGCAGGGCGTGTTCCAGCTCAACACCAAGGTGGCGGCGCTCCGGTATATGGCCGACGCGCTCGGCACGCCCAAGGAGACGCCCTCCCTCCGAGGCCGCCTCTCGGGCACGCGGTGGGGGATCACCCGGCTGGCGAGGAGCACGTCCCAGGCGCTCAGGCAGGCCGCCGCCGCCGCCGCCCGCGCCGACGCGGGCTCCTCCTCCGCCACCGACGAGTCGGTAGCCTCCTGCTCCAAGCTGACTATGGACTTCGAGGCCGCCATGAAGGAGTACCAGAAAGTCGAGCGACGTATCGCAGCGAAGGAGCGACAAGAAACCACCGCCGCCGCTCACTGTTCACCGTCGACGTCGTTGCCACCTCCGATCTTTAACTCTTCTTCAACATCATCACGCAGAAACAACAATGGTGACCAAAGATTCGCCGATCAGAAACAAACACAGCTCGCCGTGCTACCAACGCAGCAAGATATCATCGTGCTCGACAACGAGATCGAGTTCCACGAAGCCGTCATCGCGGAGAGGGAGCAGGGGATACTGGAGGTGCAGCAGGAGATCGCCGACATCCACGAGATCTTCAGAGACCTTGCCGTTCTCGTCCACGACCAAGGGGAGTGCATCGAGATCGTCACCTCCAACATCGACATGACCGAGGCGGCGACAAGCCAGGCGGAGGTGCAGCTCTCGAAAGCTGCAGGAATTCATGAGGAGAAGGAGCAGCTCATGAACGATGCAGGAACTGAGGACAAATCGTCGACGAAATGCTTGCTACTGGCTGTTATAGGATTGTTTATGTTCATCGTCGGATTAGTATTTGTATCATTGTAGATTATAGGTTGATTAGCAGACGTATGTGGCTAATGACATGAGCATCAGGCCTCCAAAAGATGTATTTTGACTCAGTTTTGCTATTGATCAAACGTTTGATTTTTTTGAATTCTGTTAAATAATTACACTGACTATTGGATGGAACTTTAAGATTCAGGACGAAGAGGTGAGTTTCAAGTTACACTTTTAATTTGTTATAGTTGCCATTATCAATCACGCGTAACTTTAGTTATAAATTTATGCAACTCAGTCATAAATATGTATAATTGCATGTAACTTATCGATCATGCACAACTTAGTTAGAAACTAGCAAAATGCCCATACGTTGCAACGGGTGAAGACAATTTTAATTGTAAGTACATAGTTTACACTAAGCGTCAGCAGAGATAGTTTTAGTTGTAAGTACATAATTTACACTATACGTCAGCAGACAGATAAACAGTTGAATATGGCAACATCTCGATTATAGTGGTGGAGAAAGCTAAAGGAGTAATGGTGATTACAAGAGAAGCAGAAGGTCATAAGTCAGCCGAGGTCTCTCTCCTCATTTGGCTACCATGGCAGTTGATGGAGACAGCCAAATGGGCATTTTAAGTTTTCCAACCCACAAATATCGCATATCGCTTTGCCTTTGCACACACGCTGATGCAGGTTCCCGGCCTTTGCTGCCTTGCCGCTTCCCAAATCAAATGTCACACTTCCATTACGTGTTCCTTACTACGTAAATCTTAGCAGAGAAACTACCGACCAATCAGGTAGGCCACCGAAATAGTAAGGAGAGATTGACCACAAGGGAAAAACAATATGTGTAAGCTGCAGGAGGTAAGGCATGCTTATTTTTTTTTCGTCCACCACCAATCCACCACCTTCACTCAGTAAGGGAATATTCTCCCACTTCTTCAGCGTTGTAAGAGCAGAGATAGCAGTAATATGAACCATACAGAAATCAACTATGAGAAAGACAGTGGTAGACCACAACCTATTTGATTTGCCTCTCATATATTTTTTTGGAACAATTGGACTATATTATCTGACATAGTTTAGGAGGCTATATATGTCTATCTATCAAACATCTGACCATGGAGAGCCTGAGATGCAGAAGCTGTAGCAGAGATTTTCTGTAGAAAAAGACAATTGCAGCCTATTGCTGTTTCTCACGAAGGGTAGTCTTCTGTTCAGCCTCCAGTTCGGGCAACAGCTCCTTGATTTTGTCATTAGAGTACTCAAATGCGTCAACCTTTTTTACCAATAAACCAAGAAATCCAATTCTATGCATAGGTTTGGTGCTCTTAGGTTTGCTTACTGTTTTTGACTCTGCGATTTGCATAGACAACTTCAATACGGGCAATTTTCTGTTTGTGACCTTTAATTTCTTGGTAAATTTTGTCAGCACGAAAAGTGCATTGTGATAAGAAAACATGGATATATCTATACATTTTGAGATAAGTCTTCCAAGCATACGAAAAAGATAAACAAGGGCCATCAATCTCTACTATTATAAAAACAAGTAGTGTTTTTGCCAAAATTTTCGTCCGTCACTGACGTCATACGCGTGAGGAAAGAATTCTGTCCGCTTCGGCTACCAGCGTACCACGAGACGCAGGAGACGACCGACATTGAAACAAATTGAGGATGTGCGCTCGGTGATAGATCAAAACAAGGGGAGGCGATTGTGGTGGATTAGATCGATCAGGTTGCCCCCGCTGCCATCGCTTCCCATCTTGCTCTGCCTTCTAGCCGTTGCCGGAGATCGTGTCGGTCGAACCACCCCCACTCCCTGTGCCCAACAGGTGTGCTGCCACTTCCCATCTCCCTCTCCTCCTCCATCTTTGTCACACCCTGATATTAGCCACACAGAAACTTTACCTGAGAAAATACCTAAGAAAAGGAATTTTAAAATGGCTAGAGGAATTAATTAAAGGTGTAAAATGCAAGATAATAAATTATCATGGCTGGGAATATTTTTCTTGTATTCTCTGTGCCAAAATACATTAACTAGATTTTTAGTGGAATTTTCAGAGCAAAAGAACTATTTTTAATAAATCAAAAACGCTTATCGGAATTTAAATCGTCCTGGAAATCTTTTTCCCTTTTCCTTTCTCTTTTTCTTCTGTTGGGCCGGCGGCCCGCTCCTGTGCCGGCCTCCCTCCTCGCGCGCCCGCGGGCCGGTCGCCTGTGCCCGCGCCTCGCTCGCACCGCGCCACGCGCTCCCGCTGATAGGCCGGGCCCGCCTGTCAGCATCATCTTCCTCCTCCGTCCGAATCGAGCGGAGGGGAAAATCCCCGGAGCCGTCCGATCCGGTGCCACCTCCCGCACTTGCACTCGGTTCAAACGGGCGCGGACCGAGTCCGCCCCACCTCCCCGAATTCTCCGGTGTCCACGCCCCCTCACTCCCACAAATTGCGCGCACGATCTCCACGCCGCCACTCTCTTTCCCATGCACGATTGGAGCGTTCGGCTCGATCTCTCCCGGCCGACTGCATAAAAAGCCCCTCCGCCCTCTCCTCCATTTTTCCCCCAACACACCGAGTTTCCCTGTGCTCTAGAACCCCCTCACCACCGCGCACCCGTGCTCTTCCGTTTTTTTCGCCACTCCGGCCGCCACTCGCCGTCGTTCCGGACGCCGCAGGCACTCCGCCACCGCCAGCAGCTCCGCCGCGCCGCGCCGCATCTCGGCCGCCACTCCGTGGAAGCCGAAGCTCGCCGGACCGCCTCGCCCGCGCGCACGGTGAGTATCGGTCCTCCGTTTCCTCTCCGGCCGGTAATTCCTACCGCGCCGTGTCTCCATTCTCCGCTCTAACTCTTCTTCCATCCTCCTCCTCCTCCAGGACGCCTCGGCAACCGCCTCTCGCCGTTCCCCGCCGTCGGAGCTCCGTCGCCGACGTCGTCCCGAGGCCGCCGCTGCTTTTTCGTCGCCACCGTCGTCTTCGCGCCGTCGCTCGCCGTCGCGAGCCGCCGGTGAGAACCCCCTCCGTTTTCCCGTTCCTTTCCGCCCCTCCGGGTGGTCGCCGTCGTCGACCATCGGGTCGCGTGCGCGCCGCCGCCTCCCGCTCGGGACGGCTGGCTTCGGCCGCCGCTCCCCAGGGCCGTCCGATCTGCCGGGTGGCAGATCGGGGCCGCCCGCTCGCTCCCCGCGTGGTTGCCCGCGGTGGCGCCACGTGGTGCGCCCGCCTCTGTGCGCCGCTCTCCCTCCGGTGACATCTTTAATTCGGTTTAATGCGCAATAAATCGCATGTTAATTATATTTACACTGAAAATAGCAGTAAAACTTCAATAAATCATAACTAATTCATACGAACTCCGATTAAGTCCATTCAAATTTCATTAAATCCAGAAAAATGCCAAGAATCCATTAAAAATACTTTCAGCCCATGTTTGATTGCCCCATGTACTGTTTTTAATTGTTTATGCATTGTTTGTTGTAGAATCCGACGCCGGTAATTCTCCCGCGTATTTCGAGATCGTAGCAGAGTACCTTGAGCCGGAGCAAGGCAAGTCGCACTGTTACTTTGATCACTTTGTACCTATTTTTCGCTAAATTTCTTTGTTTACTCAAATAAACTGCATTATTTTAATATTTCATGTGGGTGGATATTACCTATGCAATGTTAGGACTTAGCCATAGTTTTGAAACCTGAACCCTTGTCACCTGGGAATAATGTGATTAGATTACAGTTCTTAGGATGCTTAGCCATGCTTAGCAACCTAGCTCACATGGGAATTAAATACTATTTCTTTTTTATGATTCGACTCCATGTCGGAAAAATGGAACCTTGGATAGGCTGATGTTAAATTATTAAAACCTGACCTAAATGGTGGGCTGTGGGTGTATGGTTTTGCTTGTCACACCCATGGCAGTTAAGGATCGGTTCGTGGGAACCACTTGGGCAACTTCCCGTACTTTCCACAAGCCAACGTGGGCAACGGTTGGGCTTGAAACGTTTCTTCTCCCTCTCCTAGGCACCGAAGATGAGGGTAGGCGTGATGGAGTTGGGTCGGCCTAGGGTAGGGTTGATCGGCTGCCGGATTCACCGTGGCGCAAGGGGGGTAGCCTGGCCAATATGGCGTGCCCTGTCGGCAGGTGCAACCTCAGCGTAGTGTGGATGGTTAGGGAGAGGTTGCGTGAACAGTCCTGTCACAGCCTCGTACGGGACATCGTGGTGATGTACTGGCACACGGGAACGTGTGTGGGGGCTGTGTCTTGTGGGTACAGTTGTACACCTCTGATCAGAGTAAAACTATTCGAATAGCCACGCCCGCGGTTATGGGCACATTGGCCAAGACTCACCGTGATTAGTCTCACCCTAGATAATTAATCCTGTTTTATCAAACTGGTGTTGTGGAACGTGTTGAGTCCGGTCGACGTGGTTGAGTTGACCGGGGGTGACCGGTTAGTGTGGTGTAACGCTAATCGGTGGAGACTGGTGAGTATGGTGTAACTCTCATCAGTTACGCCTGGTGGTCGTGGTGTAACTTCCATCAGCGCGGCCTGATCAACGTGGTGTAGCGTTGATCAGGAAAAACTGGTCAGCGTGGTACGTTGTCCGGTGGTGACTGTTTAACGTGGTGTAACGTTAATCAGTGGAGTCCGGGTAACGTGGTGTAACGGTACCCGGAGGTGTCTGGTGAACGTGGTGTAGTGTTCATCAGTGGAGACTGGTTGACGTGGTTTAGCGTCAATCAGTTGGGAATGGTTGGGCTTGGTTAACGTGGTGTAACGTTAACCGGTGGAAAATAATATTGTTAATTAAATCAACTTTTTACTGTTTGCGAACCACTACTGTTTGCAACTGCTTTTATGCAAAATAAACCCTATCCCATCTTTGTACCCTGTGCATATGCATATTTGTGGGTGTGATTTGTTGAGTACTGTGGGTGGTACTCAGCCTTGCTCCAATTTCCCCCAGTGTTGGAGGAGGCATCAGATGAAGATCGTCCTGAGGAATAGGCTGGCTCCGCCGTCAAGATGCCTGTGGGATGGAAGCGGCTGATTGGCCAGATGTTTATAGACTCCGTTTTACCTTTTTTCGCTGCATTTATGTAATATACATTTTACTCTGTTTGTAAGACACTCTGTATGGCAACTTGGTTTGTGTACCCTGACTTTCCTGGGCAGGGATTTATTACACATTAATGTTCAGAAGTTCGGTGCGAATTTCTGGGCGTTACAATCTCTTCCCACGCCGCCGCTTCCACTTAACCTCCAATCCCCTATCAACTCCCGAATCGCAATCTCACATGGCCCCAATTGAGCTAGGATTCACTAATTTTGGGCTAGGGCGCTGAGACTCACTGTTTTCACTATGTTTTTGGTAAACATTTTTAATTTTTTTTCAGGTTTTAGGATTTTGATTTCTTTTCCCCTTGCGGATGGGGAGCAGAAGGAAAGAGAAGAGGAACAAGAAGATCATCCTGTCACGCCCCGAAACTGACCTTTCGTCAAGGACGAGTCTGAGCTGTACAATTGACCTGCAAACCTCTACCAGTCTCAGGAATATAGTGCTGGCACAACAGGCGATGGAACCATCATGGCACAACTTGTCTTTATTAATAGATATAGTCTTACATCCAGGTTGGAAATGCGGACATTCTCCGAGTTCACAACGATACATTAGCAAAAGAGCGGAAACGGAATCTAGGCTAAAACCACAAGCGCGACTCGGAAACTAAGCCGAAACCCTAAAACTCCTCGAAGCCAGCTTGCTCCTGGAAAAACTCCTCATCGATTGGATCCAGCTCGTCTTCCAGCCCTAGGGGGTAGATATACATAGAGCAAGGGTGAGTACTAGCGTACTCAACAAGCCATGGGAACTTAAGTGGTTAATTCAAGCTTCAAAGGATGGTTGGTTGTTTTATAATTCATTTTATTTAAAGTCCTTTCAGAATAGTCTAATTGTGTGCTTCTCAACGATCGGGGTGAGGTGTGGTCTCGTCCGGATCGGAGTGATTTGTATTAATCTTTGATTCGGTGCAACTCACAAGAGTTGGCCTCTAGGATCTAGCTCCACCAGCTGATCCAACATCATCGGGCCCACAGCTCGGCTATCCTCGACAGCATCACATCATTTCTGAAATCGGATTCCCAATCTGCAAACATCCTTCACAAACAGTAGTCAAATAAAACTACGCTAAGGAATCACCTCACATCCGCCCATGACGGCGGGCACAACTGTTCAAATAGTTTAAACCTCTGCAGAGGGGGTACACTTTACCCACACGACACGACTTACCCTATCACCCAGCTCGCAAATGAACGGACACGACTGGTGACTAGGGGTTTTCGCGACAAGGCATTTCCGTAGTCCACCCAGGTTACCCCATGCCAACTGGAGGGGTCCACGACCAATCAGAGGGTAGGTCCTCGACCATGCTGTACCAGGAACACATAAGGCAACCCCAACGCCCTCCCGGGCGATCCACAGTCCATTGGCACGCAAGGTGTCCCTGGGCGACTCTTTACTTAGTCAGGAGTTATCCCATATCACCCATGTGGTTGTACCGTTGTATGTTCAGATGAAATTCTAAAGGAATCGGTCCTTAGTTGTAGTGCGAAGGACTCGCCCTGCTGGCATGATCCCCACATAGCGGTTTTCGCAAACCATTTTCTTCTCAAGGCACCGACCCAAGTGTTGGGTTTTCCAATGTTTTGCAAACCCAAGTTTTACCCATCGTAGTCATTTTTAAATTTAATAGGCGATCACCGATACCATGCCCATTGACATAGGTACTAGGATCTGTCAAGGGAGGTGACAAGGATGTTAAGGGGAAATCACAATCAATCAAGGAAGTCATGCAACAAATGGGTTGGCGGCCCGTAAGTTGTCTCGCAACCATGGCTGAGAATTTATCTCTGTGTAGCCTAGTATATGCAATTTGGAAATTAAAGTACTTAGTTCCGCAAATATGGCCTCAAGATGATCAAAGGTGACTTGCCTTGCTCAAGGCCTACAGCTTCGTCTTCGAAATCTACATCCTGAGTCTCCTCGGACTCTGATGCTACACGCGTTACGAAACAATTCAAACAAACGGCTAATATAATAGTCCTATTAGGGATTTCTAAGGGTGTCAGCGAGAAGATCTCATTTTTAGAAAAATTCAGGAACTGGAACGGAGTCTGTGGAGGCCATGGGCCCTGGGTACCTCATGACAAGCATATGGGCCACTCGGACAGAGGATGGGTCTAGCCTTGTAATTAAGGATATAATAGGACTCGGCAGACTTAACCTTGTACGACAGGGAAAATACAGTCCTAGTCGGGCACATTGTACTCCTAGAAGGAGATCCCTTGGTCGTTGTCCGACTGGGACTCCTACTTTATAACCCTGTCCCCCAGTATATCAAGGGAGGCAGGGCGCCCCCTTAGGGCAGAGAATCACCAAGATCACAATCATACATCCTCAAAGGAAATACACCATAACTGGACACAGGGTATTACCTCATCTCAAGGGCCTGAACCAGTATAAACTCTTCGTGTTCCTTTGCAGTCCACCGAGTTTTGATCCGACAAGTAGCCCTATATTCTTATTGCCGGTGTAAAACATTGATAGTTGACGCGCCAGGTAGGGGCTTCGGCGAGATCAACCTCAACAAACTCGATGGATTCAACAACCGGAGTCGACGGCGTCAACTTCTCCCCTGGAGACACGATCACATTCGGGAGCCTCAACTATGTCGCCGACAAGTTCGGCAACCTCACCCTGACCGACTCGGACTCGATCCGATCGGCCGGGGAACCAGCCGACTCTGCGCCTGTCGGCCCACTCGATGCTATAGCAACCCTCGTTGACTTGCTGCGGCAATCTTCTACATACTCAAGTCTTAGGACAACTCTTTTCTTCGGTGTTCAACTCGGACTCGGCGTCAAGCCGGTCGAGATCGGGCTAAGAAGGGAGGAGATCGTCAATCTCCCATGCAGACTCGGCAACACCATGGATATTTCCAATCTACATCCAACGCGGCAAAACCGATCCCCTAAGGTCCAACTCGGATACAGCCTAGAGCCGCTCGAGATTGGATCTAGGGAGGTCGGAGTCGTAATCACACCCAGAAACTACTCCGATTCTGACTCCAAGTCAGACAATAGTTTGAACAGCAGTTCGGACAGCAGTTTGGCAAGCTTCTTCCTGCCCCGCGAAGTCTTCATGGCGTCCAAGGGCTTTACTTCCACTCAAGAGGCGCGCCGACTACGTGAGCAGCAAGAGGAGGAGGCTCGCCGACTACGACAACAACAGGAGGCCGAGCGCGACGCCCGCAACGACGAGCTACGCAGGGCTGGGTGAACCGCTCAGCAACAAATCCTCCAAACTCGAGTCGGCGACCACGACATCTTTGTCACGCCTCAACAGAACGTTGTGGCAGCTGCAACTCTACTGGATACACTCCAGTTTGGGCCTGATCACCAGGCCACCCCGACTATCGCAAGGATCAAAGCCATGATTACCGCTACTGCATATCGGCAACACCAACAGTCAGGCGACACCCTCATACTGACCAACCGGTCGGGTTCTCCAACAGCGGTCTCGTCCGCATCAACGCGACGCCGGGCGGCTGGCTCCAGTCAGCCACATGCAGAGTTTCGCCAGATGTCTCTTGGTAACCCTAACAACAACAATCGGCGGCGTCCCCAGAATGACCGCCACGACAACCAAGATCTCCGAAGCCGTTTGTGACGCGATCTCCTCTAGGACATCAACGCACGGTGCCGCGAACACGAAGACGACGAGCGCCGCCGACTGGAGGACGAGAACGAGCGTTTCGGCCTCCACCACGAGCGGTTTAACTGCCGTAGTCGGAACAGGAGTCCTCATGTAGATGAAGGCGTACTGGCCTTCACCTAGGAGCCACAACAGGTCGACTGGCCGTCGGGTTTCAAGCCTACAGGAATCAAAAAATACGACGGTAAGACCAATCCCGAGTCCTGGCTCACGGTCTACACTCTGGCAATCCGAATAGCCGGAGCTGATCACAAGGCCATGGCTAAGTACCTCCCGGTCGCCCTGACGGACTCAGTGAGTACATGGCTGATAGGGCTCCCAAAGCGGTCAATCGGCTCCTGGGGAGAACTCCGGGAACGCTTCATCGCCAATTTCTAGGGGACTTACAAGAGGCCGTCTTCCGAGCACGATCTCTATCAGCTATACCAGAGGAAGAACGAGTCTCTTCGCGAGTTCATCAAAAGGTTTTCCGAGAAGTGCAATTCGATCCCAATGATCAAGGACGAGGTCGTCATCGCCGCCTTCCGCAAGGGAGTCAAAGACGCCCCCGTTCAGCGTCAAGTTCACTTGGAAACGTCTCGCCTCTGTCAAAACTCTCTTCGACATGGCAAACAAGTATGCTGACTTAGCCGAAGCGGTCGCTCAGGCCCTCAACGACAAGAAAGAGCCCCGGCAGAAGGACTAGAAACCCAACAATGAGCCAACACAGAACAAATCCGGCAGCCGCAAGCGGAAGTTGGACAACATGGTGGTCAACGTGGAGCGTACTTGATCACGACCCCCAAGGAACAATGAATACCAAAAAGTGATGAACGGGCCGTGCCCCTTTCATCCCAAGGGCAAGCACGCGGCCAAGGACTACTTTATGCTCAGGAAGTTTGCTTCCGAGCATACTTCAACATCTGGCGCTGACAAGGACAAAGACAAGCCAGATTCGGGCGCAGCCGGCGATTATCAAGATCCCTAGGCTAAGCTCAACCATATCTTCGGAGGGCCGTTTGCATACGGGTCCAAGAACAAGTAGAAGCTAACAGCACGTGACGTCAACTCGGTCTCTATAGCAGACGCCCCCCAGTATTTGCGTCGGTCAGAGATGCCCATCACATTTGACCGCGCAGATCACCCCGATCGGGTTACACACCCAGGACACTATCCACTCGTCCTGGACCCGGTCGTCAAGAGCATCAAGTTGAAGAAGGTTCTCATAGATGGAGGCAGCGCTCTCAACATTCTGTTCGCCAAGACCCTGGATGAGATGAAGATTCCTTGTTCAGAACTGTGGCTGAGTACGACGCCCTTCCACGGGGTAATCCCCGGCCTATCTTCAACACCTCTCGGATGGATAACTTTGCCGGTCACCTTCGGCATGCGCGATAACTTCCGCACAGAGAACATCTGCTTCGAGGCCGCCGATTTCGAGATTGCGTACCACGCGATACTCGGACGGCCGGCGCTAGCGAAATTCATGGCGGTGCCGCACTATACCTATATGATGCTCAAGATGCCTGGGCCAGCTGGAGTTCTTTCCCTTCGTAGCAATGTCAAGCAAGCCTTTACCTGCGACAAGGAGAGCTGCGAGTTGGCTCAATCTCAAGAAGCGGCAGTCGGACGCAATAGCATTCGGCAAGCCGTTACAACCGAAATCGAGGACGATCAAGTTCTAGTGAAAAAAGCAGCAAAGTCGGGAATTTCAGTGGACTCTGACACGAAGATCCCCTTGGACCCTTCTAACCCCTCCAAGGCTGTTCTAGTCAGGATCGGACTCGACCCCAAATAGGAATATGTGCTCGTCAGCTTCCTCCAGGCGAACAGGGATATTTTCGCTTGGAAACCTTCCGACATGCCTGGGGTACCAAGGGAGGTGATCGAGCACGCCCTCAACATCAAGACAGACGCCAAGCCAGTCAAGCAACGGCTATGGCGCTTCGCACAAGACCGCAAAGATGCTATTCGAGAGGAGATAACCAAGCTCTTCGTAGCCGGGTTCATCAAAGAGGTCTACCACCCGGATTGGCTGGCAAACCCAGTCCTGGTCCAGAAGAAGAACGGTAAATGGCATATGTGCGTCGACTACACCGACTTGAACAAGGCGTGCCCCAAAGATCCATTTGGTCTACCAAGAATAGATCAGGTGGTGGATTCAACTGCGGGGTACGAACTTCTCAGCTTTCTCGACTGCTATTCGGGATATCACCAAATCAGCCTGAAGGAGGAGGACTGCCTGAAGACTTCTTTCATCACACTGTTCGGAGCATATTGCTATATCACCATGCCGTTTGGTTTGAAAAACACTGGAGCAACATATCACGAGCAATTCAGCGGTGTTTACACACTCAAATCGGGCGCAATGTGGAGGCGTATGTCGATGACGTGGTGATCAAGACAAAGTCCAAAGAAGACCTGATCACCGACTTGGAGGAAACCTTCCAAAATCTTCGAAGATTCAAAGTTGAACTCGGAAAAGTGCGCCTTCGGTGTGCCATCCGAAAAGCTACTCGGCTTCATCGTATTGCATCGTGGCATCGAGGCCAATCCAGAGAAAATCAATGCAATCATGAACATGGCACCCCCGACTAGCTAGAAGGACGTCCAGAAGCTAATAGGCTACATGGCGGCACTCAACCGATTTATCTCCTGACTAGGCGAACGGGGCATGCCCTTCTTCAAATTACTGAAGAAAGCAAATAATTTTCAATGGACTCTCGAAGCCCAGCAAGCCTTCGAAAACTTCAAGAAATTTCTCACATCACTACCAGTGTTGACATCACCTATGCCCCAAGAGCCATTAATGTTATATCTGGAGGCAACTACTCAGGTAGTCAGCACGGTGTTGGTTGTTGAGCGATCAGAGCCGGGTATACAGAAAATTCAACAGTGTGGCACCCCCACCTCGGCGGGAGCCCACCATGTGCATACAGCATCTGATCCCTGGATTAGTAGTCGGATACACACATAGTCATCGGTGATACAAACCCAGAGTACACTAAATACATAATAGAGTACATATAATACATACTGGGAAGATACACAAAAAGGTTGCCATCCAGGACAGGCCCCAGATGGACAACGGCAAGAACAGGGTAAACTAGCGAGATACAACACAGACAGGGTGGAAGCAGGGGAGAAAAACTACTAGGCGATGGAACACGTCAATACCACAGGCTTAGTTGGGAGCTAGGCCCGAAACCTCAGAAGTCCTCGTAGTCGGCTTGGTCCTGGAAGAACTCGGCAGCAGTCGGGTCTTCGTCTTCTTCTCCAAAACCTAATATAATATATACATATATATGAACAAGGGTGAGTACTTTTGCACTCAGCAAGCCGGGGAAAGATGCTATGTCGGCTAGACAAAGGGGGCTAAGAGTCTTATTTGCGAAAACGGCCTTTAGAAATATTTTGCTTGTCAAATACTAGTGTGTCCAATTTTTAGTTGTCGGAAAGAGGCTCACACCTCGATCCATTCCGCAAGTTGCTTTTCAACAACTCGCCACATATAGTTACTGAATCATGTATTTCCATTTTTATCTTCCGGTGATTAGCCGAGTGACCACATAACTCGGCTGTCACCCGAGTGGCTTCGACCACTCCTTAGGTCTACTGTTTCTCCAAGTGGCTCCGACCACCTGTTAACCCTGAGACTCGGCTACAACCGGTTCTCAGCTAACTCCTTAGTAATTCAGGCTGCAACCGGTTACCAGCTCATTCGCTTCACTGGCCACAACCAGTTAGCACAATTCCGCTACCCTGGCTACAACCAGGTAGTCTGCTCTTTATCGTCCTCTGGCTATAACCCGAAGACTTTTCTCCTGTTAACTTTTCACACACTTACTTATGGTGCTTCAACACCCCGGGTCACACAGTCCCGTTTCTGGCCACACAGGCCCTCCATTTGCCACTCGGCAAACTCTAGTCACGATTCCCTTCCCATCAATCAATTTCACAAATCACTGGCAACCAAAACTACACTATGGGAATCACCTTACATTGCCCTTAACTGTGGGCACGACTGTTCGAACAGTTCAGCTAAACTCTGCAGAGGGTGCACGCTTTACCCATACGACACGAAACTTACATCGAGTACTGGCCGGTACCGGAAGTTCATGATAAGGCCATTTCCAAAGCTAGTCTAGGGTTATCCAATGCTAGCAGAAGGATCAACACAGGATCAATGCTTCAGGTCGGCTCCAACCACCGTCAGCACCAGGGTTCACGAGCCACAACTCAGATGAGTCCACTCCAGTCGGCACCAGACTTTCCTAAACCTACAATTTACTCGGCCAGGGGCATCCCATACTACCCGTATGGTCATACTGTAAAATGCTTGGATGCAAATTCCCAAAGGAAACAGTCCTTACTGATAATACATAGCCAGGCCACACAGGCACTATCTCTGTACATCAAGGTTTTCACAATCTTTCGTTTATTTCTCAAACACGCCGATACGCAAGGTACCGGGTTTTCAAACAGTTGAGCAAAAATCACTGTTTCCCAAGCGACAATACAATCGCTGCAGGGCTAAGCCATTCTACTCGGCAATCGTACTCAAAGGGTATGATGCCAACGTGCCATTGTGGGGCTATCAAGGGAGAAATACATCAATATCCTACCAAAATAAGTGCGACTACTGGGTAGGTCCGTCGGTTGCGCTTGCAAACCAAGGCCAATTAATTTAAAGTGTAGACTAAGCATGCGTATTTTGCAAACAACATAATTTGCACATATAGGAGACAATATGGTCAAAGGGGCTTGCCTTGTTCCTGTGGAAGATCTTCCTCGAAGAAGACGACTTCTGGATCATCCGCCGGTTTAGGATCTGAACACACAGAAGAGATAATTACTGATACGCTGAAAAGAGGTAAAACACTAGGAAAAGAACATCGCGGTAGTCGGCTGCAGAAAGGTAGCAGTCGGCTGAGGATGGATGGTAGTTGGATGAAGGTTTATCGCAGACGGTTGAGGTAAGCTTGCGGACTGGGCAACAAGGCTCACCAGTTAGGAACTCCGAATGGTAGACTAGCTCAGTTTTCTTTCCTCTTTTACTTCCTTCACTCCGCTCTTCTTCTTTCTTGCGTTCCAAACGGAAGAACACAGGGGCAATGCGACGAGCGGCGGCGATGGAGCTCGGGGGCTGGGGAGGAGGAAGATGATGGTTTAGCGGTGAAGCTGGCGATAGCGGTTTGGCAGAGACGGCTAGGTTGCAAAACAGGGGAAAGAAGAGGCATGGATGGCCCTTTTATAGCCGGCGTGCGAGGCAAGGTCACGGCGGCGTAGGGTGATAGATAGAGAAAAGGAGTCAAGATAAGCTGGTGAGGCTACAGCTAGCTGGCTGAGGCAACGCGACGTCAAGGCAGAGATTGACTTAGGGATTGGGCGTGGCCGGTAGAGTTGGTAGACACTGTAGCGGCGATGAGACACTCAGGTCGTGGCAAGGATGGGTTGGTAGGACTTGCAGACAGAGCCTCTAACTACTCATTGGTCCAAGCGGGTTCTTGCGGTGTGGCGGGTTATTGTCCGCTGGTCCAAACGGGGCTGCGGGCAGGTGAAGGTCGGGTTACGTCACCACTTCGACAGTCGGGATGGCAAGACAGAATGGGTTAACAAGGTAGTCGGCGATTGCAAGGGCTTACTCGGCAGCAAAGATGATCGAGTGGACGAAAGGGTAAAAGGGCAAGATTCAGGAACTGAGTAGGAATCTACTTGGCACAAGGGGAAAAGGTAGTCAGCTGGCCAGGGAGAGAAAAACTGGGGCATAGCTAAACGGGATAGGAGAGGAGTTAGAATTCAGAAAAACGAATTCCAACAGGGAAAAGAAAAACGGGTCGTTACAAACGGCTAGTCTACTTCGTCAGCGAGGTCCTAGCTGACTCAAAGATGAGATATCCTCAGGTCTAGAAGCTGCTATATGGCCTACTCATCACTGTCCGAAAGCTGATGCACTATTTCCAGTCGCATCAAGTCATGGTGGTCACATTGTATCCACTCAGTGACGTCCTACACAACCGCTGAGGTGACTCGACCGGGCCCCTACCGACTGAAGATTGAAGACGGTGCCCTAGTCAGCAACTTATGGAATATAGAACAGTTGCGTCCTTTCTATACCTGAGTTTTGTACTTTCCCACATACATATGTATAAAGTTTTTCTCGGACTCACTACGTCGCTTGTTTCAGCCAAGTAGTGAGTCGGGGCTGCATGTATTATATGTGCTTTGTTAACAAAATACGAGCTTGTTTTATCTAAGTTACGAAGTTTTACAATGATTATGTTATGTTTGCCCGAGTATAGCTTTTTGAGATGAACGATTTTTATTAAGTTCCTATCGATCAACTCGGCGCAGACTATATAGTCGGGTAAAGCTAATGATAATTAAGGAAAACCAAGAACTCGGTTGCATTGTACATATATTTACACATGTCTTTACAAAAGCTTTATATACACCGATTGCATAATGGTTTGTTCTTACATTCCCAGGTCTTTTATGATTGCCTCTGCAGTCGGCCTCGCCTAGGTGATCAACTCCAGTGCTTCCTCAGGTGTTGTTTCTTTGCAAACCCCTCACCGACAGCCTTGAGGTCTTCCCTAGGGTAGATCGACTTGGTAATGGCAAGGGTCTGGGCCACGCCGACAGCAACGCGCTCGTCTGAGTACTTTTTCAAGATACTCGGGGCTTTGCTAAGGCGCGCCTGCACCTGGGAGACTGTATTGGAGTTGGTCCCAACGTGGTGAGGATCCATAATGTCAAGGAGCCGTCTCACGGATTCGGCAAGAATCTCCCACGACTCCTTGACAACTTTAATCTCCTCTGCAAAGGCTTGGAATTGGGTTTGGGCATTGGCTTTTGAAGCTACTCAGATTCATTGACAAGTATACTTATTAGCCAAAACTGCAGTCGGAGTAATAAAAGGATTGGTTAAGGTTATTGTCAAAGGGAAAGCTTACTTGCGTAGTCAGCCTCTACTTTGGCTTTGGCCTTCTCCAGTTTAGGTTTAGCCTTTTCAACTTTCTTTAGCTCAAAGTCCTGTTGTTTTTTCTCCTCTGTCGGGGTCTTCAACTCGGCTTCGAGGGCTGTACATCAGAATAGTCAAGAACTCGAGATTACAGTCAGGACTCAACTGGGCAGTCGGGAAACAACAAAGCTGGAGAAATATACTTGGAATTTATTCGGGAAGACAAATACAGGAGACTTACTTCTGATCTTCTTGGCTAGAGCCCACTTTTCATCCCTGAGCTGGTCAACTGCTCCCCTTAGCCAAGTCTCCCTCTCCTGACTAGACCGTTCTAGGTCGGCCTAGAGCTGGCCCAATTGTTGGAGATGGGGGGCGAGCTGGGTCAAGACCTTGTTCACTTTCTCTGAGCGGTCGACTATCTTCTGCTCAGAGCAAAAACAGAACAAAATAGAGTTAAGAGGCAGAGAACCAATACAAGGAAGAATGTCAAGAACTCAATATGGTGAGAGTCATACCTGGACCTCCCGGGACGCGGCGATTGCGGCACGAAGAAGAACCTCACACTCCCTCTCCGCTGCCTCCTCATCATGCTCGTAGCTTTCCGTGGTTCCCTCGGGGGATACCCAATGGAATGTTCTCAGGAACTTGCGGGGAGGGGCTTCAAGTCTGGGGAGATCCACTTCATCTGAAGACGATGATGATATGGGTGGCGACAAGGTCCTGGCTCCTGACTCGGCAGCTGCTGGGGCTTCGGGGACTCGCTCAGGGGCTGGAGCAATGGCTTCAGTGCTCGTCCCTTGGTCAGCCGGCACTAACAGTCCTGCTGTAGGGACAGCTTCAGTTTCTACAACTAGGGCAGTCATTGACTCAGCAGATGAGCTTGTTGGTGTTGGCTCGACTAGGGCTAGCTCGGCAACAGGAGCGGTTAGCATAGTCTCCTTGGGATTTATGTCTACTCGCCTCCTGCACAATGAGTCAAATATCAAGACACTACTACATTGATCAAGATTTTCAGAAGATTCAAGATTGCTTACCTCTTGGAGGTCTTGAACTTCCACGAGGGGGCTCCAGATGTCGGCGGTGGAGAGCTGCTAGCTGTCGAGCTCGTCGGCACGGTAGTCGGCGGTGGCGTTTTGCTCTTGGTCGGCCCAGTCTCTGGTAGGGCTGACTGGGGCGTCGAAGCACTCGGTGGTGCCGCTCTTTGGCTCGACGTTGCTGATCTCATACTCAGCGACGCCAGCCTTGGGCCCGATGTTGTTGAGCCTGGTGGAGTTGGTCTCGGACTTGGAAACGATGGCTTTGGACTCGGCGGCCTGGGAGCAGTGCTGGCGGTGTCTTTTATCTTCAGGCTCTCGGCTGCAGTACTCGGCTTGCTAGCTCTCTTCTTGCCCAGGTCTTCAACATGTTTCTTCCCAGCTCTCTTGGAGCTAGGCTGGGCAGCAGAAGGACTCAATGGCCTCTTCTTCGATTTGGCGGCTGATAAAGTTTGGGAGTCATCATCAAACTCCTCGCATTCCTGCAAGTGATTCAACAATATACATCGTACATTGCAAAGCAATCTAGGATACACATCCACTAACATTCATCGTAGATGATAGCAATTCAACAATTAGCATTTCAACATTACCTCTGGACGAGGCCTTTTCTAGCTATAAGTCGCGGTGGCGCGCTCTGCATCTTCTGTCTCAACCACCCCGTTGGCGAAAAAGCTGAGCAAGATATCAGTCACCTTGTGCTTGTCAGTCAAATCTGGGTATTCTCAGCTGGGATCATCTTTGCCCTCATAATCCCAGCCGAAGTGGCTTCTTAGCTTCAATGGCCTGATATAGTGGTTCAAGAAATATCTGGCCACCCAGGGTCCAGTCAATCCGGAGCTCTTCAGCTTGTCAATTCTCTCAATCAACTGATACACTTGGCCCATCTCCTCAAAGTTTGGCACAGAAGACCAGCTGGGAACGACCTCTAGAGACAAACCAGTAAAAAGGGGCAGACAAGGTTCAAGATCACAGCAATAGAACCATTCTCTATGCCAATCCTTAAGGGAGGTTTTTAGAGGAACATGGAGATAAATCTTTTTTATTTCGTTCCTAAGTTGGAGACCGGCTACCCCTATCACTTGGACTTTGTTTTTGGAGGGCTGAGGTTTGATGTGGAATAAGTATCGGAACAGATTGAGATGGGGCTTCACACCCAGAAAACAATCACACAAAGTTGCAAAGATAGAGATTTGCAAGATGGAGTTAGGGTTCAGATTCACTAAGTCTAGCTAGTAGAAGGAAAGAAGTTGGCGAAGAAAATCTAAAGAAGGAAGAGCAAGACCTTGGTCAAAGAAAGAGGCGAAGACTACAGTCTTACCAGATTGGGGTGCCAGAATCGATTTCTCTTCAACCGGACGCCAATGGATGACTTCACAGCGCTACAATCTCAGTGACTTCTCCAGATACTTCAACTTTGTCGAGCCATAATCCAACGTCAGCCAGGTCTCAGCAAACACCTCTGAGATTTCCAAAGCTCTCGGCATTGCTGAGGGCAAGAAGATTTGGGGGAAATGCTATTGGGGGCTTGGAATAGACGTGACGGAGCAGAATCGCTTGAGTTTCGAGCGGGAAGTGCTGTCTATGGTGAACCCTAGCGAGGCGAGGTGCAAAATTTCGGCGCGAAAGCTAGAAGAAAAAACGATTGGTGGATTGGAGAAGATGAGGGAATCTTTTCTCTCTCTCCTCACTTTTATAGAGCTGTGCTGGTAAGTGGGTTTGGGCCGACTAACCCGGTACTGGGCCACAAGATATGAGTTTCTACAATAGCACGCTCTATTGGGCCGCTCGCTGGCTGTGTTAAAATCATAGTACAGGTGCTGTTCATAGAAATCGATTAAATAATCAGATATGATTCATGAAAACCTAATTGTTGAACACGTGTGTTCAGATATCTGTATTATTTACCAGGTATTGAGGATATATCCTTATAAGGATCAACAGCTAGTTTCCATTAAAATTGGAGATGCAGGTATCTCTCAAGTACACCAGACCATATATTGGGTTAAAATCCATAAAGTGGTACTCGGCCTACATGCTTAGCCACCAATTGCTATGAGCAAAAATCATTCCAGCTGACATGATGCTGAAGAGTCTTATATACCAGTAGTACACTACTCGGGAAAGACTATAAGGTTAAAGATCTTTGACTTTATATTTAATTATTTCATAATTAAGCACAAAGTCAGGGGCTACACCTAATAGGTGCGCCTATTCGGTGCACACTATTCATAATTCTACATGGAGCCCTTTATAGCCTCGCTGCCAGCCGACATGAAGCAGGACTCGGGAGAAGAAGCACTCGGACAAAGAGTACTTAGGAGCAATGCACTCGGGAATTCTTCAGCGTGGAGGATGAGCACTTGGCATCAGCTGTGACTCAACTATGAAGGTCTCAGGGGCTGCTGTGGAGGCCATGAGCCCCGGGTATCTCATGACAAGCATATAGGCCACTCGGACAGAGGATGGGCCTAGCCTTGTAATTAAGGATATAATAGGACACGGCAGACTTAACCTTGTACAACAGAGAAAATACAGTCTTAGTCGGGCATGTTGTACTCCTAGAAGGAGATCCCTTGGTCGTAGTCCGACTGGGACTCCTACTTTGTAACCCTGTCCCCCGGTATATAAGGGGAGGCAAGGCGCCCCCTGAGGGCAGAGAATCACCAAGATCATAATCATACATCCTCAAATAAAATACACCACAACTGGACGTAGAGTATTACCTCATCTCGAAGGCCTGAACCAGTATAAACTCTTCGTGTTCATTTGCAGTCCACTAAGTTTTGATCCGACGAGTAGCCCTATATTATTATTGCCGGTGTAAAACATCGACAGAGTCAATCGGACGAATGGAGAGGAAGATATGAATTTTTAAAGGTTCCTGTAATTTTTGGATTGAAGAAAAAGGAGAGGTTTTCCTCATTTTTATCTCCTCTGGCCCATTGCCAGGTAGGTCCAAGCCGAGAGAGAAACAAGGGAGGCGCGCGCGCAGTGCTTGGCCATGTCGGCCGGGGGCCCATATGGCTGCGCTCAACCGAGGAGAGAATGGCCTGGGCCGAGCGACTTCACGGCCCACACCGGCGAGGAGCGGGTTCTGACATGCAGGCCAGAATCCGACAAGCGGGGCCCACTGTCAGTTGCGGGTTCATAGAAGAATGGGTTCACGGAGGGATTCGGTTCGGGAATCGGTGGACAGGGCACAACGCGCGGTTCACGGTGCTCCCGATCTTGGCGGGTCCACGGGCAGGTGCACGGGCTCGGCGGACCGCGCATACGCAAGATCAGGATGGGGGTTCATGGCTCTCAGCTAGGCGGTGGGAGGTAGACGATGAATAGGGGCCTGATCCTACGGCTAGCGAAGGCATAGCTCGCTAGAGCGATACACGGGGAACTAAACGGCGGAGAGGGCACCGGAGTGGATCGGAGGCCAAGGGAAGACCGGGTAGCGGCTCAGATTTGCCAGAGCGCGGACGGGGGTGGAGTATTTCGAGGACTCCCCGAGGCGATGTGAATTTGGGCACTTCTCCGGCAGGGCTTCGTGGTTCGATTCCGTGTGCGAGAGGGGTCCCAGAGGTTCTGAAATCGATTCCTGGGGTGGCGACTTGCCGTGATTGCCTCCACACGGCGGGTGACGGTGCGCGGGAAGGTGGCAAAGCGGCGACAGTGGGAAAGGGGTCTACGGGAGGGCCTAACCCCCAGGGGGCGCATGGCGGTCGTCTACAGAAGCTAGGAGGAAAAAAAAGGAGCGAAACTGAGACGGAGGTCTACCATGGTGGGAGAACGCTATGACGAGCACCGGTGGCACGAACGTGATCGTTCGTGCCCGGTGCGAACGGGGCAGGGAAGGAGGGAGCCGGGGCATCGGTGGTGGTCCTCGGGTCCTCACTGGTGGCCCGACGCGAGCCAAGGAGAACGACGAGGTCGATCGGCGAGAGAAGCTCAAGGGCGGCGGTGGAATGGATTGTGAAGGGATGGATAGAGGAGTGCGGCGGGTACTTATAGTCGAGGCGGACTGAGAGGCTTTGAGGGGAAGGAACGCTTTCTCACGGGGCGACGGTCATGCAGGGGCGTCATCGTCCTCTGCCTATCGGCGGTGGTGGTCAAGCGAGGGGGAGCGGTTGTCTGGCTCGGGAGAGAAAAAGGGGCAGGCAACGAGAAAGAGAGGCCGCAAGCTTCCATCTTGAGACGGAGCCGGGTGGAGGAACGGCTCCCCGGTTTGGTGGCTTGTGGCGGACCCCGGGTGACGCTAGTGGGCGATGAAAAAGCGATGCAGGCGCTTGGAGTGGTGTGGCAGCAGGGTGGTCGCCGCGACAGGCGGCGTGATGGCGACGTTCTCTCTGGTCGGCAGGGCGAGCGGGAACAATGGGCGGGAGCCGAGAGCATCCAAGGCGCGGGACAGTTTGAAATCGGCGAGGGCGTTCAGCGAGAAAGAGAGAGAGAGCCGCATGGGGAAGAGAAACAGGGAAGTGCTCCCGTTCTCACGCGAGCACGTGCCTGACGCGTGAAGAGAACTCGTGTCGGCGCCAGAGAGGGAGGATGCCGAACAGGCCGGGAATGAGATGTTCGATGATGGGCCGGGAAGAAACCCATCAAGCATAGGGAGATTTTATCTTTTCTGGTAGGAAACAAGGGAGAATTTCTTTTATTATTTTGTTGAATTTCTTGGAGGGATTAAATGAGATATGGAATTGGATTGAATTTGGGTTCAGGGGGTTTATTGTTTTTAGTTTGACTTCAAGGAGTGATTATCCAAGGGATTATTGAATAAATCATGGAAGGGATCTTGGAAATTTGAAGATAATCACAGAGATTTGAGATGTAGTTCCTTGAGGTGGGGAGTTGGTCACCAAGGTTTTGGGGAATGATTCCCGAGGAAGGGATTGAGATCACGGCACACGCAAACACGACAACAATTAAAAGCCAATTTTCACGAATAGGGTTTTTATTAAATTAGGTTTTACGTCTAACGCTAGGGCGTTACAAACCCCGGTGGGCTCATGAAGCTGACGTCGAATCACAATGCATCGATTGTAACAGTGTGGTATTCTCCTTCGCCTGCTTCCGTTGTAACTAAGTTTGATTGGTCTGCTCAATTGTAGTGTTGAGCCGTTAGAGCATCTCCAGCAATAGCCTCTATTTTAGAGCCCCCAAATGTTAAATGGGGGCTGCCCCTATTTTTTTTGAACCCCAAAAATACTCCGAACTCCACCAACAGCCCCCATTTCTCAGCCCCTATTTCTTTTTCTATTATTTTTCACTATAGAGGCATAGTTTGACACTATATATAAAAGAAATATGCAGCAGCAGCAGTGACACAGCAACAGCAACACGAGGCAGCAGGCCGGCGCGTGGGAGGCGAGGCGCGGGAGGCCGGGCGGCGAGAGGCGCCGGCGCGGGAGGCGGGGCGGTGGGCCGGCGCGCGGGAGGCCGGGCGCTGGAGGCGGGGCGGTGGGTGGGGCGCGGGAGGCCAGGCGCGGCAGGCCGGCGCGGGAGGCCGGCGCTCGGGATGCCGGCGCGGGAGGCCGGGCGGGCGGGGAGGCCGGCGCGAGCGGGGAGGCCGGCGCGCGGGAGGCCGGCGCTCGGGATACCTGCGCGGGAGGCCGGGCGGGCGGGGAGGCCGGCGCGGGAGGCGAGGCCGGCGTGCAGGAGGCCGGGCGGGCGGGGAGGCCGGCGCGAGCAGGGAGGCCGGCGCGCGGGAGGCCGGCGCTCGGGATACCTGCGCGGGTGGCCGGGCGGGCGGGGAGGCCGGCGCGCGGGAGGCAGGCCGGCGCGGGAGGCCGGGGGCGGGCGGGGAGGCCGGGCGCGGGAGACCGGCGCTCGGATGCCTGCGCGGGAGGCCGGGCGGGCGGGGAGGCCGGCACGCGGGAGGCCGGCGCGGCGCGGGAGGCAGCGGCCGGCGGGCGCGGGCGGTGGGGCGCAGGAGGCCGGTGCGCGGGCGGCGCGGCGCAGGAGGCCGGCGGGCAGGGTGGCGCGGCGAGGCAGGTAGGGTTTTCACCTGAGAAAAAATCTAATCTCCCTCCTGTCGACGGGCATCTCCCTCCTGTCGACGGGCACGGTGGACTTGAGGAATTGTCGTAGGCGCCAAAAAAAACGTCGATAGGGGCTGTGGTGTAGAGCCCCAGGACTGGGGGGCTGGATTTGGGCCTCCTCAATTTTTAGGGCCCTATTAGGGTCCCTGCTGGACCTAGTTTTTTTGTCCCACCACCCAAAAACTGTTTAGGGGCTGTGTTTAGGGTCCCTGCTGAAGATGCTCTTAGCTCAGATTTGTGAAATCCATTGCCTCTGGTGTAAGTTTTGTTTCATCCGTATGTAGCATCAGGCGTTGTTGATTGGATGAATCATTGGGGTGTTCGTGTCTGATACAGTGATGATATCTGCAAATAGATAATCCGTTGCTGTCCTCACCTCTAGGATCTGGATGCAACTACTATAGGTTATCTGTGTAAAGGATAATCATAGGGGCATGTTTGGTGTTTTTAGATCTGAAGCACATAGAATTTTTAGGCAATAATTCAGTTAAAGGTTTTCCTTTACTACCCCACGATAAGTGGACATCACCATCATTGTGCTAAGATGATACTATTCAGTTTTCCGTAGAAGAAAAAGATATTGAGTTTCTTGGATTTTTTGGTATTTCTCACTGAATTGTATCCACCATCCATGGACTTGGCATGTATCAGTTCTTATACCACGTCAATAAGTAGAATCTGGGTGATCATGCAGATAATAGTATATCCTCAACTATGAACATTCATGTAGCTTTCTTCTACTTGTCCCTGACTCCCTGCATATATGTTGCTCTGGGTGGCCAATTCATATATGTTGCTCTGGGTGGCCAATTTGGGCTGACCAATTTGATGAGAATGACCCTAAAGAACGTGCCTCAAGGAGCTCATTCTTCAATCGGTGGTACTCTGGGACATATGGTGGCAATATCATTAGTTTCAATTTTGAACTATATTCCAGATAACATAAGCTAGCAATTTGGGCGTGGTATCCCTTGCAATTTCTCTCTCTTTCTTTTGCAGTATTCTGGCTTGGGATTGGGGACCAAGCTAGACTTATGGCTTCTTAGCTGCTTTGATGAGCACTTGTGTAAGAGATTAGGAAAAATAAACTTTAAATATGTCATGAAATTCATCTCCAATCCTTTTTCTGTTTTTTTTTGGAAATATGGTTAGAAAGGAACTATTAGTTTATTTAATTTGTTGATAGATGACAAAATTTATTCATATCTGATGCAACGCATGGGTGTAATGCTAGTTACCCTAAAAACGTATTAAAGAGTGGTAGAACCTTCGTGTGGTCCATCACAACTATTGATCTGTAGAATGTGTCAGGGTGAAGTGCTCGGAAATAGGAGTCCCCAAAATCCTTTATAGTTTGATCAGTAGGTGACATCGGAACATCTCTCACCAACACAGCAAATTCCAAAGGTTTAACATCTAGTCAGGTGTTGATCTTGCAGTCATTCTCAGATTGGAAACATGCTTCTAGGACTTCCATAGTATGAAATACATGACAAAAGAGACCAATAGATTGATAATAGAAATGTCCACAGCCTTAGGGCTTCCTTCCTGTAGAACTGTAATGTAATACAGTACTTAATGTACAGACACTAATTACACTGCTGATACAGCGATATGTAAATAATAAGGGAGTTTAATCTAACCAAATAATATAGTTACTATTAGCTATTTGAGGAATGTTAATGCCACAAAATCAAAGTACGTACCAAGCACTCATTTAAAGTGAGCTTCTCCAAGTTAGGGCACTTTTGCAGTAATCTTCCGAGAGCCTTGAATTTGCTTTCCACATGGCATTCGTCGAAAAAACAACACTCAAGTGACGGTGTTCTCAGGTTGCCAAATAACGGGACGAATTGATCAAACTCCTTATCTAGCAGAGTCTGAAATTCAGAAATCAAGAGTTCAAGACTAAATTAATTTAAAGAAGGTTGTAATAAGTTCTTGCAGCGATTGTATAGCTACTAATTAATGGTCGATCTTCAAATGGCACTTGCTGTACAATAAACATCTTCAGTAATAAGGGCTTACCTTTGCCTGAATATATTTCAGCTCCAAACTCATTGGGCAGGCCAGCGAGAAGCATGGCGTCGCCCCGTGGTGATATCCGGCGCCACACTAAACTAATCGATGTCTCCACAAGGGAATTCAATGGTCCATCGAATGACCTCGCAAGGGAATTCTTATATCTGAGGCCAACGTCTAGGTGCAGGAAAGCAAGACCAGACGCTCTGATTGTAAATATTTCATCGAGGCTACCTGAGCTGTAGCAACAACGAAGAACCAGCTTCTTCGGCATGTCGGAGTGGAGAATGCCAAACCCCACCATGCATTCGTGGAGCTCCAAATCTTCAAGAATAGGGCAGCCAGAGCGGAGCTGCTCCCCGAAGCAGCTACCCAAGCATGCATTGGAAAGATGAAACATTGTGAGGTGACAGGTGCCAGAGTGGGAGTGCAGATCGGATAGGTTATACCTAATGGAGGGAACACAAGATTGATCTCAAGCACTTTGGGGCGGAGTTCGATGCCAACGCGGATCCAATACCCCACAGAATCAGCTTGGGGGCAGGTGGCGTCTTCCATCAAGATCCAGAACGCGTACACCATCTGAGCATCTGCCGCCACCGCCTTCTTGCGGGATCTGAGCAGATTGCTGGCGAAATCCTCCATCTTCCTCCACTTCTCCATCGGGCCCTCGAAGCGATATGGGAAATCCAAGCTGTCGAGGTTGAGACCGCGCATCGAGCGCCACAGGTCTCTCCACTTCGTGGAGAGCATGCACGTCTGCACGCCGGCATGAAGGACATGACGGTGTGGAGGAGGTTGTCCGGCAGGGCGCCAAGCGGGTCTGTGTTGGGTCGGTTTGGGAGACGCACTCCGAGCACATGGACGACGGGCGACGGATGAAGGGATGATGATGAAAACAACCTCCGCCTGCTGCTGCCGAGCATTGAGAAGCATCGTATCCCCGCGGGCATCGCGATGTCATCACTTGGGATGTCGCCGAGGTGGGTGCGGCCGCGCGTGGTCTTGTGAGGCGCGTGGATGGAGTGGTGGTGCTGCGCGAGATCTCCCCGTCGCGGTGTCGCTTCTAATCGAGCAAAGGTTTGGAAACTGGAACGGTTTTGAGCTGGAAACAAATCAGACTGGGGACTAATCTAGCCCAAACGACGGAAAGACGGACGGAACCGTGTGTGCGCTTCGGACTCAAAACGATGGAAAAAAAAAAAGTCAGAAACACTATTTGTTTTTATAATAATAGAGATTTATGCAATCTAGTCATAAATATATACAACCGTAATGGATTAATGGATTTATTTTTTTTCAAACGTTTGACCAATAGGCGGTCTTATTTTGACTTGGTATAAGTAGGTAGTGTATTCGTTAGTTTACTTATACTATTGAACATCTTTTAGGGGAAAGTTTTTTTTATGAGGCAGGAGCTCTGCAAAGTATATTAAAAGAAGGAGAGAAAACAGTCTCAAATACATAGCTGCCAAAGTAGCTACGGACGGCTGGACAGCTCCAAGCCGAAGGTCTTACTAGATTACATTGTTAGGGCTAATTCTCGTAGGTTTATGTCATAAATTACCACCGTTGCTATATGTGAAACATGACAATGGGAATATTGAAAAATTCTCCTATTACCTTCCAGCCAGATGTTCCACCATGTAATTATTAAGGCTCCCATGATCTTTTTCCTTTCTTCTTTAGGCCTTGTTCGTTTGGGCCGGGATCGGGCGGTATTGCAGCCCAATCCCCGTGGGACAACCCGGCGTGGGCTGAAATTCCCTCGCAGCCCATATAGGCGTTCGGCTGGGCCGGGGTGGGAAAATTCCTCCCCCCAACCCACCCCAATCCCCCGGGGAGAAAAGAATCTCCCCCGAGACAATTTTTATCTCCCCGCAGCGGCTGCATCTCGTCTCCCCGACGCGCTAGGATAGCGAGCTCCATCGCCCGTCGCCGGCGACGTCGCGCAGATCTCCATCGCCTTGAGCATCTGGTGTCGGTGTCCCCTCGCGATCTCCCCGTCCCCTCGGCCTTGATTCCCGTTTCCTCGCAAGCTCATCCGCTGCTTGCGCTGAATCCATCCCATGAGCAGAGTAGCATGCCGTCGTCCTGCTGCTTCCGCCTCGGTAAGCATCCGTGCCGACGCACATCCTCTTCTTTTCTCATCCCCCTAGTTCTACCCACACCTTTTCTCTTTACCTTAACCATCTCCTTCTCTCCTCCTAGGGTTTGACCTAATATTTTCTCAGATCCGGTCAAGAGGTAGAAGAAGAGGGAGAGAGTTCTTGTCATCAGCCAATTCCTTGCCGATCAATCTCCAGAGAGGTAGAATTATAACTTATGGTTGGATTTAATTTTTCGTGACATGAATATAGAATACTACAAAAATTTTACTAAGCTATGCATTTACCCTACATCATTCATGGATGCCAAATTTCAATAATTCGTTGATAAATTGCTTAAGATATGATAATGTAACAGGACCATTCTACCTAAAATATAAGCAGCAAAACATTTACAAATTCAAGACTTTTCTGTTCATGTGGGGCCTAACTTATTTAACTTTGCCATTGTTGAAAGTCAGAAGTCAGAACTTGTAAAGGCGATGATAAAGTCAGAATTTATTTGTTCTTTCACTGTTGTGTGCTACATATATTTCCTGCGTATCTATTAAATAATAGCAGTTCTATATTTTTTCTTTGGTGATAAAATCATTTCGAGAATGGCGCACCAAATTAAAAAGAGGAGAGAAGAGGACGATGATATGATGCTTTTTGTTTTGCCTGCTTTGCATATATTGTCTAGTACAACAAAAAGTGAGAAAAGACCTAGACATACCTCAAGACTATCTGGTAAAGAGAGGCTTGAGGAAATCCTTGAAGGACATGAAATGGATTGCAAAGTTGCATTCCGTATGGAGCCTCATGTTTTCAAGACAATTACAAATTATCTTAGAGAGAAGAAGTTGTTAAAAGATAGTAGAGGTGTGAGGATCGAGGAGAAACTTGGAATGTTCATGTTCATGCTCTCGCACAATGGAAGCTTTCAAGATCTGCAGTATGAATTCAAGCCTAGCGGGGACACGGTTCATCGCCATATCAAATCTGTTTTTAAGATAATCCCGGCTCTCACCTATAGATTTCTCAAGCTTCCTCATGTTGACCAAACACATTGGAAGATTAGAACAAATCCTCGCTTCTTTCCTTACTTCAAGGTGAACTTGACACTCAACTAGAAATGAATATCTAGTTCTTGTCCAACTAAATAACTCATGCATATTTTTTCCTTTTCTTTCCTTTTTGTTGTAGAATTGCATAGGGGCTATTGATGGCACCCACATTCCTATAACTCTAAATGGAGAGAAGGCAGCTCCTTATAGGAATAGAAAGGGGACTTTGAGCCAAAATGTGATGGTTGCATGCGATTTTGATCTAAATTTCACTTTTATCTCATGTGGTTGGGAGGGGTCTGCAACCGATGCTAGGGTACTTAGATCAGCATTGAACAGTGGCTTTCAAATATTAGATGGTAAATTTTTTTTGGTTGATGGTGGTTATGCCAATACACCATAGTTCATTGCTCCTTATCATGATGTCCGATACCATCTAAAGGAGTTTGGACGTGGTCATCATCGACCTAGAGACTACAAGGAGTTATTCAATCATCGACATGCCATCTTGAGAAACCATATAGAAAGAGCTTTAGGTGTTTGTCGACGAAATGGGACAGGGGGTCCCACATGCCCTGGGGACGCGTGGGTCTTCGGCCACGTCAGCTCCACCAGGGTCCACAATCTACACCAGTGATAGCCGACTACGGTTATTCTCCAGCTAAGAACCTAGAGCCCGGGAACCACCCGGTCCCGAGTGGTTCTCCCCCGACTGGCCCCCGGTCCCGGGAGCCGACTGCCCCAGCCCCGGGCCTCGGGTGCCGACTGCCTCTGTCCCGAGTCCCGGGTGCCGACGGGGGACTCGGCTTCTCCCGACTGAGGCGATCGGCATCGGCTTCCCCCGGCGGCATCGGCACCTCCTGAGTTGATCGGTTACGGCTTCTCCCGAGTGCCTCTCCTGGATCGGCTTCTTCAGTAGACGGCACCGGCTGACCAACTACCCACATTAACGATGAGGCGACGAGACACGCCTGTCGCCCGCTCCTGTACAGTCAGAACCTTTTTGACTACGGAGGCTCCTTTCACTGTACAATCGCCGTTCACAGTCAGAGCCTTTTGACTTGAGGCGTGCGCCGTCACGTCTCCCGGCTCCGTCGACCAGACGACCAGACGCCCCATCACATCCTCACCACTCTACCGCCCGCTGCATACCTGCTCCGGCGTGGGCACAGCAGGCGGGGAGGTGAGCGACCAGACGCTCCACCGACTCCGGCACAGGCTTTGCAGACGGACGGGGGCGACGGGACATTCCTCCAACTCCGGCATGGGCATCGCAGGCGGAGGGGAGGACCGGAGAACTCTCCAGAATCTCCCTCTCTCTCTCTGCGCATATGCAAGCTCGGCAATGTGGACTCCCCTGGGCTCTATAAAGGAGGACCCATGCCGTAGACGAAGGCAGGCAGCTCAAGCTCCGGTCTTAGACAACAGAGATCTCCTCCTCCTTCCTCGAGTCCGGTCGCTGGTAGAACGACCGACGCCACCTCCGGGTTCCCGGTGAGCTTCCGAGCTCCCGGGGTCCTCCTTGTAAACTCCACTCCACATTCATCTCTTTCTCTCATAGTCCAAAACATAGGAGTAGGGTATTACGCTCCGGCGGCCCGAACCTGTATAAATCCCCCCGTCTCCTCGGTGCGCCGCGGTTCTTCGCCTTCCGGACTGTCGATCTATCTCCCGCGTGGTCACAACAGATCGGACGGTCCAGACCCGATTCGGACGGTCCGGACCTTTCTGTCTCCAAGCTCGGGCCCCTCTGTTTCTGTCCCGAGCGCTGATTCATCTTCTTCCACCCGAAGCCGGCTTCGCCTGAGAACTACTCCCCTGGCCGAATCTCAAAAGGGGGGTCTCCCGATTTCCCGCCGTCGAGGTTTAATCCTCCGACAGTGTTCTAAAGAAGCGATTTCCTATCCTCAAAGTTGGCACTTTCCATCGGATAGAGAACCAAGTAAGGATTCCAGCAGCCACTGCGGTGTTTCACAACATGATCCAGATGCTTAATGGTGATGAAGGATGGCTGGACAACCAACCTAATAATATAGAGCTTGTTGATTTTTTTGATCTACCGGAAGGTGATAATGAATACCACAATGATGTAGAATCCCTTAACAATCAAATGATCAGTGGGAATAATATTAGAGATACAATTGCTAAGAAGATGTGGGAAGACTTTGTTCATAGTTAGCAAAAATAGCATTTTGGATGATTTGTACAGAGTTTGTTTTTTCCATTCAATAAGTTTATAGTAAAATATTGCAATACAGTGATGATGTTTGGAAGAATATCTCCAAAGTCAAGCCTATTACAGCATAGGCATGCGCAAAAGAAGCCGTCACCAAAAAGCTACAACACACAAAAGGCTGTACAATCTAGAGCTTCATGGAACCCAGGACTAGAAAAGGCTCTAGTTGATTTACTTCATGAACACAATAACCCGCATTACCGGTGCCAAAATGGATGGACAAGTGAGGCATGGAATAAGGTAGTCAAAGAATTTCGTGAGAAACATCCCTATGTCACCATGAATAAGCAGCAAATTCAAGACAAGGAGAAAGAATTGAAACGAAATTATAGGTTGCTTAAGGAGGCAAGAAAACAGAGTGGGGCATCTTGGGATCACCAGCGTTGCATGATTATTGCTGATGATGCAGTTTGGCAAAACATAATCAAGGTGTGATATTTGGGCAGAGTTGTTTTGTCCTCTTTCAAATCAATATTATTTGTATTCATGTCATAATTATCTATTTTGTGTCTTCTACAGTCAAATGAGAAAGTTAAGAAGTTCAGCAAAAACAAATCCTTTCCTCTCTTTGAATCCTTGGGAGAACTTTATGACAGTAAATTTACCAATGCATTTTTTTCCCAACACATCATGCTCTGTTTTTGTCTATATTAGTGAACTGCTACCTTCTTTTTAGGGCAAACTGCTGAGGGCAACATGAATTTCACTTCTATTGAGCCATCTCAACATGCCATTCTCACACAATTGGATAATGGCGATGAATATGTTGAGACAAGGGACTCTTTCCCTGATGTGAACTATGTTGTTGTTGATGATGATGATGATGTGAGCACTGAAGTTCAAGATGAAGAACATGCAATGGAGCATGAAACTCAGCCAAGCTACATTCGTACCACCTTAAGAGCTAATGGAGAAAAGATTGTCAAGAAGACCAAATCTACCCCAAGAGAAAGGATAGAAAAGGCTGTGAAGAGGGCTAAGAGAAGTGATGTTGTTGATATGATGGCAAGTTACTTGGAGATGAGAAAAAAACAATCTGAGGAGGAAGCTACAGCTCTGTCCAGGGAAAGGGAGGAGGCAAAGATGAGAGAGGAGGCAAGCAAAGTAGATGATTGCTCAATAAAAAGTTGCATTTCTGTTGTGGAAGCGATAGAAGAACTCTCAAATGAAGAAAAGGTCAAATCTTTTGGAGTGTTCAAGGATTCTCAGAATAGAGAGATTTTCATGAGTGAAGGGCATGTGACCCGTCTTATGTGGTTAAAGACGATGCTGGTAAGTAGGAATTATTGTTGTTACATGGCACTCTCAAAACTTATTTTGATTACATGTTATTATTTTCTTATTGTTACTGTCTTTTTTCAAATGCACAGGTCTGAGTTTGATTTTAGGATTGACACCAAGTGCAATGGCAAGAGGGGTTTCTCAGGTTAGTAGCATAGATTTCAGATGTTCCTTATCAGTATTCATCTACTTTCTAGTATCAGGTTTATTTTGATTTAGGACTTTAGAAGCTGCATGGATGTTCTGTAACTTCTGTTTAGTGAAGAGAGTTTATTTTGATTCTCTTATGTGCTGTTGTGTCGATGAGCTTCTTTGCGGTCTCTCTGATTATGTGGCAGTTGTGCTGGTTTCACAGATGGAGATGGGGATGAATTTTGTGCAGCCAAATGCTCAATTTCCTGTGCTGCACAAGTCCCTCTCGTTGGATATCAAGGTTCCTCCTGCTCCAGTAACTGTTAAGCATATATGAGTGCATTGCATATCACTGCGATAAAACACCTTTAGAAAAACAGTGTGATAAAACTGTTCCTGGATTAGAACTCGATTCAACATGTTATCAGTTATCACACATCGTTATTGCCCGTAAGAAAAAGATATCATCTGTCATTGAACCAGAACATGATCTGTATTGGAAATTATTGCTTTGTCAATTGTTGTCTCTCCAGCAAGTTGTAATGGTCTAGTCCTTGCAAGAACCACATTCGCATAGTTTGGTGGTAGTCCTTTGAGTTCTTTGCATGCAGCTAACTTTTTTTCATTCTCGGATTTATAGGGCATTAAGACAGATATTGTCATCAGCAGATATGAGGATAACTTCCTGGTCAGTTACACCTTGCAACTGATATTCGATTGCATGCCAAGTTTTCACATATGAAATATGCTCACCTATCATAAAATCTACAGGTGATCGTGACACAAATAGGATGCATGGGAACCATATTAGCTGCCAAGTATGTTTTCGATTCTCATGGAGATGTTCTCATTAACATATAATACCATAGCATGGTTTATTCTGTGCATTGCTAGTTCAGGATGGACAACTCTTTCCATGCGATTAGTCCTATTGAAATTTGAAACCTTCAGGTCTCAGCTTTTAGCTAACATTTCTGAAAGAGCAGTGAGAATCCATCCGCGTATATATGTTGGTGTGTTTATCCGCTAGTTGCAGAAAGGCTAGCAAACTGTTGAGCATATATTTTGACACTAGTCCATGAATCATTCAGATAGATTTGGCAAGTTACAAATTTTGTACTCTAGTTCAAGTTGTCAAGTTACAGACTAGCATTTTAGTACTATCAAATTCAGTGAATACAAGCAAACCTAGACTATTAAGTTCAGTAGATTAGTTATCTTTTTATTCAAGTTCATTTGACCTGCTGTTTAGTTTACATATTAGCAAGCACCATGGTCTAATGTCCAAGACTTGTTTCTTTTGGTTGTGTAGTTACAGGATATCCATGGCCCATTTGCTAGCTGTGCCCATTGGAAGGATTTTTTGCAAGAGAGAATTGTTAGAGACTGTTTGAATTGTGAAATGAGATGCATACATGACAATTTTTTCTAACTGCTACTTAATTGATGTAGCTATGATGGTTCCAGGAACCAATTTTTTCTACAAAATTAAGTACTTTTGAGTTTGATCAGGGATTTGTGATGTACATGATGGCTAAATTTAGTTTGCCAAAGAAACTTGTTTTGCTTTGCACAATGGCAATTGAGACTTTGGAGACACTTATGTTTCTTATCAGACAGAGAGAGGTTAATTTCTAGGGAGTTGCTTAGAACTGAGTGAAGTTGTATTCTTTCGGTTAGCTCAAAGAGATATTTCTGATCTGAACAAGCTTATCTGTGTGGCACTCTTGTCTTATCTGTGTGGCTGTATTCATCCTAACCACCAGAATGGAATTTGTGTGGGATGTGTTATGATGATTTTGTTCCTGTGAGTACTTTGTTGTAATCTCGAGTATAGCTATTATGAACAAGGAGATACCTTCGATGTGAGACTTGTAGATTTTGCTCAGAATTTAATTTTATAATTTTTGTGTATATTTTGGAATATTTTCGGATTTTTGGGCCATACTTCATAGTGTTTCTTGAATTTTTATTGTCATTTTCATGGTTTTCTGCTTTGTCCTTTTAAAAAAATATTTCAATTTTTCTGAACTTTTATGCTTTAGAATAAATTTTAGAAAGTTTTTCCTTAATAATTTGAAATTTGATGTTGTAAGTACAATCCAAGCAAAGTACCAGCTTAGCCAAACAACTAGTCACATGGGGGGATTAGTGGGTACCGTCACATGAAGGGGATTACGGGGGATTGGGTGAAGGGGCAGGGATCAACTCTATCCCGTCTTGGATGGATCTCCCGGTGTGAATCCATCCACAGTTGCCGAACAAAGCCTTAGGGTTCACCCTGGTTATTGCATGCCACTAATCAGAAAGTGAATGGTGGTCACTGGCTTTGCTGGGCACAGCTCGCACTCTGTTTTGGTTGCAAACAATCTTCCAGACTTTCGCAGAATACTCACATTCTTTTGCTAGATGACAGGAGGTTTCAAAAGCTTCATAGCAAAGGCTACAAATCTAATTGCAAGGCAAATGCCTCACCGATAGATTTTCTGCCGTTAAAGTTTTTGGTGTAAGAGCAGCCATCCAAAGAATTTATGCTTTGGTTGGGCAGATCCCTTCCAAAGAGCTGCAAAATTAGCGTGTGTCATTGTCCCGTTGAATTGAGCTTTATAAGCTGTTGCGATGAATATTCTCCATTTGACGACCATTTCCAAATTATGTCGTCCTGAACTCCAACAGCCAGCCTCACGTTTTGCAAAAGGCCTGCAATAACAGCCACTTCGTTTAGGGATTCTATGGAGGTGATTGGTCTGAACATGGCTAGCCAATTGCCATTGTTTAGCTCAATTTTGACTGTGCGGTTCTTCCATTTTGCCAGTTTGAATAGATTTGGGGCAATGTTTTTTGAGACAGATGTCCTGTAACCAATGGTCATGCCAAAAGTTGGTCTTTGCCCCATCACCAATAGTTATCTTTGTCCGTTGTTGGAAAAGAGCTATGTCAAGTTCGTTGCACGGCAAGTTCATGTCGGCCCAAGGTTTCGCATCGTCCTTCCATTTTTGCCATAACCAACGTCGGCGAAGTGCTCTCGCAAATTTATTTAGATCAAGGATCCCCAGACCTCCCAAGTAATTTGGCTGGCAGACCGTGCGCCAATTCACTAGACTGCTGCAATTAGAGAAGTTCTCGAGTCCATCTCCTTTCCATAAGAACGCCCTTCTGTACCGGTATATTTTCTTCACGACCCATTTTGGAGCTGGGAGCACACTCAAATGGTATATTGGGATCGATGACAGCACGGCTTTGATTAGTGTCTTTCTCCCGGTAGAGGCAAGGAATCGACCTTTCCATCTCGGTAGTCTACCGCCAATCTTGTCGATCAATGGTTGGTAGTGCACCTTCTTGAGATTTTTATGGTGCAGAAGCAAACCCAAGTATTTACAAGGAAAGCGTGCATGTCTTGCCCGGGAAGTTTTTGAAGCAATAGTTGCACATCCACCTGATCACAGGAAATCGGGAAGATCTCTATCTCTGCCAAGTTTGTGTGCAGCCCACTAACCATGGCAAAAAGATCTAAAATCTTTGTAAGGAACACAAGTTCATCCGTTCTTGGGTTTACGAAGATGGCAACATCGTCAGCATACATCGATCATCAGAAACGCCCAGCACGATGCCAATCGGTGTGAACAGGTCAGCCCTTTCAGCTGCTTGAATCAATCTTTGTAATGGCTCCAATGCTAGGATGAAAAGCATCAGGGATAACCGGTCCCCTTGACGCAAGCCTCTTTTAGGGAAAGTTTAACTTGAAAATTTCAAATTCCAACAAAAACATTTCAGTTTCATCAGCTGTATGTCTGTACCTAAGTACAGGTCGTTGCATGATCTATGCGGTCTGTTTTTTCAAACTTAATCCAATTCTGATAAATGAAAATCACAACTAATGTTTCTTTCATTATCTAAAAAAATAACCAATGTTTCTTTATGCGAATAATGGAACCAATCTTATATAATCAAATACGAGTATAGGATGATTCTGGTTTTAAATATACAGAACTATTGATTTTTTTCCTCAAACTTTGACCGACAATATTTAGCATACCCAACAAGATTTGTTAAGATGGCCACATTAATTGGCTTTTCAATAACAATTCCAATGGGATTCTACAAGGAGATAAGACCCCCTATAGTCACAAAAAGTCATTATCCAATATCTGCACGTGAGTGCTGTTTACATTCAGGGGCGGATCCAAGGGGTAGGCTTCCTCAGGCTCTAGCCTACCCTCCGATTTTTGCAAAAAATTTGTTGGAGAAGACAGGGAGAAGAGAAGAACCGAAGAACTCCTTCTCTGTCGCCACGAGGAAGAAGAAGAGCAATACAGCTGAATGGGTATGCATTAAACAACCCATTTGACCAATTTGGCCACAGCCCACTTGGCCCATTTTGTTTATTTTGTCAATTGGCTTAGGGTTTAGACTGTGTGGGCGTGTGGCTGGCATGTGGCTGTGGGGATTCTTCATCACTTCGTGGCGGCAGCGAGCGTGCGACTGCAATGGCGACGCCGGCGAGTAGGCCAAGCCGCGGAGGCGCAGGCCTCGTCGGCACGCACCGTGCACGGCCGCAGGGCGGTAGGGGCAGGGCGCATGCAGCACCGCGGCAGGCCGCAGCTGTCTGCAATAGTTGCAGACTTGCAGGTTGCAGCTGAGCAGCTAGGAGTCCGGGTCCAGGACTAGGCGACGACGACCAGCAATCCAGCACAGCAGCACTACAGGTCTGCAGTAGCCAGCAGCCCAGCAGGTTCATACAATCATACTTTCATACTCTATTTATTATTTTATTTATTGTAATTGTAGGGATTTATTATTTATGTTTCAATTTTCATAGTGTTCCATTTATTGGTATATTTGCAATGGAGAAGAAAACAACATTGCTTAATTACTTTACAAGCAATTCAAGTGACACACCTCAAACTGATGAGAGCACAAATAGACCAAAGAGGCATCGAGTAGAATTTGATCCTAATGAAATTTTTGCCAATCCAGCAAAATGAATACAAATAAATGATTATACTCCTGAAATTAGAGATCAAGTGAGGAGGGCACATTTGTTGAATGGTCCTAATAGAGCACATGGGCATAATTTTCCAAAGACATTAGATGGTAAGATTTGGAGATCCTTTCAACGGAATTGGTTCGATAAATTTGATTGGTTGGAATATAGTGTGGAAAAGGATGCTGCATTTTGTTTCTATTGTTTTCTTTTCAAGAAATCAACACAAGCCAACACATTTAGAAATGATGTATTTTCCAAAGAAGGATTCAGTCGTTGGAAAACAGTTTTGGATAGTTTTAATAAACATGTTGGTGGTCCAAATAGTTTTCGCAATATTGCAAGGGGTGAATGCATTGACTTCAAGAACCAACGAGTAAGTGTTTCTAAAAAAATTGTTATTTTCTTTAAGGAGTATGAAATTTCATACAAAATACGCTTGACTACTTCTTTAGATTGTGCAAGATATCTCACATCACAAGGGGAAGCTTCTCGTGGACACGATGAATCATCTACTTCCATAAATAAGGGAAATTTCAGGGAAATGTTGGATTGGTACAAAGATAAGAAGGATGATGTGAAGGAGGCATTTGACAAAGGTGCTGGGAATGCACTTATGATTTGTCCAGAGATTCAAAAGGACCTTGCAAAATGCTATGCACAAGAAGTCACGGATGTGATTAAGGGTGAGATTAGGGATAAGAATTTCTTGGTTCTTATTGATGAGGCTAGAGATTCATCAATAAAAGAGCAGATGGCAGTAATTGTGAGGTTAGTTGTAAATCAAGTGTTTTATTTGTACCATTTATCCATTTTTCCATTGTTCTATTATTCTAACATTCTAATTCTTCATTCTCTTGGATACAGATTCGTGAATGATCATGGAAAGATCATGGAAAGGTTTCTTGCAATTAAGCATATATCAGATTGTACATCTTCTGCATTGAAGGAGTATTTGGTTCAGGTACTTTCTCTCCATGGTTTACCTATTTCTAGGTTACGTGGGCAGGGATATGGAGCTTCAAATATGAGAGGTAAATTTAATGGTCTGCAGAAACTAATTAGGGATGAGAGTCCATATACTTTCTATGTTCATTGCTTTGTTCATCAATTGCAATTGGTTGTTGTCACTGTTGCCCAAAGTAGTACATCTATTGCTGAATTTTTCAACTATATTCTCTTGATTGTGACTCAAGTTAGTGCATCTTGCAAGAGAAAAGATGCATTAATTGCTAAATATCAAGATGTGTTGTTGGACAAGTTAGAGAAGGGAAAGATTTTAGCTGGGGCAGGACTGCATCAAGAATCATCCATAGTTAGACCTGGAGATACTCGATGGGGATCACATTTGAAAACTTTTCTTCGTATATACCAAATGTGGGAGACAGTGGTGGATGTTCTAATAATTGTAAGTGGAGATGCTCATGAGCATTCAAGTCAGGGTGGAGCTGCAGGTTTGGTAAAGAAGATGGAGTGCTTTGAATTTATATTCATCATCCATTTCTTAATATCCTTATTGAGCATCACAAATGAACTATCAAAAGCTTTGCAAAGGAAAGATCAAAATATTGTCAAAGTTATGGGTTTGATCTTGGATATGAAAGAGCGCTTGCAAGATATGAGGGACAATGAATGGGATCCATTGTTCAAGCAAGTCAAAAGCTTTTGTGAGGCATACGAGATTGATGTGCCAAACATGGATGATCTCATTGGAGTTATGGATCAATTTGTTCGGAGGAAACACAAAGTAACTCAATATCATTATTACAAAGTTAACATTTTCAATGTCGCTATTGATACAACTTTGCATGAAATGAATCATTGCTTCAATGAAGTCTCCTCCAGTGGTATGTATGTCTTGCCTTGATCCAAGAAACTCATTCTCTAAGTTTGATGTTAACAAGCTTGTTTGACTTGCTGAAATTTATGCTGAAGATTTTACAATAGCTGACCGGTTATTGCTAAGAAGTCAGCTTCAAACCTTCATTCTCAATGTTAGGAGAAGTGAGCAATTTAATGAATGTCATGATATTACAAGTCTTGCTCAGCTGATGGTTGAAACCAGAAAACATAGAACCTTCCCATTAGTGTATCATCTCATTGAGCTGGCATTGATTCTCCCTGTTGCAACATCATCTGTTGAGTGCATATTTTTAGCAATGAATATTATCAAGACAGATTTGCGCAATAAGATATCAGATGATTGGCTTAATGATTTGATGGTATGCTACACTGAGCGAGAGATATTCAAAAGTATCGATAACGATGCAATCATGAAGCATTTCCAAGCCTTGAAAACCCGTAAAGTATCCTTGCCTCGTGAACGAATCGCTTCGACTTAGTGGTATGTTGTTTCTTTTGGTTAATACTTGTTTACTCCTACCATTCATTTGTTACTAATTTTGTTAATTTATATGTACAAGTGGATGCTCAGTGCTCACTTCACTCTTTGCTAAGGCCTAAAAGAATTCTCTTTTTACTACCTAAGACACCTAGACAAGGTACTTCTCTCTTATGTATATTTTTCTAATTGATGATGTATGTATTGATTTTGGCTTAGACTTAGATGTAGACTTCGAGTCCATCCTCCATTTTTATCCTGGATTCGCCACTATTTACATTTTACTGTAGCAGTCATGCTACTGTAAAGAATACTGTAGGAGTTAATGTGTGAAACCAGTATAGATCTTTACCGTTGATTCATTCAATCAAACTGTGTTCGGTCATTGAAACTGCCTAAAGTGCCGACCATATATGCTTAAAATGACTGCGTAGGATCTCTATCCTTCTAGAAGGTTACGTAAACATGCAATGAATCCGAAATTTAGGGATCTTTGGATTGAAGTATCTATAAAGAAAAATTAGAGGAGTTCAATCCAGATGAGTAATTATTATAGAGCCCCTTTATAACGCAAAATACTAGTAATAGAAAGGTAGTAGTATAGATGAAATCCGTCCGTTCGTTTAAATGGTTATTTTAGTAAATGACTTGTTAATTATATAATTTACCCACATTGCTATTGAGGGTATTTTAGTTAAGAAAAACGAACAGGAGTATGGCTAGCCCACCGCTGTCGACAAGTTCTCGGCTCCGTCAAGGGTCTTCGAGCTCATCAAAGCCGTCGATGGAATGGTGGTGTTCAAACCAGTTGACTTTGGGCCACTCAAGCGGAGCGTCTCTGACGTGGTATCGGCGAAGTTCGGAGATGTCGCCGGTGGCAGTTGGTCCGTTCACGTTGACGATGGCATGCTGGACAGGTTGGCCGGCGCGCCGTGGACGGTAGGAGCGTCTGCCACGTCGTTGGAGGCGTGGGCCGACGAGGTGTTGTGCCCTACCATACGGCAGTTGAAGCGTAGCTTAAGCACCAACGATGTTGACGGTGCAACGGTGAGCTTGTTAGCCGTGGAAGGCAATAGCCGAAGGAAGGATGGTGAGGTATTTCCGACGTCGGTGATCGTCACCGTCCATGGAAACTGACGCAGTCCGTCCGGCATGTACGTGTTTACTTTTTTGCGGGGTTAAATTGGTCATCAATATGATCATGATCATTTTACATTAGTACATGTAAATGTTCAGCAGTCAGAAGTTAGAAATGTACGGGGCTAGGAACTAGTTGTTTTGATAATCACATTTTGGATTCATTACAACGAGACAAGCCATGCATGGGTCCCTTATATGCCAGTCTTTATATCATTGACCTACCATATGCATGTATGGACCAAAGAGTTCTGCCATCTTCTAGCAGTCAAGCCGATACAGCTGCACCGTCTTCCATGCTCTGCTCCTCCGATGCCACGCGCATCCTTCGACAGGTCACCCCAAGAGCCTCCATGTCCACCTACGTCCACCGACATGCCTACTTCAGCCGGTATAGCTGCACCGCCTTCCGCGGCAGTGGAGCGACTGACGCCACATACAGGTGCTACAGAGGAGGACCCCACCACCGCTGGAGAGGCAACGCCAGCCTATGTCGTGCGACCCACTACAGAGGACGACACCACCACTGCTGCCGAGGTGTCATCCACCGCCTTCGCCGACGTTGACGAGGCAGCTGGGCGACCGATGCCTCTTACAAGTGCTACAGAGGATCACCCACCTATGGAGGAGGACCCCGCTAGTACCGCAGAGGGCGACACCATCACTCCTGCCGAGGTGTCAGCCTCTGCCTTCCCTGACGTTGACGAGGCAGCTGGGCGACCGACGCCGCTGACAGGTGTTATAGAGGACCGCACACCTGCGGAGGAGGACCCCGCTAGTACCATAGAGGGTGGCACCACTGCTCCTAGTGAGGTGTCACCCACCGCCTTTGCTGACACTGACAAGGCAGCTGGGCGACCGGCGCCGATTACAGGTGTTACAGAGGACCGTGCACCTACAGCGAAGGACCCTGGCACTACTGCAGAGGGGGCACCCACCTCCGTCATTGTTGCTACTATAGAGGGAGACATCACCACCGTAGCCGAGGTGTCATCCACTGTCGTCGCTGAGCCAGACGATCCTATTGCCGCTGTCGACCTTGCAGCCTCGACGATTGATGATGACTAGCACTAGACTTTTGCACTATATATGTCTTCTTAATGTTTTTTTGCTAAACTCTACCTGACGCTTTGGACTGTGGATGTTCTTACTTTGTCATGCCATTTCAGACACTTATTTACCTATCTCGTGCTTATGTATGACATATTTCGTGGTGAACGTCTTACTCATTTGCTTACGTATGACATATGGTTAGGACGGTCCGCTCTTCTTACCTATCAAGTACTGAAAAATTGAGAAAATTAATAAATTTTGAAAATAAATAAATGTAAAACAATAGTGGTTCAACGGACAGGACCGTGCTTCTAAAAACCAACAAGAGATATAACTAGTTATTTTATCCAAAAAATATATAAAATTAAACAATATAGTACTGTAAATACAATAGAACTTTTAGTGTTTCAAAAATTCTAAAAAATTAGATAGTAGTTTACGTGGTTCAATGGTCCGGACCATCCTCACTAATTTCAGACGGTCCGGACCTTGTTTACCGATACTTGTCGTGTCCGTGTTAGGACGGTCCAGACCGTGTATTTCCCGTGACTAGCTGTTTCAATGGTCTGGACCATCCTGGCAGGGTTCGGACGGTCCGGACCGTGTGTTTCTCGTTGCTATCTATTTCTACGGTCTAGACCGTCCGTACCTGGTCTAGACAGTCTGAACCGTGTATTTCCAGTTACTTGTTGTGTCTAACCGTGTATTTCCAATTACTTGTTGTGTCTCCCGTTACTTGCTGGATTTAGCCTACAAGTTTAGAATTCATATGTACAGCATATCAAAGAAAAGTTGAATAAAGGTTTGGTTTTATGAAACTTGAACAAAATATATGGGGTTTTGTGACATTCACTCTAAAATTAATAAATGTTCGGATGTTCAACGTTTATTTCCAATCTTACCCATCACGAATTGAAACATTGAGGAAATGAATAAACTTTGAAAATGAAAAATAACAGTGGTTCAATGGACATGACCGTGCTTCTAAAATCAACAAGAGATATAACTAGTTATTTTATACAAAAGAATATATTAAATTAAACAATATGCTACTGTAAGTACTATAGACTCTTTAGTGTTTTAAAAATTTTAAAAATTAGACAGTAGTTGCCGTGTCGCGTGGTTCAACGGTCCAGACCGTCCTCACCACTTTCAAGACGGCCCGGACCATGTATTTCTAGTTACTTGCTGTGTCTCCCGTTACTTGCTGGATTTAGCCTACAAGTTTAGAATTCATATGTATAGCATATCAAAGAAAAATTAGATAATGGTTTGGTTTTATGAAACTTGAACCAAAATATATGAGGCTTTGTGATATTTACTCTAACATTAATAAATGATCTAATGCTCAACGTTTATTTCCCATCTTACCCATCACGAACTGAAAGATTGAGGAAATTAATAAACTTTAAAAATGAAAAATAATAGTGGTTCAACGGATAGGACTGTCCTCACCAAGGACGGACGGTCCTGTCTTTGTCAGCCTCACGCGAGCAGCGTCATCTCCTCCCGGTCACGCACGTGGAGAACGTCGAAAAGCCTAATCCCGCAGCCACCCGTGACGTCTAGCCCCCCTACCCGTGCTTTTGTTTCTTTTCCCATCCTCGGCGCTAATATATTATTCTTTTAGTTGATTATGAAACGCAATCCGCAGTTAACTCAATTGGTGGAGACGTGCTGTAGGAATATGCAGGTCGTGGGTTCGACTCCCAGAATCGGCGCATTGTTGAATTTTTATTTCCCATTACTCCTAGCACAAATCTCGGCATGATTGGACGGTCACAAAAATCACAAAAAAAACTCCGAATTTATTTCTTGTATCCACCTAGCACGAATCTCCATGCGATCCAATGGTCAAAAAAATAGCCGGAAATAACTAACAAATCACATATATGTCTTTTTTTATTTTTTCCATAATATCCTTATACTAGTGATGTATACAACATATACTACAAGTATAATTTTTATTAGTATAGAGCGAATCTAAGCCGTTGGATCACTAGTTCGATCCACTAGTATATTATAGTATTTTGCGCTGTAAAGGAGCTCTTCTTATATGAGTCATTTGGTACGTTAGGATTGCTCAAAAATTTCAATTCATAGGATAGGAAAATTTAGATGAATTCTAGCCTGAGGTCATGTTTTCAAATTCTTTTGAGACCTTCAGTGTATCTTCTCTCTTTCTCTCTCTAACAAATCAACGTATAATCTTAAAATTTCAGTTCTTGTGATACATCCAAACATGTGGTTTAAGCACTATATAATTTTAATTCCTGTAATTAATCATATGTTTTCCCGGAAATGCATTTTGAGAATTATGCGTTTCACCCCTTTGCTGTCGCCGAAATTTGGATGTGGGAAGTACTCAAAGACGCTGAGCTGGCTTGTCCAGAGTGCAAACTCAACAGTACGGCATCATCAATCGCCTTGACTGTTAGAAATGGATTCTGTGAATGATCTCTTTGATTCCTTGGTGATTACACTGTAGCAAGTACATATATATACTGTGGGAAGGGATGCCTGATGCATCCGTTGCCAATAGTTGCGTTGGTTCGGGAGGGACATGCCCCCTCCTGAACCAGTGGTTTCCTGGCAATTTTGATCACATGATAAACAGGTTGTAACACTCCTCCTTGATCAATTGCCATCTGGTAATCATCATTGAGTCATTACTTGAAAAAACTCCTCGAAAAACCGTGTGAAAAAAATTAAGGTGAAACCATTCTATAGATATGCCATTAAAACTCCTTAAAAACCCAGTGGGAAAAATAAGGAGAAAATAATATGACATATATGTGAAATCTCCCTGAGAAAAGCCTTGTAGAAGAAAAAACTCATGGAGAATGATTATAACATAGGGTCATAAAGCTCATGATCGTCCTCCAGTCGGTGGCGCTTGTCCTCTTTGTGTTCGCGGCGCCGAGCGTTGATGCTGTGGCGGAGGTCACGTTGTAGGCATCCTCAGAGATCCTGATTGTCGCGGCGATCGTACTGGGGACGCCACCGGTTGTTGTTAAGATGGCCAAGGGATGTTTGCCGTGATTCCACGTGCGGCTGACTTGAGCCGGCCGCTCGGCGTCGTGCTGATGTAGATGAGCCTGCTGCCGGAGAACCCGGCCGGTTAGTCGGTACAAGTGTGTCACCCAACTGTTGGTGCTGCTGACAGGCAGCAGTTGTAATCATCACCTTGATCTTGGTGATAGTCAGGGTGGCCTGGTGATCAAGCCCGAGCTGGAGTGTGTCCAGCAGGGTTGCGGCGGCCACAACGTTTGTTGTGGCGTGACGAAGATGTCGTGGTCGCCGACTTTGGTCTAGAGGATCTATTGCTGAGTGGTTCGCCTAGCCCTGCGTAGCTCGTCGTTGCGAGCGTCGCGATCGGCCTCCTCCTATTGCCGTAGTCGGCGTGCCTCCTCTTGTTGCTCCTCTTGTAGTTGGCGCACCTCCGGTGGAGGGGTTGAAGCCATGAAGATCTCCCAGGGCAAAAGGAAACTCGCCAGACTGGTGTCCGAACTGGTGTTCGAACCATTGTCCGACTTGGAGTCGGAATCCGAGTAGTTGATCGGAGTAAGGACGACTCCGACCTCCCTAGATCCAATCTGGATCGGCTTTGGGCCCTGTCCAAACTGAATCGCATGGGATCGGGTCTGCCGTGTGAGATGTAAATCCGCGGCATTGCCAAGTCTGCACGAGAGATTGATGATCTCTCCCCTTCCTAGCCTGACCCGGGCTGGCTCAAGGCCAAGCGCGAGTCGGACGCCGAAGGAGAGAGTTGTCCCGAGACTTGGATAGGTGGTTGATCGCCGCAGTAGATCGAAGGAGGTGGCTGCAGTGTCTTGTGGGCTGACTGGCGCGGAGTCGTCTGGTTCCTCAGCCGGTTGGATTGGATCGGCATCGGCCAAGGTGAGATTGCCGAACATGTCGACGACAAAGTCGAGGCTTCCAAATGAGATTGTATCTCTGGAAGAGAATTTGTCGCCGTCGACTTCTGTTGTTGGATCCATCGAGCTTGTAGATGTAGATCTCGCCGAAGCCCCTACCCGGCGCGCCAACTGTCGATGTTTTACACCGGCAATGTGATTATAGGGATACTTGTCGGATCGAAACTCGGTGGATTACAAAGGAACACGGGGAGATTTTATACTGGTTTAGGCCCTCGATGTGAGGTAATGCCCTACGTCCAGCTGTGATGTATTCCTTTGAGGATGTGTGTTGTTTGGATGAACTCGTGCCCTCAGGGGACGCCCTACCTCCCCTTATATACTGGGGGACAGGAGTACAAGGTAGGAGTCCCAGCCAGATTACAGCTAAGGGATCTCCTCTTAGAGATATAACCTACCCGACTAGGACTGTATATTCCTTATTGTACGAGGCAAAGTCTGCCGGGTTCCTTCATAGATAATGGTAGGTGATTCAATAGAACCAATACCACATGATTGTTGGATGTGGTTAATCATTCTGCAAAGCCATACACATTCACGTGATGCTTCGTATAAGGCAATTATCTCAGAATGATTAGTGGATGTAGCCACTAGAGTCTGTTGAGAAGACTTCCATGAGATAGTTGTTCCACCATGTAAGAATACAAAGCCGATTTGTGATCTAGCATTATGGGGATCTGATAGGTAGCCAACATCAGTATATCCTATGAGATCCTTGTTTTTGTTTTTATTGAAAAACAAACCGAGATCTTGGGTGCCTTGGAGATATCGAAGGATATTCTTCACTCCCGCCCAATGGTGTTTAGTTGGAGCTGCGCTATGTCTAGCTAGAAGATTTACCGCAATGCAATATCCGGCCGAGTACAATTTGCAAGGTACATTAGCACTCCAATGGCACTGAGATACGGAACCTCTGGTCCTACTATCTCTTCACCTTCATCTCGAGATCAAAAAGAATCTTTCTCCCTGTCAAGAGATCGAACAGCCATTAGGGTTTTCGATGGATATGAATTGTCCATATTGAATTTCTCCAATATTTTCTGGACATAGGCGGCTTGATGTATAAGTATGCCTTTTAGAAGGTGCTCAAGTTGAATACCTAAGCAAATTTTGGTTTTACCCAAATCCTTCATCTCAAACTCCGTCATTAGATGATTGCGTGCCTCATCTATATCTTGTGCATTGCCAATGATGTTTAGATCATCAACATACACTGAGATTATACAGAATCCTGTTGAGGACTTCTTGATGAATACACATGGGCAATCATCATTGTTGGAATACCCTTTTTTCAAAAGGAACTCGCTTAGTCGGTTGTACCACATTCTTCCCGACTGCTTCAAGCCATATAATGACTTGTTAAGCTTTACACAATACATATTGCGACTTGCATTTTGGATTCAGAATTTGGATTCCATTGGGAACCTTCATGTATATGTCCGAATCAAGTGACCCATAAAGATATGCGGTCACTACATCCATCAACTACAAAGATAGATGATTTTGTACTGCCAGAGATATTAAATATCAGAAAGTGATTCCACTCATTACTGGAGAATATGTTTCATTGAAATCAATACCGGGTCTCTGCATGAACCCTTGTGATACAAGCCTTGCTTTGTATCTCACCACCTCATTGTTTTCGTTCCGTTTTTGGACGAAAACTCATTTGAATCCGACAGGGAATATTTTGGGAGGTTTTGGTATCACTTTTGTGAATACCTCTCTTTTCATAAGCGAGGCAATTTCCGTTTGGATTGCTTCCTTCCATTGATTCTAGTCCGAGCGCTTTCTGCACTCTGCCATGATCTTAGGATCTGGATCATTTTGAAGGTTGCTTGCAATCATTGCAGAAAAATAGTTGTCGACAATTGTAGTATTTCTATCATAAGATTCTCCAGAATCAATGTAATTTGGGGAAATTTCATAGACCCCTGTTGACTCATTGTTATTTCCCAAAACATTTGAGTCAGGGTTTTTCGATGTCCTAGTATCAGTAATAGAGTGCACTGTTGATCTGGGTTCGTGGATCCTGAGGCTTACATCAACTTGACGTTGATCTGCATTTACTGTGTCAGAAGATTTATTCTTCTGTTTCCTTTGTCGCTTGCAAGAAGCTGTATCCGCTTCTCCCCCTCTTATTTTGAACTGGGAGTTGAGTAGTTTTTGATGGTACCTCTACTCTTTTTGGCATGTTTCTGGTAGGATTATAGGATTTTGTAACACCTCTATAATCAGTAAATGCATCTGGTAGGTTATTTGCAATGTTTTGCAAATAAATAATCTTCTGAACTTGAAGTTCAGTTTCTTGAGTACGTGGATCCATTGCTGAAATGCCTTGAGCCTTCTAATTACCCATAAAGTTCTTTGGATGGTTTCTATTACCATCGAACTTTGGTTTATTCTGATCATGTATATTTGTATGTACTTCAGGCAAGGGTGCCGCCCCAATAGGGCGTTGCTGATTATTCCTTAACAGGAGTTCATTATGTTTTTCAGCCTAAGTTATTACGTGCATCAGATTAGAATAAGTTTGGTAATTTGTAGCACGCCATTGGTGCTGTAAGACCTGGTCTGCGGGGAGCATGGTAGAGAGTGTCTTCTCTATCTTCTCCGCATCAGTGGGTTCTTTTTCACAAAACCGCAACTTTGAGCAAATGTTATGAAGGGCATGACTGTATACTCTGACTGTCTTAAAATCTTGTAGCTGGAGATATGCCTATTCATAGTTAGCCTCTAGAAGTATCACAGCTTTCTGCTGTTTATACCTATTTTTGAGGGCTAACCATAGGTTTCGTGGATTCTCCTCGTAGAGATACTCCGCCTTTAAATCTGGATGTATATGACTTCTTATAATATATAAGACAGTATACATCACATTAGCAGCAATATTAGGCGGATCTTCTCCTTCAGGAGGATCAAGTATCACTATCAACATACTCCGAGTGGCTAGGCTGACCTTGACATCTATCGCCCATGTAGGGTAGTTGTGGCCATCAAGAGCGAGAATCTCAAACTCTTTGGCAGCCATCTTAGTCCTATGTAAGGAATACCATGAATTGATTAATTTACAAGGAGTAAATTAATTTTATATGGTAATGGTTGTAATAATATGCAAATATCTGAATATCTATAATAGCGTAGACCTCAAGTATGGAATATAACCCTATGGACGAGGTGTCTCGTTGCTAATGGCATTGTCTAGAAAATTTGTAGTAGATGCCTTAGTCTCCATAGTTTTGAGTTATATTCATGTTTATCAAAAATCACGTCTTGGTGGTAAACACCAAATTTTAAACAAGTTGCCTCGTTAATTTGGGCATAGTCTACAAAATTGTAGTAGATGCCAAAAGACATAATCTACAAAATTTTGTAGTAGATGCCAAAAGGCATAGTCTATAAGTGTGTTGTAGTAGATATCGTTGACATAATCTACAAAGTATTGTAGTAGATATCGGTAGTATAATCTACAACTATTTTGTAGTAGTTGCCATTGTCATGATTTTTAATAATTAATGGAGGAATTTCTAGTGATATTATGCATATGAATTCCAATGGAATTAAGTAAAATAACTTAATTAATAGGAATTCAAAATTTAAATTTGCAAAAATTAATAATTTGCAAAATTTAAACATGGTCGATAATTAAATTGCGAGTAAATAAATTAAGTGCAATAAAGCAATAGTCCCAAATATGTAAAATGTTATTAGGAATGCACATGGACATCCAGTTTGGAAGTTTACATAAAATCCAGTACTCATAGGGTCTGGATTACAAATATAACAAAACTGTTACGATTAGTAACAAGTACAGGGACTTAAACATAAAAATAGAAGGATATTTTACAGTTTTATTTAACTATAGCATAAACTGCAAAATAAACACAACCTGGGCCTGGGCCTTGCCGGCCTTTTGGCCTCTTTGTGTGCACGTGTGGGGGAGGGGGTGGGGTTCGGCAGCGGTCGGCCGGCCCACTAAGGGGCCGAAGGAGTCGGGGAGGGGAGGGGGCCCAACCCTAGCCACCGCCTCCCCTTGTTCCTACCGCCGCCGCCACCATGTGTGGGGCGCGGCTCCTCTAGCTGGCGCAGCCGGCCAACGCCGCTGCCGGCGAGGAGCCGACCCCCCCTGCGCCATCCCGACCCTCTCAGTCCGAGGAGGATGACTCCCCCGAAGAGAAGTCCCCTTCTTCTTCCTCCTCGATGAATCCATTGGATGATTTCTTGTGCTCCGGCAACAGACGGTAGAGGCCGGGGCGGCGGTTCGCCCCGGCACCGGCTTGGATCTGCCGGCGGTAGAGGGGACGGACACCACACCGAGCCGCCAAGGTCCAGCGCTCTTCGGCGGCATGGGCCGCCGTCCTCCTTCCCGGTTTGCCTCCGTCGGCGCGGGCGACAGACGGTGCTGGCGCTCTGGCGATGGGCGGCACGACGGAGGATGGCGTGCGCAGGGTACGCGAGGTGCCGCCGGCGACACGCCCAACGAGCGGCGTGACGGAGTCGGCGACAGGCGGCGGGGCTATGGGGGCGACGTGCGGCGTCGCGGTGCGCCCCCGCGGCCTTACCGGTGTCGAAACGCGGACGCCATGCTCCGCCCATGGTCGATGGCGCTTCGGCGTCGACCGGTGCCCGGTGGCGATGAGTTGCCGTTTGGTGGTGGAGGTGGTGCCGCAACGGGAGCCTCGGCGCGAGCGTGAACAGCATCCACGGCATCCACGGTGGCTTCTACTGTGACGGCCTCCACATGCGACTGCGCCAGTGTCCGTGCTATGCCAAAACGGCAACGCTCCACAGCGGCACGAACTCGGTGGCGAGCCTGCGTCCGTCGGCTTCCGGGTCTTTCTCCGGGATGGCAACGAAGAAGATGGCGAAGTATATCGCCGAGGGATTCGATGAAGGACATTACGCCGCGCATTGCTGCACGGTGGTGTTCACAAAGGTAAAAATCAATGTCTTCCATACCTTGTTTTGCCTTTTCTTCCTTCTTCTTCTCTGTCTCGGCTTCGGCCTTCTGTTGCTTCTGTCAAATCAGTGGAGATCAAAGTGCTGATAACGTGTTAGAAATGGATTATGTGAATGATCTCTCTAATTCCTTGGTGATTATACTGTAGCAAGTATATATATATATATATTGTGAGAAGGGATGCCTGATGCATCCGTTGCCAATAGTTGCGTTGGTTCGGGAGGTACATGCCTCCTCTTGAACCAGTGGTTTCGTCGCAATTTTGATCACATATTAAACAGGTTGTAACATTGACATCCTGGGCCCACCTGCAGGCTCTCAAAAGGTCAGCTAGTTTCAGTCCACGCGGTAACCCCTATGGCTCGGGCTGTCCATCAACACGTCGGATTACAGATAGCCAGGTTTGTAAGCCCGCCCGCGTACACGTCACCGCCGACTCCAGCGTGTAACCTTTTGACTCCTATAAATGCCGCGCATGCAGCATTAATTAAGCCGGAGTGCGGCTTTAAATTCGCTCGAGCTTTTCACGGATCACTCAGCCTTTCATGCATGCACACCAACACGCCGCCGGCGCCGGAGAGGAAGTACAAGGGAGTGCGGCGGCGGCAGTGAGGGAAGTGGGTGGCGGAGATCCGGCTGCCCAACAGCCGCAGGAGGATATGGCTAGGATCCTACGACACGCCGGAGAAGGTGGCGTGGGCGTTCGACGCCGCGTTCGTCTCCCTCCGAGGCGCCGGATCCAACGCCGGGATCAACTTCCCCGAGTCGTCGCCGGCCGTCGCCCGCACCAGGGATCTGCGGGAGGTGTTCGCGCCTGCGGGTTTCGCATGCCAACCAGCTGCCGCCGCCGGTGGCCGAAGGACTGGCTGCCACGGTTGCAGCTCAGGTTGTGGCGGCCCAAGAGCCCGATGAGGTCAGGGAAAATACGGTTCTTCCGCCACCGCCGGCGGTGCAGGTGGCGGTTGGAAGCTTTGACTGGTCGCAGTTGATGGTGAACTCACCGCCACTCTACTCACCAATGGCGATGGGAGGTCATGCATATAACAACAAGACGATGTGCCCCGCGATGCTACCGGTAGCGGAATTCAGTGAGGAAGATGACGTTGACGAAGGTACTACGAGTGATAAGCTTTGAAGCTTCCATGTCTGACCCTCCATCGGATGTTAATTCTGTTAGAATACAATTTACATGTGATCTAATTGCCCATACAAAGTGACTATTCGGAAAGGGGCATGTCCCTCCCGAACGGATACAACCGTTGTCAACAAGTGCCACTGACACCCCTTTCCACAAAGTGTGTGTGTGTGTATATATATATATATATATATATATGGGCTATGGTGCTTCGCAAAGCACGGATCGCCCCGTGCTTCGCGACCGTTGCTACAAATTAGAAGTTTAAATGAGCGATCCAAACCGTTCATCATGATCTCCATATTGAAATAAGGTTGGAGACCAAATTTTATATTTTTTAAAATTTTTTTACTATTATTAAGAGGGGTACAAATTTATAGGTTTTGAACGGTTTTGAAGTCTTTAGATTAACAAGATTTCATACATATCTAAAAAATAGTAAAAAAATTTCAAAAAATGTAAAATTTGGCCTCCAACCTTGTTTTAATATGGAGATCATGATGAACGGTTTGGATCACTCATTTAAACTTCTAATTTGTAGCAACGGTCGCGAAGCACGGGGCGATCCGTGCTTCGCGAAGCACCATAGCCCATATATATATATATATATGCTCGCGCTATAAACAGTGTAATTAGAGGAGAGAATCAATAGAGATCATTCACTAAATTACTCTCCATACGTTATCACGCACGTTGAACTCCACTAAGTTGACAGAGAAGAAAAAGAAAGAAAAGGCAGAAACAGAGGTACGCTATGAAGAAATTCGACAAAATTCACCTTTGTTTGCATCACCGTGTAGCAATGCATGGTGTTATCTCTTCCATTGAAGCCCTTGGCGAGAATCTGCGCCGTCTCCTTCATAGATGCCCTAGAGGGAGGTCCGGAGAAAGGAGTAACCACCAGGCTCGCCGACGGGTTGAAGCCGCGCTGAGACGCCACCGACCCAGTGCGGCACGGATGGTGATGCAGCTGACCGTGGAAATCGCCACCGTGCAGGCTACCGTGGATGCTATTGACGCCGTCCACGCCCGCCACGAAGCCCCCGTTGTGGCACCACCACCACCCCCAAAGGGCAACTACATCTCCACCGGCCACAGATCGACGCCGACGCGTCGACGGCTGTGGGCGGAGCATGGGGTTCGTCCTCCAATCACTACGGCCCGCGCACGGGTGCCACATCAAGGGCGCACAACCTTCTCCGACGCGCCGCCCATCACCGACTCCACTGTGCCGGCCATTGTGCGCATCGCCGGCGGCACCTCGTGCAGAGTGTCGGTGACCTTGCACACGGCCTCCTCCGTCGCGCCGCCCGTCGCCAACTCCCCTGCACCGATAGCCGCACAAGTTGCCGGCGGCACCTTGCGTGGAACGACGGCATCCCGACTTGTCGAAGCATGGCGCACTTTGGCGGCTCGGCGAGGCGCTCGTCCTCTCTACTGCCGGCGAGTCCACGCCGGCGCCGTGGCGAATCACCGCCCTGGCCTCTACCGTCCTTCGTCGACGCCCAAGAAACCCTCCAATGGATTCATCAAGGAGGAAGATGAGAGTGACTCCTCGTCGGGGGAGTCATCCTCGTTGGCTTAGAGGGAGACGGGGAAGCACAGGGGAGGACACGGACCCTCGCCGGCGCCGGCGTTGGCTGGCCGCGCCGGCTGGAGAAGCCGTGTTCCCATGGCGGCGGCGGCGGGTGACAGTGGAAGGGAGGAGCAGTTAGGGTTCGTTCCTCCCCCTCCCCCCCCATCCCCTCTATACAAGCTGGATGGGCCGGCCGCAGAGGCCCACTAAACCCTCCCCCCCCGCCGGTGCGCAAGGCCGAAAGGCCACCTTGGCCCAAGCCCAGGTTGGGTATTTTTTGCAAAAACGGCCTTTAATTACATAAAACTGCAAAAATACCCTTGTGTTTTATGTTTAAGTCCCTCTACCCGTTTCTAATTGTAACAATTTTGTTATAATTACAATCTAGACCATATGAGTATTGGATTTTATGTAAATGTTCAAAATGGATATCCATGTGTATTCCTAATAACATATTACATATTTGGGACTATTATTTTATTGCAGTTAATTTATTTTATCGTTATTTAATTATTGACCATGTTTAAATATTACAAATTATTAATTTTTGCAAATTTAAATTTCAAATTCCCATTAATTAAGTTATTTTACTTAATTCCATTGGAATTCATATGCATAATATCACTAGAAATTCCTCTATTTATTGAAAATCATGACAATGGCAACTACTACAAAATATTTGTAGATTATACCAACGACATCTACTACAATACTTTGTAGATTATATCAACAGTATCTACTACAACACACTTGTAGACTATGCCTTTTTAGCATCTACTACAACCTTTTGTAGATTATGCCTTTTTAGGCATCTACTACAATTTTGTAGGTTATGCCCAATTTAACAAGGCAACTTGTTTAAAAATTTGGTGTTTACCACTAAGACATGATTTTCGATATACATGCATATAACTCAAAACTATGGAGACTAAGACAGCTACTACAAATTTTATAGACTATGCCATTAGCAACGAGACACCTTGTCCATAGGATTATATTTCATACTTGAGGTCTACGCTATTATGGATGCAAGACACATCTTGTATTCAGATATTTGCATATTATTACAACCATTACCATACAAAATTAATTTACTTCTTGTAAATTAATCAATTCATGGTATTTCTTATATAGGACTAAGATGGCCGCCAAAGAGTTTGACATTCTCGCTCTTGATGGCCACAACTACCCTACATGGGCAATGGATGTCAAGATTAGCCTAGCCACTCGGAGTATGTTGATAGTGATACTTGATCCTCCTGAAGGAGAAGCTCCGCCTAATATTGCTCCTAATGTGATGTTACTGTCTTATATATTATAAGAAATCATATACATCCAGATTTAAAGGCAGAGTATCTCTACGAGGAGAATGCACGAAACCTATGGTTAGCCCTCAAAAATAGGTATGAACAGCAGAAAGCTGTGATACTTCCAGAGGTTAACTATGAATGGGCACATCTCCGGCTACAAGATTTTAAGACAGTCAGAGCATACAATCATGCCCTTCATAACATTTGCTCAAAGTTGCGGTTTGTAGGATCGAATACAAGAACCAAGCCTACCAGAGGGGGTGAATGGTAGGAACACCAAAAACCAAAATCTTTTGCGGAATAAAAAATACCCTCAAACCTGGATAGAGTGCACCGGTCAGACCGTCTCTGTTGCGCCGGTCTGACAGCCGTATGTTCGTCGGTAGAACCGCTGCCTCGCCGCCGCGCTCTTATCGGATGAACTGTTGGAATTTAGAAGGATACACACCGAAGATGCTCTTCAAAGTATATTAACTTTATTGCATCAAGATGTGTTTACAAAGTGCATACAAAGCACTCCTCTCTCTCAAAACTGAGCCCTAGTTTTTCTCTCTTCCAAAAGTTATATCTCTAGGGTCTTAACCCCTCATCTATTTATACCTAAAGCCTCCTACACAAAGTAGGAGTAGGACTTCTAGTCCCACAGGACTCAAACCCTCACTTACCAAATCTATTTATAATTTACCAAATTAAATTCTCCTTTCCATAGTCAACTTGGACTCAACTCCTAGTCCAAGTAGGACTCGACTCCTAGTCCTACTAGGACTCCACTCCTAATCCGAGTAGGACTCGACTTTCTCTTTCCATACGCACACAATTCCTCTTGTATGCCATATGGAATCTTCACTTCCACGTGTATTGATCTCTAGCCTTTAGTATCCCGCGTGATCTCCCGATCATCCGAACATCAACTTCTCCCAAGTTGACTCCAGATCCATCACTGGCAATACTCTCGAGGCCTCAAGACTCACCTACACATGCAAAAACAAACATACCATATTCGAGCACAAGTTCTTTCCCAACTTAACTCGCATTAGCCACACACACTCACACCAATATTCATAGTTATTTTCAAACCAATCTCTTATTAAATAAATCATTTGCAAAGCCAATTGTTCATCACAAAATATTAATCATAACAATGATTCTACAATCTCCCCCTTGATGAACACATTGTCAACATCTCCAAAATGCAAATTGATGTTTTTGAAAAATAAAAACCAAGAAGTATCAAAACTCTTTCCCTTTTTAAAAGAAAGAATTTCTCCACTATATTTGCAATAAAAGCACAAAATCGACTTTTTAAAGAATCGATCAACTTGTCAAAACTTTCAAACTTTCAAATTCTCCCCTTTTCTAAAATAGCACCCCCTTTCTTTAAGAATGCATTTTGTATATTTCTCCCCCTTTGACAATGATTTCATCAAGAATTTTAAAAGAGAGAATATAAACCATAAAAGCATAAATGCAATGAATATGAAATATTTATCAATTTTTCTTCTTCTAAATTTTTCTTTTCTAGGAGCTTTGAAGTATACCTAAAGCAACCCAAGAACATGTGTTGCAATGACAAGGGAGATAAAGTGATCAACTAGCTAACAAGCATGAATTAGAATATAAACATGAACCATGGATATTACAGATAAGTTCAAATCAGCAGAAAAGATTCATGTATTCGAGCAATTTATAATACAACATATTCACAAGCACATAGATTGAAAGAAAAACCCCCACACATAGACAAGCTAAACTAAACATTCTTTCTCAAATTAACTTGCTCTTTACAAGAGAATTTTCATCAAGTTTTATTTCTGAGATTCTGCTCAATTTACCTTTTAATAGTACAAAAGAAAATCTCTCAATTATTTCGGGTACGTCCTTGTCGTGAATATTATTTCTAAGGATTCGGCACCCATTATTTTCCTCACATCGAATACGTCCTTGTCGTGAATACTGTTTCCAAAGATTCGGTATCCATTTTTTTCTCTCATATAAGCTTTTTTTACTTGAGAAATCTCCAGAACATTTGAGGAATAAAAATTTCAGCAAACATATATATGAGCATAAGTCATTCAAACAAGCACTAGTAACAATATTGCATATTTACTTAATTCAAGTAAAAGAATTATGTGTCATGCATCATATCCCTCAAAAGTAATAACAAAGTCTCATATAAAGACTAGAATGCATACAAGCTAAATTAGCGATCAAAAGACCTCACTCATATTACTAACAAGCACAAGAATACACTCGAGGTATAAAACAAAGCTCCACTTTTTTATTTTCAAATTGAGAGCAATGCAATAAATTAAACATGAATGCATCGAAAAACATAAACTCCCCCTCAAAACAAGCTCCAAACCTTCCCGACGAAAAAACAAAACAAATCGAGAAGATATCAAAGGTTTTGAAAAAGACAACCAATTGCCAACGATACTACCAAGGTTCTTATTAATTGATATATATCCACTTGTATTATTATCAAAAACTACTATCTCCATAACTAGCAAGGAAAAAGCTAATGAAGAAGTATATATTATATTGTCAATTCATAAGTAGATCAATGTTACCTTAAAAGCAATGACGTCTCAACCGTTTAATGCACATGGGGAGTATGCAGCCAAAAGACCTATGCACAAGAAGATGTCGAGACCTTTGTGTTCGGATTAGAAATAAGAAATTTAGGAATCCAACACTGAGACACACGACCAATAGAACCAGTAGGCAAAGCATATGTATATACATAAATAGAATCAGTACCAGACTTACTTGAAAACTTACCTTGGGGCTTCACCGTAAACTTATCCAACCAATGCTGAAAAGTCGGTCTAACCACCGTCAGCCGTCAGTCTGATTGCTGATGTGCCTGCGGTCTAAGTGCCCATGGCCACCGGTTGGACCTCCCTGGGGCTTGTGGTCTGACCGGCCACTTGAAGAAAAACTCGACCTTTGCCACCTCAACCTTGCAAGTTCACGTTCTCTGTCTTTTTTCTATTTTCTTTCAAGTCTAAAGCAAAACTAAACCAAATGCCCATCCTTACCACAATGAGAGCAATTGTACTTCACACGTGTTTTTTCCTTAGAAGAAGAAGAAGAAGCAATTGCACAAGTTGTAGAAAGGTTCGATAAAATTCCAGCAGATTTGAAAATCGTTTTCTTTGGTTTGGGTTTTGTCAAAATCTCACTACTTTTAGAAAAATCAAGAATACTCGGTGGATGATTAGTAAAATAAGCATGTGCATCAAAACCTATTCCACTATTATGTATGCTCACTTTAGAAATATCCAAAATCATATTGAGTTTCTTTTTACCATCGAAAAACCTTTGCAAAGAACTTTTCAAATAAGCAACCTCATTTGTCGAAAAAACACAATTTTCACAAGATTTTGCAATCCCTTTTTGTTTGCAACAATTTGAGCAAGAAAGTACTTCGTGAGTTTTAATATCATTTTGCAAAAACTCAACATGACCAAGAGCATCTTTTAATTTCATCTTATTTAAAAAATACTTTGAGCAAGCTTTAAAACTTGAAACATCCTTGTGTTGTTTAATCCTTTTAGCACATAAAAAATTGAATAAGGAATTAGCACCAAAAGCAACTTTATACTTTTTCAAAAGATTCTTTGTTAATAACAACTCATCAACAATACGAGAATGCAAAGTAAAACCAAGAGCAAAAGATAACTCAAGCTTTTTAGTTTTCTCAATTTCAGCTTCCAAGCTTAGAGAAGTGTTAGTATTGACATTTCTTAAAGCAGTAATTTCATAATATAACATTTCACAAGATTTGCAATAATCATCATTAGGAATTAGAGATTTTAATCTTGCAATTTCAGAATTTAGAACATTAACAGTATGATCACGTTTTCTAAGCTTTTTAGTACATTTATCAAGTTTATCAGCGAGATCAAAAGCAACATGTTCCCATTAATTAAGTTATTTTACTTAATTCCATTGGAATTCATATACATAATATCACTAGAAATTTCTCTATTTATTGAAAATCATGACAATGGCAACTACTACAAAATATTTGTAAATTATACCAACGACATCTACTACAATACTTTGTAGACTATGTCAACGGTATCTACTACAACACACTTGTAGACTATGCCTTTTTGGCATCTACTACAACCTTTTGTAGATTATGCCTTTTTAGGCATCTACTACAATTTTGTAGGTTATGCCCAATTTAACGAGGCAACTCGTTTAAAAATGTGGTGTTTACCACCAAGACATGATTTTCGATATACATGAATATAACTCAAAAATATGGAGACTAAGGCAGCTACTACAAATTTTGTAGACTATGCCATTAGCAACGAGACACCACGTCCATAGGGTTATATTCCATACTTGAGGTCTACGCTATATGGATGCAAGACACATCTTGTATTTAGATATTTGCATATTATTACAACCATTACCATACAAAATTAATTTACTTCTTGTAAATTAAGCAATTCATGGTATTTCTTATATAGGACTAAGATGGCCACCAAAGAGTTTGAGATTCTCGCTCTTGATGGCCACAACTACCCTACATGGGCAATGGATGTCAAGGTTAGCCTAGCCACTCGGAGTATGTTGATAGTGATACTTGATCCTCCTGAAGGAGAAGCTTTGCCTAATATTGCTCCTAATGTGATGTTACTGTCTTATATATTATAAGAAATCATATACATCCAGATTTAAAGGCAGAGTATCTCTACGAGGAGAATGCACGAAACCTATGGTTAGCCCTCAAAAATAGGTATGAACAACAGAAAACTGTGATACTTCCAAAGGCTAACTATGAATGGGCACATCTCCGGCTACAAGATTTTAAGACAGTCGGAGCATACAATCATGCCCTTCATAACATTTTCTCAAAGTTGCGGTTTTGTGAAAAAGAACCACTGATGCGGAGAAGATAGAGAAGACACTCTCTACCATGCTCCCCATAGACCGGGTCTTACAGCACCAATGGCGTGCTGCAAATAACCAAATTTATTCTGATCTGATGCATGTAATAACTTAGGCTAAAAAGCATGATGAACTCCTTTTAAGGAATAATCAGCAACACCTTGTTGGGGCGGCACCCTTGCCTAAAGTACATACGAATATACATGATCAGAATAAACCAAAGTTCGATGGTAATAGAAACTATCTAAAGAACTTTAGGGGTAAACGCAAATGCAACAGGAAGCAAAGATCTCGTGGATTCCAAAAGCGGAAAGGCAATTTCAAAAACAAAAATAAATCTGACATTTGTCAGAAGTGTGGCTGTCACAGCCATACAACTATGAAGTGCCGTACCCCCAGACATCTTATCAACTTATACCTTCAGTCTGTGGCCAAAGGCAAGCCTGCTCAAGATAAGAGGATTGAATCACATTTCAACCTCCAAACCGACAACACCGGTGGAGCAAGCTGTTCTCAGAAATTTCTAGAGGAACTCAAGAGCATTGTGGCCCCTCCTCAGCAGGGTGAACCCATGACCACTGACAACATGCTTGTGGAGTTTGCTTCATAAGATCTGTTTGGAGACCTTATATAGTCTCCCAATAACATAGATACTATGTTAATTATGTCCTAGTATGTGTTGTAATAATACTAAGTTGTCATCTACATTGTATACTAGTGTGCTATAATAATGTACCGAACATATTCAGTATTGAATAATGTTTGTACATAGTCTATATATCTGACAAGAATTTCATATCAAATTCTTCTTTCTATATATAGATTTACGGGATTCAATCCAATGGAGGAGGAATTATGCCTTGTAGACAGTGGAACCACAAACTCTATACTTCGGGACAAAATATTTCTTGACTCTTACAAAGAGACAAGGAAGTGTTTTAACAATCGCTGGACACGATGAACGATAGTTGGCTCTGGTCGTGCCTCTATCACACTTCCAATGAGTACGCAATTGACAATTGAGGATGCATTACTGTATCCTGATTCTACTCGTACCCTATTGAGTTATAGAGATATCCGTCAGAATGGTTTCCATGTAGAAACCCAAGATGACAACAAAGAGGAATATCTCCTCTTAACCAAAAACAACGGATATGGCAAACAAGTGCTTGAAAAAATTCTATCTTTATCCTCTGGATTGTACTACACGTACATCAAGCTCGTACAACATATTGTATATAAGGTAATTTTCCAGAATGTTGACACATTCCAAACTTGGCATGATCGCCTTGGCCATCTTGGTATAGGGATGATGCGGAAAATTATTAGCAATTCAATTGATCATGCTTTTAAGAGCAACAAATTTTCACAATCTTCGGATTTTGTGTGCACCTCATGTGCCACTGGAAAATTGATTTTAAGGCCCTCTTACCTTAAGATCAGAGCTAAGCCACTAAAATTCCTTGAACGCATTCAAGGTGATATATGTAGTCCTATACAACCTCTAAGTAGACCGTTCAGGTACTTTATGGTTTTAATTGACACATCTACATGATGGTCACACGTGTGTCTTTTATCCACACGAAACCATGTATTTTCCAAATTGATTGCTCAAATTATTAAATCGCAAGCACATCATCCTGAACATCGAATTCAAACAATTTGAATGAACAACGCTATTGAATTCTCATCTCGTGCCTTCAATGATTATTGTATGGCCCTCAGAATTCAAGTTCAGCACTCTGTTCCATATGTTCACACATAAAATGGTTTAGTTGAATCTCTTATTAAGAGAATAAAGCTCATAGCAAGACCATTGTTGCAAAACTACAATTTACCAACATCTTGCTAGGGTCATGCAGTTTTACACGCTGCTGGCTTAATACAATTGCATCCAACTGCTTACGATAGCAACTCCCCCTACAACTAGTACGTGGAAATCCACCAGATATTTCCCATCTAAGGAACTTCGGTTGCGCTACATACGTACCGATCTCACCCCCGCAGTGTACTGCTATGGGCCCACACAGGAAACTCGGTATCTATGTGGGATATAAATCTCCGTCAATCATAAAATACCTTAAGCCCCTTACAGGGGACCTGCTTATAGCCCGATACGCTGACTGTATCTTCAATGAAGAACATTTCCCGGTATTAGGGGGAGATTTCACGTACCAAAAAGAATGCCCGAAAATTGATTGGAATGCTCAAGGCATCTCAGCATTGGATCCACGTACTCAAGAAACTGAACTTCAAGTTCAGAAGATTATTCATTTGCAAAACATTGCAAATAACCTGCCAAATGCATTTATTGATTACAGAGGTGTCACAAAATCCTATAATCCTGCCAGAAACGTGCCAGAAAGAGTGGAGATACCATCGAGAACTACTCAACTCCCAGTTCAAAATAAGAGGGGGAGAAGTACGGCACCCAAGGCGGATGCAGCTTCTTGCAAGCGACAAAGGAAACAGAAGAATAAATCTTTTGACACAGTAAATGCAGATCAACGTCAAGTTGATGAAAGCCTCAGGATCCACGAACACAAATCAACAGTGCACTCTATTACTGATGCTGCGACATCGGAAAACCCTGACTCAAATGTTTTGGAAAATAACAATGAGTCAACAGGGGTCCATGAAATTTCCACAAATTATATTGATTCTGGAGAATCATATGATAGAAAGACTACAATTATCGATAACTATTTTTCTGCAATGATTGCAAGCAAACTTCAAAACGATCCAGATGCCAAGACCATAGCAGAGTGCAGAAAGCGCTCAGACTGGAATCAATGGAAGGAAGCAATCCAAGCAGAAATTGCCTCACTTATGAAAAGAGAGGTATTCACAAAAGTGATACCAACACCTCCCAAAACATCCCCTGTCGGATTCAAATGAGTTTTCGTCCGAAAACGGAACGAAAACAATGAGGTGGTGAGATATAAAGCAAGGCTTGTAGCACAAGGGTTCACGCAGAGACCCAGCATTGATTTTCAATAAAACATATTCTCCAGTGATGAGTGGAATTACTTTCCGATATCTAATATCTCTGGCAGTATAAAATCATCTATCTTTGCAGTTGATGGATGTAGTGACCGTATATCTTTATGGGTCACTTGATTCAGACATATACATGAAGGTTCCCAATGGAATCCAAATTCCGAATCCAAACGCAAATCGCAATATGTATTGTGTAAAACTTAACAAGTCATTATATGGCTTAAAGCAGTCGGGAAGAATGTGGTATAACCGACTAAGTGAGTTCCTTTTTAAAAAAGGGTACTCCAACAATGATGATTGCCGATGTGTATTCATCAAGAAGTCCTCAACAGGATTCTGTATTATCTCAGTGTATGTTGATGATCTAAATATCATTAGCAACGTACAAGATATAGATGAGGCACGTAATCATCTAATGACGGAGTTTGAGATGAAGGATTTAGGTAAAACCAAATTTTGCTTAGGTATTCAACTTGAGCACCTTCCAAAAGGCATACTTATACATCAAGCCGCCTATGTCTAGAAAATATTGGAGAAATTCAATATGGACAAGTCATATCCATCGAAAACCCCAATGGTTGTTCGATCTCTTGACAGGGAGAAAGATCCTTTTAGACCTCGAGATGAAGGTAAAAAGATACTGGGACCCGAGGTTCCGTATCTCAGTGCCATTAGAGTGCTAATGTACCTTGCAAATTGCACCCGGCCGGATATTGCATTAGTGGTAAATCTACTAGCTAGACATAGCGCAGCTCCAACTAAACGCCATTGGGTGGGAGTGAAGAATATCCTTCGATATCTCCAAGGCACCCAAGATCTCGGTTTCTTTTTCAATAAAAATAAAAACATGGATCTCATAGGATATACTGATGCTGGCTACCTATCAGATCCTCACAATGCCAGATCACAAACCGGCTTTGTATTCTTACATGGTGGAACAGCCATCTCATGAAAGTCTTCTAAACAGACTCTAGTGGCTACATCCTGATGAGGACATCACTAGCTCAGATATGACCCTAGCAATTTTATGTATTCATCAACCAAAGGTGCATGCTTTCTACATAAGATTTATACACTATATATTTGAACAGCCGTTACTGCACCATGAGTTTTGTGTGTTCTCGTTTGCAGAGATACTTGCTTGGGTGAAGGAAAAGAGACCAAGCGCAAGAAACATATGGATGATAAAAGAAGTTGATTGGGGACCAAACCAAGACCTTACCCAAGTCTACTCCTACATCACCACGTCACTTTTTGGTCCATAGAAGGCAAGAGGTGAAGTTCTGCACGTTTTGGATTCAGATTCAGGCCTCCTGACTGCATCAACTTCAAACGGACCTAGCCGCTGATCCAGAAGGACTTTCGGGGTCCATGAGTACTTGTTGGAAAGCTTATGAAGTCTACTTTCAGATGGTTTTAGTCCCACATCAAAATTCCTCCTGAGCTGTCCAGAATTATCGAAACAAGACACGTACCTCTTCCAGTCCGAGTCTGTTTTGGGCCTTAGACCTTGTAATTGTGTCGTGGGCTAAGCCCAAGGGGTGTGCACCCTAGGGATAACCCTAGGACGTCCCAACTCCTATATATACAGTAGCCATCATTGTTTAAAGGTGGGTTTTGCTTAGATTATTCTGTCCTTGAATAGTTTCGCCGTTTATCGGTTTGTGAGACCCCAACTCGAGAGTATAATCATTCATCTGCAATTGAGTTGCAATCTTTCTTGTTCTTGCTTGTGTTCTTCGATTCGCATGTAGGGATTAGCCTTCGTGGTAGCGCACGGTTGATAACGAGAGGAGACGTGGTACTGTGATTGTAGGGTTCGGGTCTTGGTGATCAGAAGCCGGATCGTGAGTGTCAAATTTCCACCAAATCGAGAGTTATCTTTGCCTAACGGAAGATCGGGCACCCCGTTGCCATCAAGTGGTATCAGAGTGAAGGTTGCCTGTTAGGTATCTTTCTGTTCTATCCTATTTCAATTTTTGTTTCTATACCTAGAGTCCAGAAAAAGCCACAAAAACAAAATTGGTAGTCATAGGTTTTTCTTGTCTTACAACCGTGTTTAGCCTTTTGCATAATTCTATTTCAGAGTCCGTAGTGTTGAGTTGGTGTCCTAGGTCGAGTTCGGTTGCTGGCTTAGATTGTGTTTGAGTCCAATTCGTGATCCATCCACTGCACCCCTACAAACCCTAGCCACCACCACCATTGTCTTTGTTTTACCATATAATAACTATCTGGTGCAAGTGTTGGTCTTTGTGTGTTCTTTTTTAGTGTCATATATCACGTCCTTGATCACCCTACATCGCCATCCACCTCTCCAGTAGCCACTGCCACCATATCATCCCCGGTTTCACCACCTGTTTCTGTTTCAGTTTCCACCAAAACACTGATACGGAGGACCTTCCTTGAAACAGTCATAACTTTCTCATACGGAGTCGGAATCAGGCAAATAAATAGTCTACGGACATCTACGAAAAATTTCCCATCCGCTACCCCCCACTTTGTTGGGTTCGCCGAAATTACTTTTGCAAAATTCAGGCCGGAAGATTGGGTTTTCGCACTCCGAAGTTCTAGCACGCTTTTTAAAGCACGCTCGTGTATTTCCACAGTTCACACCTTATACCAAACTGAGCTGCCACCTTCCTGAGGTTGCTGTTCCTAAGCTCCTAGTTGAAAAAAAATTATCAGAAAAATAAAAGAAAAATAAAAAAAGGGTGTGAAAGAGAAAAAAAAAAAGGAGAGGAGCACATTGGACACACCAGGGAGCCATCTGTGTGCTGTTTTGTGCTGTGTTCTTACCTTGTCCTTATTTCTTTGCTGCTGTCCTTTCATACTTGTTTGTCGCCCTTGTTTTATCACATCTGGTTTAGAACTCGTTTAGGCCAGCAATTAGGACAAGTGCTTGGGACATTTTTTCAGCATTACTGTCTGTTATTGAATTGTGTGCCACTAACATTTTTTGGCCTCCCAAGCTCCACATATATACTTCTGGTCAGCACGGTCTCGACCCTTGCAATCGCTGGATCACGCCCTCAAGGTATCACGAACCAGCCACCGGTTATACCATTCCTTGCTCGCTAGTCTCAGAACCTTGTAAGAGCTCGGTAAGGTGCTTCCATTTGCGAGTGTCCACTATCCTTGCATAGTAGTAGTTGATAGGGATAATACTTTTCTGCTGTTTGTTTCCTATTTTCTACTAACCATGGCAGGTGAGGTGAATGATTTCACTGATTGTGCTTCAAAAGAGGAGATCGTTAAATTGGATCAAAAGATTGAGGAGAATGTAGCTGCCGTGAATGCTATGCGGGAAGACCTCCAGGCTATCGTGGGGAGCATTACCACCCTCACTAACCGCGTCGAACAACTGGTAGCAAACCGTCAGCCAACACCACCACTTGTTGACGATGACGGAGATAATGAAGAAAAGGAAGCCGACAATAGCGACGCACGTGATACACTTCGTGAAGAGCGCCTACGACAACGGCTGTGATTCAACCGGCGAGGTATGGGAGGTGTGGGAGGTAACCGCCACCAAGGGCGAGGTAACGATGATCCTTTTGCTAAAGTTAAATTTACCTTGCCGTCATTTTATGGAAAATATGACCCTGAAGCTTATTTGGATTGGGAGATGACCGTAGAGCAAAAATTTAATTCCTATCTAGTTCCTAAAGTCCATAGGGTTAGGCAAGCAACTAGTGAGTTCAAGGATTTTGCCATTATCTGGTGGAATGAGCTAGTTAAATCTGGCCTAGAACCTGACACATGGGATAGACTAAAGCGAGCAATGCGGGGTAGGTTTATTCCTCCATCTTTCAAACGTGATTTGAGAAATAAGCTGCAACGTTTAGAACAAGATACTATGTCTGTTCCAGAGTATTACGCTGAGTTTCAGAAGAGCATGATTCGTTGTGGGATAGTGGAGGATACAGAGGATATAATCTGTCGTTTTTATGGTGGTTTGAGGCGTGAAATTCAGGATATTGTTGATTATAAGGAATTTAGTACTGTCAATCGTTTGTTCCAGCTTGCTATGCTTGCAGAGAAGGAATTACATGGATGTCAACAGAGGAACCGGAGCAACTTTGACATTTCCTTCACGCCACGAACAACGACAACAGCAGGATCGACTAAGCCGTTCCCTTCTTCGTGTAATCGTACGGCGCCACCACCAGCGAGCACGCATTCTTCCCCTGCCGCTGCTGCTATAGCAGCGCCATCACCACTGCTGGCCTCAGGTAAAACTTCTATGCAGATATCTAAGAAGAGCCCAGGTATTGAGGAAACGAAGAAAGACATAGAGAAAGAAGATCCACATGTTGTTCCATGCATATTTCAAGATGGTTTAATTAAAAGTGCACCTACAGTTTTTGAAAATGAGAACAAAGGTAATAGAAATGGTGCTACATTCACTCAAGGTATGGATAATTCTGATGTGCTACATATGTCGACTAATCATGTTAGTTTAGAGCAATCACCAGTGGAATCATGTGTTAAATTACCTTTGTCACATGATGATTTGGTTCTTATTTCTTGTGATAAAGAAGAGTTGTGCAATGCTTCACTTATATTTATGCCACAACTAGTGAATGAACATGTTAGTAATATTGTTGAACCACCATGTGCTAATTTTAGACATGTTGTACACATTGCTAGCGAGAATGAAGAGCTTAGATTGCTATCTTCTTTAAATACTTGGGGCTATATTCAATTTGATGATCTTTGCCCACTCAATTGTTTAGAGAAAAAATTATTTGCTAGATCTGATTTGCCATGTCCTTCTCATGTGATTTTTCATATTATTGGCAATTATGATAATAAAGGAGAATATAATGTGTATAGAGTATACATTTGTTCGAATTTTAATATACCTCCTTTTCATAATGACATGTTTTATGTAGAGGACCGCATGAGTATAAATAATTCTCTATCTAGTTCCTCTAGTTGTTTGAATGAGTTGCAGGTTGGTTTACAAGAAGGGGAGTGTTGTGAGCTGCACGACACTACAAAGTGTTCTCCGTGTTTAAAAATTTCAGAATCCAACCATATGCGCAACATTACCTCACCCTATGTGGTGAAAGATAAAGATATGTTCATCAGGCTTAATGACAAGGTGAAATCGCGGACGGTTTCCAATCAAGAAGGGGAGGATGATGAGGACATCACTAGCTCGGATATGACCCTAGCAATTTTATGTATTCATCAACCAAAGGTGCATGCTTTCTACATAAGATTTATGCGTTATATATTTGAACAGCCGTTACTGCACCATGAGTTTTGTGTGTTCTCGTTTACAGAGATACTTGCTTGGGTGAAGGAAAAGAGACCGAGCGCAAGAAACATATGGATGATAAAAGAAGTTGATTGGGGACCAAAACAAGACCTTACCCAAGTCTACTCCTACATCACCACGTCACTTTTTGGTCCATAGAACGCAAGAGATGAAGTTCTGCACGTTTTGGATTCGGATTCGGGCCTCCTGACAGCATCAACTTCAAACGGACCTAGCCGCTGATCCAGAAGGACTTTCGGGGCCCATGAGTACTTGTTGGAAAGCTTATGAAGTCTACTTTCAGATGGTTTTAGTCCCACATCAAAATTCCTCCTGAGCTGTCCAGAATCATCGAAACAAGACTCGTACCTCTTCCAGTCCGAGTCTGTTTTGGGCCTTGGGCCTTGTAATTGTGTCGTGGGCTAAGCCCAAGGGGTGTGCACCCTAGGGATAACCCTAGGACGTCCCAACTCCTATATATACAGTAGCCGTCATTGTTTAAAGGTGGGTTTTGCTTACATTATTCTGTCCTTGAACAGTTTCGCCGTTTATCGGTTTGTGAGACCCCAACTCGAGAGTATAATCATTCATCTGCAATTGAGTTGCAATCTTTCTTGTTCTTGCTTGTGTTCTTCGATTCGCATGCAGGGATTAGCCTTCGTGGCGAGGTCAACTGGGCAGTGCACGGTTGATAACGAGAGGAGACGTGGTACTGTGATTGCAGGATTCGGGTCTTGGTGATCAGAAGCCGGATCGTGAGTGTCAAATTTCCACCAAATCGAGAGTTATCTTTGCCTAACGGAAGATCGGGCACCCCGTTGCCATCACATCCACTAATCATTCTGAGATAATTGCCTCATACGAAGCATCACGTGAATGTGTATGGCTTCGTAGAGTGATTAACCACATCCAACAATCATATGGTATTGGTTCTATTGAATCACCTACCATTATCTATGAAGATAATGCTGCTTGCATTGTTCAAATGCAGACAGGTTACATAAAGAGCAATATCACCAAGCATATTGCCCCAAAACTATTTTTTCCACATCAATTACAAGAAAATGGGGAAATTAGTATCTTGCAAACTAAATCCTACGATAACCTCATAAACTTGTTTACTAAGTCCTTACCAACATCCATTTTTCAGAAATATATTAAAGGAATTGGTATGAGACGACTCCGTGATTTGCAAGAGTTAGGGGGAGTAAATCTCCTAGACTAAATCTGTCCAAAGCAAATATTGTACTCTTTTCCCCCCTTTAATAGAGGTTTTTAATGAGGCAATATAACAGCGTAAATAAATATATCATATTTCTGTTTTCCCCACAAGGGTTTTTGAGGAGATATCAATGATATATAATAACTTCTCATATTTTTCCTATAAGATTTTAGAGAAGTTATACTAAATTATGACCCTATGGTTATAATCATTCAAAATTCTCCACAAGTTTTTCCTTCTACAAAGGCTTTTTCAGGGAGATTTCACATATATGTCATATTATATTCTCCTTATTTTTCCCACTAGGTTTTAAAGGAGTTTTAATGGCATATCTATTGAATGGTTTCTCCTCAAATTTTTCCATAGGGTTTTCGAGGAATTTTTCCAAGCGATGACTCAAGGGTGATTACCAGATGGCAATTGATCAAGGGGGAGTGTTAGAACACAATTTACATGTGATCTAATTGCCCATGCAAAGTGACTGTTCGAGAAGGGGCATGTCCCTCCCGAACGGACACAACCGTTGCCAACGGGTGCCACTGACACCCCTTCCCACAGTATATATATGTGTATATATATATATATATATATATATATATATATATGTATGTACTGTAAACAGTGTAATTAGAGAAAAGAATCAATAGAGATCATTCACTAAATTACTCTCAATAAATTCGGCCCAATTTTGCCAGTTTGCCCAATGGAGTATTATATTATAAAAAAAATATAAATGACATGACATGGTACGGCATTAGGCTAGTCCCAGTGTACGTTTTATGGAAGTTTCATGTACATTAAATAGGATGACACATCAGCATATATAATGACATGGCAAAGAATTAAAGAGTAGAGAGATGAGATTAGTTTCATCAGAATGAAACTGGTGCTCACCGTTTCCAACATGTTGAAAACTGTGGAGGCCATGGGCCCCAAGTACCTCATCACAAGCATATGGGCCACTCGGATAGAGGATGGGCCTAGCCTTGTAATTAGAGATATGATAGAACCCGGCAGACTTTGCCTCGTACAATAAGGAATATACAGTCCTAGTCGGGTAGGTTATATCTCTAAGAGGAGATCCCTTGGCTGTAATCTGGCTGGGACTCCTACCTTGTACCCCTGTCCCCCAGTATATAAGGGGAGGCAGGGCGCCCCCTGAGGGCACGAGTTCATCAAAACAACACACATCCTCAAAGGAATATATCACAGCTGGACGTAGGGTATTACCTCACATCGAGGGCCTAAACCAGTATAAAATCTCCCCGTGTTCCTTTGTAATCCACCGAGTTTCGATCCGACAAGTAGCCCTATAATCACATTGCCGGTGTAAAACATCGACAGTTGGCGCGCCAGGTAGGGGCTTCAGCGAGATCTACATCTACAAGCTCGATGGATCCAACAACAGGAGTCGATGGCGACAAATTCTCTCCCAGAGATACAATCTCATTCGGAAGCCTCGACTTTGTCGCCGACATGTTCGGCAATCTTACCTTGGCCGATGCCGATCCAATCCAACCGGCCGAGGAACCAGACAACTCCGCACCAGTCGGCCCACAAGACACTGCAGCAGAAAACCCGTTGATGTCGCATAGAGGGGGGGTGAATAGGCGTTCCTAAAAAATTCTCCAAAAACAGCGGTAAAATACTGGTAGGAACCTCCGACCAAAATGGTAGGAGGTTCCGACCGGCTCTCTCGGGCTGGCCGAGAGGGCTGGTCGGAGGTTCCGGCCTAGAACGCCGGAAGTTCCGACCCTGGAGTTCAGGCTCTACCAATATACTTCTATAAAGGATAAATTTGACAGAGATCAAGTAAAGTGCAGGTAATGGAGTAAGAGATAAATGCTAGCAAGTTAATATACAAAATGAGGCAATAACGAGAAAAGACAACGGAGACACAAAGATTTTTCCCGAAGTTTGGATCACAAAGATCCTACGTCTCCGTTGAGGAGCTCCAAAGAGCTGGGTCTCAATTGACCACTTTCCTCACCAAGTGACCACAAAGATCAAACTTGGTTTCCACTAGAATTTACCTCTTTTCCTTGCAGAGGCGAGATTAACCTTCACAAACTTTCCCGGGACAATCCACAACAAGAGGAAGCTCGCGGGAGACGCCTAACCGTCTAGGAGGTTTCCCTCCAAGAGAAATAAGCCCCAAGCAGCCAATCCGCGACCTCCACAAGTGCACAAGATCCTCCTAGCCTTCTCTCAACAAAATTCACCCAATTTCCCACTAAATCCTCACAAGAATCACAAAGAATGCACTAGGATTAGTTGGGAGAGCTTAAAGCACCTTAGGAGAGGCTAGGGAATAGTTGGAATGAAGTGGAATACATCAGCAACGGCTAGAATCCAAGTTTGGGTTTTATAGGACATGGCTTACGTCACATAGCCGTTACTCACAGATTTTGGCCCGGAGGTTCCGACCCGGTGGATCGGAACCTCCGACCAACACTTAGTGTGTGGCCGAAGGGCCTGGTCGGAGCTTCCGGCCCTGTAGGTCGGAACCTCCGACCCTGACACTGAAAATAGCCCACCCAAGTGTATGTGTTGTGCCAAAGTGATGAACTCTCAGCTATTTGGAACTTAAGCACTTGAGTGGTCTTGGAACACTGCTTGCAACCCCTCTTGATAGAACGGTTTTCCTACGACTCCAAAGAAAATTCAAATGAATTTAAAATAAACTCCGAGTCGCTTCGCCGTTTTGCATCATGTCTTTGTGGGGGGTCTCCATGCACCACACTAAGCAACCTGGGACTAATTCTCTGCACAAATCTTGATAAACTCATTAGTCCCTTAACCGCTTTGTCATTAATCCACCAAAACCCACTTAGGGGATAGATGCACTTTCAATCTCCCCCTTTTTGGTGATTGATGACAACACGGTTAAAGCTTACAACAAAATCAATATATAAACTTGATTTTGAATGAATGTAGATAAATTTGGCTCCCCTAGAAATATGCATATATTAGTAAGAGTGAAGTATATATGCATATTGAATTTTGTGAAACATGACAAGCCTTTTTCATCTATTTTCATCCGTGGGGTGCAAGGTGTGACATGATGAATAGAATATCAAGTGCATATGACATGGCAAACACACAAAACATGAGAAGTAAACATCACATCACATTGTATGGCATTACAAGAATAGATTTAAATGCTAAATTTTATCTAGATCCATAATTAAGCATTCATTACATTGCAAACAATTGGTCAATACATGTCCAATGGCCGAAAAGAAGTCTAGGAAACCTAAAGACAGAAGGGGGTCGGAACCTCCGGCCACAGGGTCGGAGGTTCCGGCCATACTACAGATCATGCCACAAAAGTGTAAGAGGAGGCCCCTTCATTCTGAATTTTCTCCCCCTTTGGCATCAAGGCACCAAAAAGAGAGGAAAGACAAGGGAAGAAAGGGCTCAATCGTCGTCAGAGGGGATAATCTCAGTGTCGCCGGACGCTGTACTGCCTGCAGTGCCGGTCTCATCATCCGGAGCAAAAACCTCTGTATCGCCACTGGCGGCATCATCATCTCTCTCAATGATGGGAGGAATGTCGTAGACTGGCTGAAAAGAGGGAGCAAGATGTGTAAAGCCAGGCTGTACTGGTGGAGGTGCTACGATAGACTCATCATCCTCATCCCCATTTTCCTCACTGCTGTCCCCATGCTCCTCATCATCCTTCCCATTCTTATCATCATGATATGAGTCCTCCTCTGTGTCTTCCTCAGAAGCAGCCTCAGACTCAGAATCTCCAAAAGGTCTTCTGGAAGGGCTGACCCCACTGGCAATGTGCTGAGCAGTCTCATAGGCGGCAAAAGGATCCTCAAAGACCTCGTCTGAAGAATCATCTGAGACTGTCTTGCCGGCATCCCTCAACATCTCCTTCTGCCGACACTCTATCTTCTTTATCTTCACAGCATTCTTGGTGCAGATGTTGAAGATGGCCTTGAGTGCCTTCTTGATAGGTGACTCGGAAGACTGAGAAGAAGAGCCGGGCCAAGAAGTAGCGGAGGGAAACTTCACTGCCAGCGGAGCTGGTGGACGGTAAGCCTTGTGCTTCACCTCCTTCTTAAACACAAGACCAGATACTTCCTCTATCATCTTCATAATATATGGAGCATAGACGCATCCTCTTTTGGGCTCCACCACAATGTTGAAGATCTCAAACCAAATGTACTTCATCACACTGACAGGAGGCTGATTTCTCCTCAGCCTGGCAAGCAAAGTGTAGTGGCGAGCGGGAAGAGCTGTGGCATCGCCAGCCTTAGGAGATAAAGTTGCCCTGATCATGTTCAGAAGAATCTTGTAAGGGGGAAAAAGACCCTTGGTGGTGCCCATGCAATTTCTTGGTGCCCCATCGGCATAGAGAAATATGGTCCTCTGAACGGGCAATGGCTTCTCACTGTGCAGGTTAGGCCGGTTCAGATCCTCGGGGTCCAATCCCAAGATGGCGGCGAACTGAGAGATAGTAACTGTATATTCCACGCCCTGAGTGCGCCATCTCATCTGATACTCATGTTGTGGGCTCTCCTCAAAGAATACGGTCGCATAAAACTGACCGATCACCTCCTCACTCCAATCATACCGTAACCCCATGATACCTCCAATATCCTTATCCAGGCAAAGCTTGATTACATCCTTGAATATCTGCCCTTTCTGGCGCTGCATGTACTCCCAGTCTATATACTTCATTTCCACGACCAGCTTGGGTCGACTCATGAAGACTAAGTTATACCAGTCTACCTGGACGGCGGTGACAAAGCGAGGATCTGCCAACTCCTGAGGAAGGGTATCTGGGTTCAGCTTCCTGTCTCTGCCTCCTCTTGCCACATCGTGTAGATAATCAAAGCGCTGTCTGCCAATGTGGCCAAAAGGAGTAGTGCTGACAGCTCTGTGCTTCATTGCTCGGATTGGATCATTGACAGTCCCACTGCCAGAGCTACGAGTGCCGCCACTGCGAGATCCACCACGCCTTGGTGGCGGCGGTGGTGGAGCATCTGAATCCCGAATAGCCAAGGCAGAGCTTCGAGTTTGCCTTGTAGACGGAGGCTGTGTAGCAGGCCGCTTGCCTCTCCCTGCCCTCCTGCTGCTGCTAGCACAAGCCGGTGCCTTTCCCTTGTCAGCCCGTCTAGGAGGCGAGTCCTGATCACTTTGGGTACCGGAGGTGGAGACATCTTGTCTAGCCTTTTGACGCTTCTCGCGAGCCATTGACACTGAAACACAACCAAGGAATCAAAGGAAGTATTGAGGTCAAGGATATATTGGAAGATCCAAGGTTACAAAGGCTAGCAGTAATAGCCGGTCGGAGGGTCCGACCCAGGGGCCGGAGCCTCCGGCCAGCCCTCTCGGCAGGCCGAGAGTGCTGGTCGGAACCTCCGGCCACGAGGACCGGAACCTCCGGCCGACACATGGTTGCGACTTGATCTACAAAACTAGCCAATGCATTTTGTTCAAAACTATAGATCGGTATTCTAGGGATGTGCAGAAAGGTTTTTCACCAAGGAAAACTAGTCCTAGGTTTACATATTGAGAGATCAGGTCAAAAATATGAAAACCTAGGAGAAGAGATCGAAATCAATACCTTGAGATGAGGAAGCACAAAAACGTCGACGGGACGGAGTTTCCGACCACCAAGGAGGAGGGAAACGAGAATGCCCAAAGATTTTTGTTGGTTGGAGTTGAAAATCGCCCACAAGAGAAATGGGAACGAGTTAGGGCTGGGAGGGGATGAAATGAGGAGAGAGAGAGGAACTCCCAGCCGCCCAGGGGTTAAAACGCTGGTGGCCGGAACCTCCGGGATCAGAGGCCGAAGCTTCCGGCCTGATTTTTTTTTGAACAGGGGAAATTAGGTTGGAGCCTCCGGCCCTATGGTCGGAACCTCCGACAGAGTTTTTTTGGAAGGAAGGAAAACAATGTATTTTGGCCGAAAGGAGATGGACATGATTTTCCGTTGACCCATATGTGACCAGCAGCAATCAATAAGCACATAACAATAGTCACAAATGAAGATCAACAATGAAAAGAACCAAATTTTCGCAATGTAAAATTATCACACAAGGATTTTCGCAATATTTTTGGAAAATGAGTTTGGGAATGTTGGAGCTCCGTTCTCAGTGGTAAGACCAATTTCTATACGAGAAGTGGCCTTAAAAACACAGAAGCTCACTTTGATTGACATCCTTTTGACCATTTTCTTGACTATTGATTAGTCAAGCACTTAGTCATGCAATGTTTCGAAAATCTAAGATATTGAGCTCACTCCTAAGCTCGCAAAACCTCTTCTCATCTAAGGGCTTGGTGAAGATATCGGCAAGTTGGTGTTCGGTTCTCACATGGGTAATGGTGATATCTCCTTTGGCTTCGTGGTCTCTCAAGAAGTGGTGGCGTATGTCAATGTGTTTGGTTCTTGAGTGTTGGACAAGATTATTGGCTATTTTGATAGTACTCTCATTGTCACAAAGAAGTGGGATTTTGGTCATTTTGTAGCCATAGTCTTGAAGGGTTTGTTTCATCCAAAGGAGTTGAGCACAACACGAGCCGGCGGCTATGTACTCCGCCTCGGCGGTGGACAAGGAATTGATAAGTCCCCGTTGTGCTCTTGCGGTCAACCTTACACCCGGCATAATCGGAATCGGAATATCCAATTAGCTCAAAATCACAACCCTTAGGGTACCAAAGACCGAAATTAGGAGTGTGCACCAAATATCTTAGAATTCTCTTAACGGCAATAAAATGACATTCTTTAGGTGCCGCTTGAAAACGAGCGCACATGCACACACTAAGCATAATATCCGGTCTAGATGCACAAAGGTAAAGAAGAGATCCAATCATGGAGCGATATACCTTTTGATCCATCGGTTTGCCGTTGTCGTCGAGGTCGAGATGCCCATTAGTTGGCATTGGAGTCTTGATGGGCTTGGCTCCCTCCATCTCAAACTTCTTAAGGATATCCTTGAGATACTTGGATTGCGAGATGAAGGTTCCATCCTTTTGTTGCTTGACTTGAAGCCCGAGGAAGAAGGTGAGCTCCCCCATCATTGACATCTCGAACCTCCTAGTCATGATCTTACTAAACTCTTCACTAAAAGAGGGATTAGTAGAGCCAAAGATTATGTCATCGACATAAATTTGGCACACAAATAAATTATTCTTGAATTTCTTAGTGAAGAGAGTAGTGTCGGCTTTGCCTATTTCAAAGCCATTCTTTAGTAGAAAGTCGCGAAGACATGCATACCAAGCTCTAGGGGCTCGCTTGAGCCCGTAGAGCGCCTTATGAAGCTTGTAAACATAGTTTGGATATTTGGGATCTTCAAACCCGGGCGGTTGCTCCACATATACCAACTCAGAGATTGGTCCATTGAGAAACGCACTCTTGACGTCCATTTGATAAAGCTTGAAATCATGGTTAGCGGCATAAGCTAATAAAATTCGAATGGACTCAAGGCGAGCAACCGGCGCAAAGGTTTCACCGAAGTCGAGGCCCTCGACTTGAGTGAACCCTTGAGCCACTAACCGTGCTTTGTTGCAAGTAACGACTCTATTTTCGTCTTGCTTGTTGCGGAAGACCCATTTGGTGCCGATGACGTTTTGCTTGGGTCTCTCTACTAATGACCATACTTGATTGCGGGTGAAGTTGTTCAACTCTTCTTGCATGGCCATCACCCAATCCGGATCACCAAGTGCATCCTCTACCCTGATTGGCTCCAAAGACGAGACAAAGGAGTAATTCTCACAAAAGTTAGCTACCCGAGAGCGAGTGGTTACCCCTCTTTGAATATCACCCAGAATGTTGTCGACGGGATGATCTCTTTGCATGGTGTGGTGAATTCTTGGATGGTGCACCGAGGGGACTTGAGCTCGCACGGTGTCTCTTGGCTCACTAGTGCCCTCGGCATCGATCCCATCCACTCGTGCTAGATCGTCCTCTTGATCAACTCTTGTGCTTGGAGGCGTCGCTTGAGTGGAAGGAGCTTGTTCGGTCCCTCTTTGCTCTTCCGACTCTTCTAGCGGCCTCACTTCTCCAATTGCCTTTTTCTCGATGTCGTGTCCCGTGACTCCTTCACCTAGCATCTCAAGCTCAACTTGCTCCACTTGGGAGCCATTAGTTTCATCAAATGTCACATCTCTCGTGGTTTCAACAATTCGGAAGACTTTGTTGAAAACACGATAGGCGTGAGCATTTGACTCATATCCGAGTAGAAATCCTTCATCCACTTTAGGAGCAAACTTGGATGAGCGAGGTCTCTTACTCAATATAAAACATTTGCAACCAAAAACACGAAAGTATGAGACATTGGGTTTGTTACCGGTGAGGAGTTCATATGCCGTCTTTTTAAGAAGTTTGTGAAGGTAGAGGCGATTTAGCGCATGACGCGCGGTGTTCACCGCCTCCGCCCAAAAGATATCCGGGGTCTTGTATTCATCTAGCATAGTACTTGCCATCTCGACAAGAGACCGGTTCTTCCTCTCCACTACTCCATTTTGAGGTGGATCATATGGAGCGGAGAACTCGTGCTTAATCCCCTCATCATCAAGGAGTTCCTCCACTTGAGTATTCTTGAACTCCCCCCCATTGTCGCTCCTAACTTTCTTGATCTTTAGCTCGAACTCGTTTTGGGCCCGCTTTGCGAATTTCTTGAAAATTCTTGGGTTTCACTCTTATTCTTGCAAAAAGAACACCAAGTGAAGCGAGAAAAATCATCAACAATTATGAGCCCATATTTGTTACCTCCGATGCTTAGGTAGGCCACGGGACCGAAGAGATCCATATGAAGTAGTTCTAATGGCCTTGAGGTAGTCATGACGTTTTTCACGGGGTGTGGGTTCCCAACTTGCTTTCTGGCTTGACAAGCGCTACACACACGGTCTTTCTCAAATGTGACATTAGATAGTCCGAGGATGTGTTCCCCCTTTAGAAGATTCGATAAGTTCCTCATCCCCGTATGGGCTAGCCTTTGATGCCAAAGCCACCCCATTGAGGATTTGGCTATCAAGCAAGCCTTCGGGTTCACTTTATCTAGGTTAAAGTCCACTAGATAAAGATCTCCCTTCAACCTTCCCTTGAATGCGACGGAATTATCATCTCTTCTAAAGACGGTTACATCCTCGTCGGTAAATAAACAATTGTAGCCCAATTTGCACAATTGAGACACCGATAATAGATTGTAGCTTAAGGACTTGACGAGAAGAACATTAGAGAGAGATAAATTGTTGGAGATGGCAATTTTACTTAATCCCATTACTTTCCTTTACCATCGTCTCAAAGACAATATGTCGTGATCTCCTCCATTCTCATCAAGAGTTGCAAACATACTCCTCTCTCCCGTCATATGGTTGGTGCACCCGCTGTCAACAACCCAACTCGATCCACGGAGGAGTATGCCTACAAAAGGATTAAGCTTGGGATTTAGGTACCAAACTTGTTTGAGTTTGGGTCCTTTACATTAGCCACGAGCGCCTTGGGCACCCACACACAAGCCCTGTACTCCTCATAATAATCACCAATAAAATGAGCAATCACTTTAACCGCGGTGATCCGTGTAATCTCATATGACTCATAGTACAGTTTTTCTGGTCGGAGCCTCCTACCATTCGGGTCGGAGCCTCCTACCAGTCGTCTCGGTCTGTCTGGGTTAGCTGGTCGGAACCTCCTACCGTTAGGGTCGGGAGAGCCTCCTACCGGACCTCTCGGTATACCCGGAGAGAGCCGGCCGAACCTCCGGCCTGATCGTCGGAACCTCTGACTGGCCTTCTCAGTCTGGCCGAGAGGCATGGTCGGAACTTCCGGAAACTATGGTAGAGCTTCCGGCCCCCAGACTGACCAAGGAATTTTTTACCTCCTTGGCTTTGCGACGTAGCTCCTTCTTTCACAAACTTCAAACATTGCTTCCCATTGACTATAGTCCTTCTGGATGGTCTACTTTCATGGGAGAGAACCCAAGACCATGGCCGTTCTTGTTGGAGTTGTAGTGAGGGTTTTGTAGAGGGCATCCTTGGATTAAAATGTTTTCAAATATCCAAACTTTTTCCAAGGTGCCAACCGCTCATTCTCCTTTTTGAGCGCCTCCAAAGCTTAAGGTTAGTAGCATATGCATCCAAATCATAATTATAGCATTTCGCACAACCGTTGCTTGTGGAGGCATTGGAGATCTTGGTGGCCTCATTAGAGGTAGAGGCGCTATTCCAAAGAGTGTCAAATTGCACCTCAAGAGCCTTGTGATTTTGGTCCACTTTCACAAGATTCTCTTGAAGTGATTCATTCATACTCTTTAGATTAGCCATTGAGTTATTGACCGAAGAAGCTCTTTGGTCAATTCCTCAACCTTCTCCATCTCCTTAGCCAAGTTCTCCTCTAGGGAAAGGTTTATCTCCTTCTCAAGGATGAGCAAGTCCTCTTGCGTTCGAGGGACTTCTCTTTGCACTCCAATGCCTTCATAAGCTTTGCCAATTGTGACATGGCCGGCTTGCTAAAACCCTTAAGCATCTCATCCATATCATCCTCACTTTCATCATCACTAGAGTCATCATCATCAATTGGAGGAGATTGGATGTTGAGGTTACCTTTCGCCCTTGTGCCATGAGGCAAGTGGGCTCATAGTGATCGTCGTCGCTCAAGTTGTCGAAGAGACGCTTCGAAGCCCGACGATGATTGATAGCAATTGTGGCAAACCCCTCTTCATCACTTTTCTTCTTGTCGTCGTCCTCATCATTGGAGAAGCCACTCCTCTCCAATGTGAGCACGCCCGGTCTTCTTCTTGACCACTGGACTTGCCACCCTTGTTCTTGAGCTTGGGGCAATCGGCGATAAAGTGGCCATACTCCTTGCATTCGTAGCATGCCCGCTTGGATTGCCTCCTTCCTTTGTCGTTCTCCTTCTTGTCCTTGCCAAAACCGCCTCGACGAAGGAAGTGCTTAACTTCCTCACCACAAGAGCGAAGTCTTCATCTTCACTCTCGGAGTCGCTTGGGGCTTGCTCCTTCTTTGCCTTTCAAAGCAACTTCCTTGTTCTTGATGATTGCGGCATTCTTGGCAGTTGCTTGACTTCCTTGGCTTCCTCTTCGAGTAGCTCATGTGATATGATCCTTGAGAGAACGTCGCTTGGGGTGAGTCTCTTGAAGTTTTCATCTCCCGGATGAGAGTCACCAAGGTGGGGTTCCTTGGGGCGATCGCGCGGAGAAGCTCTCTGACCACCACATGATCGGTCATGTCTTCACCACCAAGACCACGGATCTTGTTGACAATGACCATCATTGATCGTACATCTCTTCTGGCGTCTCGTTGTCTTCCATACAAACCGTCCAAGTTGCCCCTCAAGCAACTCGATCTTGGACTCTCGTACGCCGGGGGATCCTTTCATGCGCTAATTGAAGTGTATCCCAAATCTCTTTGGCCTCCTCGAGTTGGTCCACCTTGTTGAATTCCTCGGGGCTCAGGAGTTGAGGATGACGCTTGCGGGCTTGAGCATTGCGGTGGATAAGAGCCTCTTGAGCTGGTGTAGGCTCCTCTCCTTCCTCCGGAGCATCCGTCACACTGTGCACACAATTTTCCAAACACTTGGATGCAACGAGATTTAGATACAATCTCATCTTGTGCTTCACGCGCTATAGAAGGGGTCCCGTCAAAATGGGGAGCGCGTCCGGAAGGCACAGATGAATTGCTGAGGAGGAGGGAAAACTTGTTGTAGTCAAGGGCAAAGAGAGCCCCTTTCTTCCACCGACTTGCTAAGTCGAGCCATCTCCGTCTCCTACTCCGGTAGAATCAACCACCTTCTCGGTCGACATCTTTGGATCACTCCAAGCGGTTAAGCTTCTTTAGGAGTTTAGGCTCTGATACCAATTGAAAGCCGTTGATGTCGCCTAGAGGGGGGGGTGAATAGGAGTTCCTGAAAAATTCTCCAAAAGCAGCGGTAAATACTGGTAGGAAACCTCCGACCAAAATGGTAGGAAGGTTCCGACCGGTTTTCTCTCGGTCTGGCCGAGAGGGCTGTCGGAGGTTTCCGGCCTAGAACCCGGAAGTTCGACCCTGGGGTTCAGACTCTACCAATATACTTCTATAAAGGATAAATCTGACAGAGATCAAGCAAAGTGCAAGTAATGGAGTAAGAGATAAATGCTGGCAAGTTATATACAAAATGAGGCAATAACGAGAAAAGACAACGGAGGCACAAAGATTTTTCCCGAAGTTCGGATCACAAAGATCCTACGTCTCCGTTGAGGAGCTCCAAAGAGCTGGGTCTCAATTGACCTCTTTCCTCACCAAGTGACCACAAAGATCAAACTTGGTTTCCACTAGAATTTACCTCTTTTCCTTGCGGAGGTGAGATGAACCTTCACAAACTTTCCCGGGACAATCCACAACAAGAGGAAGCTCGCGGGAGCCATGTCCGGGAAAGAGCATGGCCAACTCTCCGACGCCACTGTCGATGTTTTACACCGGCAATAAATATATGGGGCTAGTCGGCGGATGGAAACTTGATGGATTGCAAAGGAACACAAGGAGATTTTATACTGGTTCAGGCCCTCGATGTGAGGTAATACCCTACGTCCAGTTTATATGTATTCCTTTGAGGAATTGTGGTGGTGATTCTGGTGAACCAACTCAACCTGCGAGCTTATGTGTGCTCTTCTGCCCTCATGGGGCGCCCTGCCTCCCCTTATATACTGGGGGACAGGGTTACAAGGTAGGAGTCCCCATCGGATTACGACTAGGAGATCTCCCCTTAGAGATATAACGCACCCAACTAGGACTGTATATTCCTTTCTATACAAGGCGAAGTCTGCCGAATCTAGCTATATCTCTAATCACAAGGCTAGGCCCATCCTCTGTCCGAGTGGCCCATATGCTTGTCATGAGGTACCCGGGGCCCATGGCACCCACAGTAGCCCCCGAGACCTTCATAGTTGAGTCACAGCTGATGCCGAGTGCTCATCCTCCACGGTGAAGATCGCCCGAGTGCGTTGCTCCCGAGTACTCTTTGTCCGAGTGTGTCTTCTTCCTGAGTCCTGCTTCATGTCAGCTGGCAACGAGGCTATGAAGGGCTTCGTGTAAATGTATGAATAGTGTGCATCGAATAGGCGCACCTATTAGGTGTAGCCCCCGACTTTGTGCTTAATTGTGAAAACAATTAAACATGAAGTCAAAGATCTTTAACCTTGTAGTCTTTCCCGAGTAGATTACTACTGGTACATGAGACTCTTCGGTATTATGTCAACCGGAATATAATTTATAGTCTTGCCGAGCAGGGAACTACTCGTATGTAGGACTCTTCGACTTCATGTCAGTCGGAATGTATGTTTATAGTCTTGCCGAGTAGGATGCTACTCGCGTATGGGACTCTTCAGCGTCATGTCAGCTGGAAAGGGGGTGTTTATAGTCTTTCCCGAGTAGTATACTACTCGAAAATCAGACTCATCGGCATCATGTCAGCCGAATTGTTTATTTATAGTCTTTCCCAAGTAATATACTACTAAAAAATTAGACTCGTCAGCTTCATGTCAGCTGGAAAAGGTGTTTATAGTCTTTCCCGAGTGGCGTCCCATTCGGAAGTTAGACTCTTCAGCTCGTCAGCTGGAAGAATGTTTATAGTCTTTCCCGAGTAGTGCACTACTCGAAGGTTAGACTCATCCGCGTCATGTCAGCGGGAATGAGAATTTTATAGTCTCTCCCGAGTAGTGTACTACTCGAAAGTTAGACTCATCCGCGTCATGTCAGCGGGAATGAGAATTTTATAGTCTCTCCCGAGTAATGTACTACTCGAAAGTTAGACTCATCCACGTCATGTCAGCGGGAATAATGCTGCTCATGGCAACTGGTGGCCACGCATGTAGGCCGAGTACCACTGTATGAAAAATAAATCCATTACGTGGTTAGGTGTACTCGAGAGAGATACCAGCAACTAAAATTTTAATGAAGACCAGCTTGTGATCCTTGTAAGGATGTATCCTCGAGACCTGTTGGATAAGACAGATACCCAAACATATATGTTTAGCAATAAGGCTCTCATGAAGCATATCTGTTTACCTCAGCGGTTCCTGTGGGTAGCACCAGCGCTATAATTTCAACTCAGCCTGCGGGCGGCCCACATGGAGCATGCTACTGTAGGAACTCATGTCTTGGTGGCTGCTACCAAATAAGCCGGCCTGAGCCGACCTATCCGGCATAGCTCTATAGAAGTCTCATCCATCGCCTGTCAGGATGAGTTTTTTGGTGTCGATAACCACAATCAGCTAGAGAAATCCTTACTCGCAAGCCTTTCCGACTTATGTTCTGGATGCAGCCTGGTTGCCACAGGTGCCCGAGCAGGTATGTCGCAGGATCTGCTTGCCCTCCTCGGGTGTGACGCGGTGCATGAGAACTCCGGATGCGCTTTGACGATGTAAGTCTTCTCTGACTTCAGAAGAGCCGAGCAGGGTACCCGAACCTTGCATTAGCATAGGATTCGGCTAGCGACCCTCATGGGGCATACCCTACCCAACAGAGTTATAGCCAAGCGAGGTACCCGAACCTTGCATTAGCATAGGATTCGGCTAGCGACCCTCATGGGGCGTACCTCACCCAGCCGAGTGATATATGACCCCCGACTAGTGCCGGAAGTCGGTTGTCAGCTCACATGGAGCGTAGCCGGCGAAGATGATGTCCCGACTGGCGCAAGTACTCGGTAAGTAGCCCTCATGGAGCATCCCGAGTGTATTTTGGCAGACTTGTCCAGCCCCCGAGCGTAGGAGATAGGCTCGCAGCCCTGAGTTCCTGTCACGCGTATCCGGAGCTGGGCCTGCAATATAAAGATATCGGATGAGTAGCATCTGATGATGGAAATAATCACCCGAATAAAATGTATTTTACAATATATGTAAATACGTGTTCTCCCTCTTTTTGATATTAATTTCCTCGAGTAGTTGACCCCTTACGTTTAAGCACTCTGCCCGACTAGTCATAGCCCCCTAGCGTTGGGAGTTGGCACATGGCTCTTTCCCGGACACGCGTTTTGGGTGACTTGAGTTCGTCTTACATGGAGCAAAGTTTCACGGATCGAGATTTATGCTACTCGAGTACTTTTGCAATCATTTAAGAGCAAAAACAGAAAAAAGTAAATGCGCAGCTTGTACACCTATTAGGTGTAAGCGGCTGTGGCACTAGCAAGGCCGAGTGAGGAGATGTTTATCAGAAAGCGACTTAGCTGTTCGGTATTTGGGAGTGGGGATGCCATCCTCGTGTTTGAGCTTGTGAGCCCCCGAGCATGTCACTTGTTGTTCTGATAATCTTCAGTTGTTGAAGGTCGAAGGCGGTTGTGACCGACTGCCACAATGGAGCCGTCTGACTTGCGTTTGCGATTCCCAGCTTTAGTCGGGACCGCGTCGTCGGTGTCGTCCCGCTTCTTCTATCAGGGTGACTTGTTGTCATCGAGGGCCTCGGCAACAGCGTGGGCCGAGTCGGCGTACTTGTTTGCCATGTCGAATAGGGCCTTGACAGAGTTGGGAGGCTTCCGCGTGAATTTGTCGATGAACGAGGTGTCTTTGACTCCTTTTCGAAAGGCGGCGATGACGACCTCATCCTTGATGTTTGGGATCGAATTTTTCTTCTCAGAGAACCTCTTGATGAAGTCACGAAGAGACTCGTTTTTCCTTTGATGCAACTGATATAAGTCGTGCTCGGAAGATGGCCTCTCGTATGTTCCCTGGAAGTTGGCGATGAAGCGTTCCCGGAGTTCTCCCAGGAGCCGATTGATTGCTTGGGAAGTCCTGTTAGCCATGTCCTCGCTGAGTCGGCTAAAGCGACTGGGAGGTAGTTAGCCATGACTTTGTGATTTCCCCCAGCTGCTCGGATCGCCAGAGTGTAGACCGTGAGCCAGGACTCGGGATTGGTCTTGCCGTCGTATTTGTCGATGCCTGTAGGCTTGAAACTCGACGGCCAGTCGACCTGTTGTAGCTCCTGGGTGAAGGCTGGTATGCCTTCATCGTCATGAGGGCTCCGACTCCGAATACGGCGGCGAGACCGCTCGTGGTGGAGGCCAGAGCGCTCGTTCTCGTCTTCCAGTTGGCGTTGCTCATCCTCCTCTCGTTCGCGGCGCCAAGCGCTGACGTTTTGCTGAAGGTCACGCCGTGGTTGGCCTCGGAGCCGCCGGTCGTCGTTGGGGTTGCCGAGTGACGTTTGGTGTAACTCCGAGTGCTGCCGACTAGAGCCGGCTGCTCGGCGTCGCTTTGAAGCTGATGAGACTGCCGTTGGGGAAATCGACCGGTTGGTCGGTATGAGGGTATCACCCGACTGTTTGTGTTGTTGACATGCAGCAGCTGTAAGCATGGCTTTTATCCTTGCGATCGTCGGGGTGGCCTGGTGATCAGGTCCGAACTGGAGTGTATCCAGTAGAGTTGCAGCGGCCACGATGTTCTGTTGGTGTGTGACGAAGACGTCGTGATCGCCGACTCGGGTTCGGAGGACTTGTTGCTGAGCAGTCCGCCCGGCTCTGCGCAGATCGTCGTTGCGGGCGCGCAGGCGTCTTGCTTCTTCCTCTTGTTGTTCTCGCAGTCGGCGGGCCTCCTCCTCTTACTGTTCGCGTAGTCGGCGTGATTCCTGAGTAGGAGTAGAGCCTTTGGATGCCATGAAGATTTCTCGTGGCGGAGAGAAGCTTGCCGAGCTGCTGTCCGACTTAGAGTCGTAGTCCGACTGGAAGTCGGAGTCCGACTTCGAGTCGAAGTCGGGATGGTTAATGGGGATGAGTGTAACTCCGACCTCCCTAGATCCGATCTCGAGCGGCTCGGGGCCGTATCCGAGTCGAACTCCAGGGGATTGGGTTTGCCGCGTCGGACGTAGATTGTAGATATCCGCGGCATCTCTGAGTCCGAACGGGAAATTGACGATCTCCTCCCTTCTCGGCCCGATCTCGGCCGGCTCGAAACCGAGTCCGAGTCGAACACTGAAAGGAAGAGTTGTCCCTGGGCTCGGGCGTATAGGAGATCGCCGCAGCATGTCGTCGAAGATTGCCGCAGCGTCGTGTGGGCCGACTAGCGCGGAGTCGGCTGGTTCCTCGGCCGGTTGGATCGGGTCCGTGTCGGCTAAGGTGAGATTGCCGAACATGTCGGCGGCGAAGTCGAGGCTGCCGAATGAGATTGTATCTTCGGGAGAGAATTTGCCGCCATCGACTCTAGTTGTTGGATTCATCGAGCTTGTAGATGTAGATCGCGCCGACGCCCCTACCTGGCGCGCCAACTGTCGATGTTTTACACCGGCAATAAATATATGGGGCTAGTCGGCGGATGGAAACTTGATGGATTGCAAAGGAACACAAGGAGATTTTATATTGGTTCAGGCCCTCGATGTGAGGTAATACCCTACGTCCAGTTTATATGTATTCCTTTGAGGAATTGTGGTGGTGATTCTGGTGAACCAACTCAACCTGCGAGCTTATGTGTGCTCTTCTGCCCTCAGGGGGCGCCCTGCCTCCCCTTATATACTGGGGGACAGGGTTACAAGGTAGGAGTCCCCATCGGATTACGACTAGGAGATCTCCCCTTAGAGATATAACGCACCCGACTAGGACTGTATATTCCTTTCTATACAAGGCGAAGTCTGCCGAATCTAGCTATATCTCTAATCACAAGGCTAGGCCCATCCTCTGTCCGAGTGGCCCATATGCTTATCATGAGGTACCCGGGGCCCATGGCACCCACAGGGAGACGCCTAACCGTCTAGGAGGTTTCCCTCCAAGAGAAATAAGCCCCAAGCAGCCAATCCGCGACCTCCACAAGTGCACAAGATCGTCCTAGCCCTCTCTCAACAAAATTCACCCAATTTCCCACTAAATCCTCACAAGAATCACAAAGAATGCACTAGGATAAGTTGGGAGAGCTCAAAGCACCTTAGGAGAGGCTAGGGAACAGTTGGAACGAAGTGGAATGCATCAGCAACGGCTAGAATCCAAGTTTGGGTTTTATAGGACATGGCTTACGTCACATAGCCGTTACTCACAGATTTTGGCCCGGAGGTTCCGACCAGGGGGATCGGAACCTTCGGCCAACACTTAGTCTGTGGCCGAAGGACCTGGTCGGAGCTTCTGGCCCTGGAGGTCGGAACCTCCGACCCTGGCACTGAAAATAGCCCACCCAAGTGTATGTGTTGTGCCAAAGTGAAGAACTCTCAGCTATTTGGATCTTAAGCACTTGAGTGGTCTTGGAACACTGCTTGCAACCCCTCTTGATAGAACGGTTTTCCTACGACTCCAAAGAAAATTCAAATGAATTTAAAATAAACTCCGAGTCGCTTCGCCGTTTTGCATCATGTCTTTGTGGGGGGTCTCCATGCACCACACTAAGCAACCTGGGACTAATACTCTGCACAATTCTTGATAAATTCATTAGTCCCTTAACCGGTTTGTCATTAATCCACCAAAACCCACTTAGGGGATAGATGCACTTTCACACACGACGCTTGCAAGCCGAGTGCGATACGCGCAACGACAACCTACGCAAGGTTGGGTGGACTGCTTAACAGAAGATCCTCCAAACCCGAGTTGGCAACCATGACGTCTTTGTGACCCTACAACAGAACACCGTGGCCACTGCCACATTACTCGACACCTTGCAGTTCGGGCCCGACCACCAGGCCACCTCGACAATCGCAAGGATTAAGGCTATGATCACCGCTGCGGCTTGTCAGCAGCGACAACAATCTAGAGACACTCTCATACTGTCAAACAAGACGGCCTCAGACATGGCGGTTTCATCTGCTTTAGCACGGCGCCGAGCAGCTAGCTCTGGTTAGCATCACTCGGAGTCACCACATACGTCACTCGGCAATCCGAGTAATGATCAACGGTGGCATCATCATGACGACCAATGTGACAACCAGGACACCCGAGGACGACTACGACGGGATCTCCACCACGATATTAACGCTCGACGCTGAGAATGTGAGGAGTACTGGACGATGTACTTCGACGGTTCCCTACGGATTGGCGGAGCAGGGGCTGGCATCGTTCTAATGTCACCCACTCGTGAAAAACTTAAATATGTCCTTCAGATACACTTTCTAGCATCCCACAATGTTGCCGAGTATGAAGCACTCATCCACGGGCTCCGCGTTGCCATATCACTCGGCATCCGCCGACTGGTAGTACGCGGGGATTCTCAACTCATGGTGAACCAGGTTATGAAAGACTGGACGTGTCTAGACGACAACATGGTGGGCATATTGTCAGGAGGTACGAAAGCTGGAAAACAAGTTCGATGGGCTGGAGATTACACATGTGCTACGCCAATACAATGAAGCTGTAGATGAGCTAGCGAACATGGGATCCAAACGAGAAGTGGTCCCGATTGGAATTTTTGTCGAGCAATTGTTAGGGACATCAGTAAAAAAGAAGCCAGTACCCGAGCAGTCAGGGGCTAAACCTACCCCGGCAACAAATAAAGTGCTAATCATCACTCAGGATTGGTGTTCTTCAATCATCAGATTCCTTCTGGAAGACGAGTGTGGAGGCCATGGGCCCCGGGTACCTCACCACAAGCATATGGGCCACTCGGATAGAGGATGGGCCGAGTCTTGTAATTAGAGATATAGTAGCACCTGATAGACTTTGCCTTGTACAATAAGGAATATACAGTCCTAGTCGGGTAAATTGTATCTCTAAGAGGAGATTCCGTGGCTGTATCTGGCTGGGACTCCTACCTTGTACCCCTATCCCCCAGTATATAAGGGGAGGCAGGGCGCCCCCTGAGGGCGAGATGACCAAGATCAACACAAATCCTCAAAGGAATACCACCACAACCGGACGTAGGGTATTACCTCACATCGAGGGCCTGAACCAGTATAAAATCTCCTTGTGTTCCTTTGCAATCCACCGAGTTTCCATCCGCCGAGTAGCCCCATATTCATATTGCCGGTGTAAAACATCAACAGTTGGCGTGCCAGGTAGGGGCTTCGGCGAGATCTACATCTACAAGCTCGATGGATCCAGCAACCGGAGTTGACGGCGGCAAATTCTCCCCCGGAGATACAATCTCATTCGGAAGACTCGACTTCGTCGCCTACATGTTCGGCAATCTCACCTTGGCCGACACAGACCTGATCCAACCAGTCGAGGAATCAGCTGACTCCGTGCTAGTCGTTCCACACGATGCTGCAGCGACCATCATCGATTTGCTGCGGCAATCTTCCACTTGCCCGGGTCTTGGGACAACTCTTCCTTTCGGTGTCCGACTTGGACTCGGTCTTGAGCCGGCCAAGATTGGGCTAAGGAAGGAGGAGATCGTCAATCTCCCGTTCAGACTCGACAATGCCGCGGATATCTTCGAACAACATCCGACGCGGCAAACCCGATCCTCTGGAGTTCGACTCGGATACGGCCCAGAGCTGCTCGAGAGCAGATCTAGGGAGGTTGGAGTTATAATCACCCCCATCAATTATTCTAACTTAGACTCTCAGTCAGACTCCGACTCTAAGTCGGACAGCAGCTCGGCAAGCTTCTCTCCACCACGAGAAATCTTCATGGCATCCAAAGGCTCTACTCCTACTCAGGAATCACGCCGACTACACGAGCAACAAGAGGAGGAGGCCTACCGACTGCGAGAACAACAGGTGTGGGAGCCAAGGGCCCCGGGTACCTCACTACAAGCACATGGGCCACTCGGATAGAGGATGGGCCAGATCATGTAATTAGAGATAAGATAGCACCCGGCAGGCTGTGCCTTGTACAATAAGGAAACATAGCCTTAGTCGGATAGGATTCTATCTCTAATAAGGAAATCCCTTGGTCGTATCCGACTGGGATCCTTACCATGTACCCCTGTCCCCTAGTATATAAAGGGAGGCAGGGCGCCCCATGAGGGCACACCAGATCATTGATCACAAATCCACCTCAGAGGAATAACACCTCAACTGGACGTAGGGTATTACCTCACATCGAGGGCCTGAACCAGTATAATTCTCCCGTGTTCCTCTGCAATCCACCGAATTCCAGGTCGCCGAGTAGCCCCATGGTATTATTGCCGGTGCAAAGCATCGACAGTTGGCGCGCCAGGTAGGGGCCCGGCGAATTCTTCATCAACAGATTCGATGGATCCCATCAACGGAGTCAAGGGCGACAAGTTGTCCAATGGAGACACCATCACCTTCGGGAGCCTTGATTTCGTCACCGATCAACTCGGCAACCTTTCCTTGGCTGAGGCAGATCCGATCTTGCCAGCTGAGGAGCTAGCCGGCGTTGCGCCAGTCGGCCCCCGGGACGTCGCCATCTCCTTCGACGATCTACTACGACAGTCCCTCACATCGCCAGACATCGGGACAACTCTCTCCTTCGGCGTCCGACTCGCGCTAGGCCTTGAGCCAGCGCGGGTTAGGCCGAGAGGGGGAGAGATCGTCAATCTCCCGTACGGATTCGGCGACGCTGTGCATCTACAACCCGCGCAGCAGACCCGACCTCCAGCGATTCAGTTTGGACACGGTCATGCACCGTTTCAGATTGGATCTAGGGAGGTTGGAGTCGTCCTAACTCCGATAAACTACTCGGAGTCCGACACTAAGTCGGATGGTGGTTCGAGCATCAACTCGGACTCCACCTTGGCAAGCTTCCTCCTCCCCCGCGAGATCTTCAAGGCTTCAACGCCACCTTCCGAGGTGCGCCGACTGCAAGAGGAGCAGCAAGAGGAGGCGCGCCGACTACAACGACAAGAGGAGGCCAACCGACAAGCTCGCAATGACGGGCTTCGACAGGCTGGGCGAGCCGCCCAGCAGCAAATCCTCCAAACCAAAGTCGGTGACCACGATGTCTTCGTCACGCCACAACAGAACGTCGTGGCCGCCGCAACTCTGCTGGACACGCTCCAGCTCGGGCCGGATCATCAGGCCACACCAACTATCGCCAAGATCAAGGCGATGATTACTGCTGCCGCCTGCCAGCAGCAAGAACAGTCAGGCAACACTCACATACCGACCCATCGAACGGGCTCTCCAGCGGCGGAGTCATCTGCATCAGCACGACGACGGGCGGCCGGCTCCACCCGGCAGCACGAAGAGTCGCGTCAAACAACACTCGGCAATACCAACTACGACAACCGGCGGCGTCACCAATACGACCGCCGACCCAATCAAGACCTCCGATTGCGATTACAACGTGATCTTCGCCACACCCTAAGGGCCCGGCGCGAAGAACGCGAAGAGGATGAACGCCGCCGACTGGAGGATGAACACGAGCGCTTCGGTCTCCACTACGAGCGGCTACACCGCCAAAACCGAAGCCCAAGTCCTCACGATAATGAAGGCATTCCAGCCTTTACTCGGGAGTTACAGGACGTCCGCTGGCCAGTCGGCTTTAAGCCTTCCAGAATCAAAAAGTACGACGGCAAGACCAACCCAGAGTCCTGGCTCACCGTTTACGTCCTAGCAGTTGAAGCTGCTGGGGGCGACAGCAGAGCCATGGCTAACTACCTCCCAGTCGCGTTATCTGACTCAGCGAGGACATGGCTGACAGGCCTCCCAAGGCGGTCGATCGATTCCTGGGGACAACTGAGGGAGCGGTTCATCGCTAACTTCCAGGGGACCAACAAGAGACCGGCTTCCGAGCACGACCTTTACCAGCTGCATCAGAAAAAGAACGAGTCTCTACATGAATTCATCAAAAGGTTTTCCGAGAAGCGCAATCAAATCCCAAGCCTCAAAGACGAGGTCGTCATCGCCGCGTTCTGCAAGGGAGTAAAAGACGCCCCGCTCATCGCGAAGTTCACTCGGTAGCCACCATCCACTGTCCGGACTCTCTTCGACATGGCCAACAAATACGCCGACTCGGCTGAAGCCGTCACAGAGGCCTTCGACGAGAAGAAGGAGCCCCGACAAAAAGACAACAGGGCGAAAGCCGACAACGAGCCACCTCAGAACAAGCCTGGCAGCCGCAAGCGGAAGTCGGACAACGAAGTGGCTAACATGGAGCGCAGTCGATCGCGGCCCCAGCGGAACAACGACTATCAGAAAGTCATGAGCGGGCCTTGCCCCTTTCACCCCAAGGGCCGGCACGCGGCCAAGGACTGCCACATGCTCAAGAAGTTTGCCTCCGAGCAAGCTTCATCGTCTGGCGCCGACAAGGACAAGGACAAGCCAGACTCGGGTCCGGCTGATGATTTCCAGGACCCCCAAGCCGAACTCAACCACATCTTCGGGGGGCCACTCGCGTACGAATCCAAGCGCAAGCAGAAGCTATCAACGCGGGATATTAACGCGGTCTCCACAACGGATACCCCCGATACCCACTCGTCCTGGATCCGGTCGTCAGAAATATTAGGCTGAAGAAAACCCTCATCGACGGAGGCAGTGCGCTCAACATCCTGTTCGCCAAGACTTTGGACGAGATGAGAATTCCTCGTTCAGAACTACGGCCGAGCACCGCACCCTTCCATGGGATAATCCCCGGCTTGTCATCAACCCCACTCGGGCAAATAACCTTGCCGGTGACCTTCGGCACGCGGGACAACTTCCGTACAGAAAACATCTCCTTCGAGGTCGCCGACTTCGAGACCGCGTATCACGCGATACTCGGACGACCGGCCCTCGCCAAATTCATGGCGATACCGCACTACACGTACATGGTGCTGAAGATGCCCGGGCCAGCAGGAGTCCTCTCCCTCCGCAGCGACGCTAAGCAAGCCCTCACCTGCGACAAGGAGAGCTGCGAGCTGGCTCAAACACAAGAAGCGGCAGTCGGGCGCGACAGCATCCGGCAAGCCGCTACATCTGAAGTCGATCAAGATCCAGTTCCGGCAAAAAAAGCAGCGAAGTCGGGAATTTCAGCGGACTCTGACACGAAGAAGATCCCCCTGGACCCTTCCGACCCCTCCAAGACTGCCTTAGTCGGGACCGGACTCGACCCCAAATAGGAAGACGCGCTCGTCACCTTCCTCCAAGCCAACAAAGATATCTTCGCGTGGAAACCGTCCGACATGCCGGGCGTACCAAGGGAGGTGATCGAGCACGCCCTACACGTAAAGCCAGACGCCAAGCCGGTCAAGCAACGGCTGCGGCGCTTCGCTCAAGACCGCAAGGATGCTATCCGGGAGGAAATCACCAAGCTCCTCACAGCCGGCTTCATCAAGGAAGTCTACCACCCGGACTGGCTGGCCAACCCAGTCCTGGTCCGGAAGAAAAACGGTAAATGGCGCATGTGCGTCGACTACACCGACCTCAACAAAGCGTGTCCCAAGGACCCATTTGGTCTTCCCAGGATAGATCAGGTGGTTGACTCCACGGCGGGGTGCGACCTACTCAGTTTTCTCGACTGTTACTCGGGATATCATCAAATTAGCTTGAGGGAACAAGACTGTTTAAAAACATCTTTCATCACGCCGTTTGGAGCGTATTGCTATATCACAATGCCGTTCGGTCTGAAAAACGCAGGCGCAACCTACCAAAGGGCTATTCAGCGGTGTCTGCACACTCAGATCGGGCGCAATGTGGAAGCCTACGTCGACGATGTGGTGATCAAGTCCAAGTCCAGAAAAGACCTCATTGCCGACTTGGAAGAAACCTTCCAAAACAAGATACCCGCAGGTCCAGAAGCTGCTATACGGCCTACTCATCACAGTCCGAAAGCTGGTGCACTACTTTCAAGCACATCAAGTCACGGTGGTCACAGCGTTTCCACTCGGGGATGTCCTTCATAATCGCGAGGCCACCGGCCGGATCGCTAAATGGGCACTCGAGCTGATGGCGTTTGACATCACCTTTCAGCCACGGACAGCTATCAAATCTCAAGCTCTAGCCGACTTCGTGGCCGAGTGGACAGAAGTTCAACTCCCAACACCAACAACAAAGCTAGAGTACTGGACAATGTACTTCGACGGTTCCCTACGGATCGGCGGTGCCGGGGCTGGAGTCATACTGACATCCCCTACTGGCGAAAAGTTGAAGTACGTACTACAAATCCACTTCCCGGCTTCCCACAACGTCGCCGAGTACGAGGCTCTTGTTCACGGGCTCCGCATCGCCATATCACTCGGCATACGTCGACTGGTTGTGCGCGGAGACTCCCAACTCGTGGTCAACCAAGTCATGAAAGACTGGACCTGTCTCGATGACACAATGGCGGCATACTGTCAGGAGGTCCGCAAGTTGGAAAACAAGTTCGATGGGCTGGAAATCACACACGTCCTGCGTCAATACAACGACGCGGCAGATGAGCTGGCAAACATGGGATCCAAGCGAGAAGCGGTTCCGACTGGAATCTTTGTCGAGCAACTTATGGAGCCATCAGTCAAGAAGAAACCGGCACAAGAGCAGTCGGAAGGCGAGCCTACCCCGACCACCGACGAAGTGCTGCACATATGTCAAGACTGGAGGGGTCCTGTTCTCAAATTCCTCCTGGACGATGAACTCCCAGAAGATCGCAGTCAAGCCGAGCAGATCAAGCGTCGAAGCAAAAGCTTCCTGCTAGTCGGAGAAGACCTGTACCGAAGGAGCGCATCCGGTGTCCTCATGCGCTGTGTCACCACCGAGGAAGGCAAGCAGATCCTGCATTCAATCCACTCGGGCATATGTGGCAACCACGCGGCATCCAGGACGTTAGTCGGAAAGGCTTACCGGCAGGGATTCTTCTGGCCCACCGCAGTCACAGACGCCAAAGACATCGTTCGCAAGTGCGAGGGTTGCCAGTTCTTCGCAAGACAGACAAATCTCCCCGCCCAAGAACTCCAGACTATCCCCATCTCCTGGCCATTCGCAGTATGGGGGCTCGACATGGTCGGGCCATTCAAGAAAGCGCCAGGAGGGTTCACGCATTTATTCGTCGCAGTGGATAAATTCACCAAGTGGATTGAGGCTAAACCCGTCGCAACAATCAGAGCGGCACGAGCAAAGGACTTCATCCTGAGTATACTATACCGGTTTGGGGTCCCTAACCGCATCATAACCGACAACGGCACTCAGTTCGCGGCGGGCCTATTCCAAGATTTCTGCGACGACTTCGGCATCAAGATCTGCTATGCATCTGTGGCACACCCGCGGAGCAACGGGCAGGTTGAGCGAGCCAACGGCATGGTCCTACAAGGCATCAAGGCCAGGATATACGACCGACTACAACCATATGCGGGTCGGTGGGTACAAGAACTACCATCCGTTCTCTGGTCTCTCAGAACCACGGTTAGTCGGGCAACAGGGCAATCCCCTTTCTTCCTGGTTTACGGCACCGAGGCCATGCTACCGACAGAGATACAGTTCGGCTCTCCGCGAGTCCGGGCTTACTCCGAGGACGACTCCAACAGCACCCGACTGATCGAATTAGATCAGCTGGAAGAAGCAAGAGACGCCGCAACAATCCAGTCGGCAAGGTATCTTCAAGGCCTGCGTCGCTACCACAATCGCAATGTCCATGGCCGCGCCTTTTTGGTCGGGGATCTCGTTCTAAGGAAGATACAAACCACCAAGGACAGGCACAAACTATCCCCCATCTGGGAAGGGCCGTTCATTATAGCCGAGGTCACGCGGCCAGGCGCCTACCGACTGAAGACCAAAGACGGCGTCCTCATCACCAACTCATGGAATATAGAACAGCTACGTCCTTTCTATACCTGAGTTTTACATTTTCCATGTGTACAGTTTTTTCCTGACTCACTAACGCCGCTTGTTCCAATCGAGTAGTGAGTCGGGGGCTGCATGTATATATGTGTTCTGTCAATAACATACAAGCTTATTTCACCCCGGTTATGAAGCCTTGCCACGACTGATGCGTTCGCCCGAGTATGGCATCTTACTCCGAATGTTTTTTTATCAAGTTCTATCGAATTAACTCAGTGCATCCTACATGGTCGGGCAAAGCTAATGACAACCGAATAATAAGTTTGGCGGCACAACACATATATTTACACATGATCATATATGAAAGCATATATATACACCGACTACAAAATGTATTGCCTTTACAGACCCAGGTCTCGGGTAATCGCTTCAGCAGTCGGCTTCGCCTGTGATATCAGCTCCAGCGCTTCCTCGGGCGTCGTCTCCTCCGGAAATCCCTCCCCGATGGCCTCAATGTCCGCCCTCGGGTAGATGGACTTGGTCATTGCTAGGGTCTGGGCCACGCCAGCGGCAACCCGCTCGTCTGAAGTACCTTTTCAGGGCACTCGGCGCGTCCTCGAGACCCCATTATTTGAGGAATTCTGCTACAGCTGGTCCCCACTGGGCGGGGATCTACAAGGTCAAGGAGCCCTTTCACGGACCCGACGAGGGCCTCCCGTGACTCCCTGATTGACCTTATCTCCTCCGTGTAGAACCGGTACTAGGCCTGGACGTTGGCTCTTATGCCTGCCCAGATCGGCCGGCAAGTAAGCTTGTCAGATTCGGCTACACACAGGGTGACTAATGTATTGGCTGAGATCACAGTCGGGTTGAAGACTTACTTTCGTAGTCGGCCTCCCACCCGGCCACGGTCTTCTCCAGTTCGGCCTTCTCCTTACCGAGCTTGACGACGGCCTTCTCCAACTCGGACTTCTCCCGGTCAAGCTCGGTGTTGGCCTTTGTCAGGTCAGCCTTGACCCTTTCAAGCTCGGCCTTGGCTTCTTCGGCCTCCTTCAGCTGCGACTCCCTCTCCGCTCGGGTCTTTAACTCCACTTCGAGGTCTGCGCCACAGATTAGCCAAGAGCTCAATCGTGCAGTCATGACACCACCGAGCAGTCGGGATCGACATAGCTGGATGAATACATCAACGGTCCAGTCGGGAAGATATGCTCGAGGATTTTACCTCTGATCTTCTCTGCTAAGGTCCATGTCTCTGCCCTGAGCTGATCAGCGCCGCTCTTCAGCCAGGCCTCCCTCCTCGTGTGACGCACCTCCATCTCGGCCTTCAATGCCCGGAGTTGTTGCAATTCCGTGAGGTGGGGAGCCATCTCGACCAGGATCTCCGTCATCGCCTTTTCATTGCGGTCACGAGCTTCTGCTCGGGACACAGGGAACAAAACCGCGACAGAGTAAACATCAAGCAACGAAGATTGCTGGCGTTCACTACAAGAGAGTCATACGCGACCGCTTGGGACCCGTTTGTGGCGGCCACGAACAGGCTCTCGCGCTCCTCTCCTTGCGATGACTTCATAGAGCCTGGCTTTCATAGTCCGTCGCGAGTGGTCCATGTGAAGGTCGCGGGGCCATCACACGTGGGGGAGCTCGATCGCGACGCAAATGTGGGATCGTCCGGCGCGGCGGCAACGGCAAACATTGATGGGATGAACGATAACCATGAAGGGCGACGGGGTCCTGGATGGCACCGTGCGCCGGCCTCACCTAAACAAACATCGGGGACCGCTCGGGGGTTCGTCCCCGCTTTCCGCGCGTACGGTGCACTCGGGGGCTGGGGCCTCAGTTTCAATCAGCCACCTCTTGAGTCGAGTGCGGTAGTGGCCCTGTAGTGGAGCCACCTCGGTCTCAGCGACCGGGCCTGGCCGCCGGCTCAGCAGGTGGTCGCTGGCCCCGTCTGCTGGCTCGGTGGGGCGGACTCATCAAGTGGAGAAGATGGGTCAACTTTTGAGGTCGACTATCGGCCCCGCTTCCTGCACAACGAAGCAAGAACAATCGAACTGTATTTTAACATACAACGACTACAGAAGGCCGGAGTAGCGCACTCTTGGGAGACTTCAGCTTCACTGCCAGCCTGCCCGTCCCGGGAAGCGGCTAGCATCGGCACTCGCCCCGGTTGGTGTCATCGATGGCGAGGCATATCGAGCTCTGAGTCGGCCTCGACTTCTGGTATGGTTGGTTCGGGTTCCTTCCGCCCCAATCCGGCCTCTGCTCTGTTGGCCCCTTGGCGGCTGCTGTTGCTGAGTAATGACAACGTCGAGCCCCAAGCCTGCTGATCTCAGCCTGGGACTCGATCCGCGTGGGCGTTGTGGTAGCGGTGTCCTTTATCTTCAAGCTGCCACTCACTGGCGCGCTGTCCATGGCCCCCTCGCCCCGATATAAAATCGGCTTCTTCCCCCTTCTTGGAGTCGGGTTGGGCATCAGAGGACTCCTCCGCCGGATTTATTTTTTTACTCTTCTTCGACGCGACCGCAGACAATGGATGAGAGTCTTCATCAAATTCCTCATGCCCACTACAAGCAAGTCGAAAGATACCATCACGCAAGGTTGAACAACTATCACCGTTCCACAGGCGTTCACCACAGAAGAGGTAGAAGGTCTACCTTGGTCTCGGGCCGGATGAAGCTATAGGCGGCAACCTCGGCGGTTATCATCTTCGGTGGCAAACGACCCCTTCAGAGAAGTAGCCAAACAAGCGTATCGGTCACTGCCCCCTTGTCCGCCGTCTCGCTGCTCACCCGGTCGGGATCGTGTTTACCTTTTGAAGGCCCAGCCGAAAGCAGCTTCTCAACTTCAGCGGCTGGACGCGCCTCGTCAGGAAACGAAGAGCCACCCAGGGCCCTGTCAAGCCGGCCCACTTGAGGTCATCTATCTTTGTCAGCAATATATGTGCCTGGCCCAGTTCTTTCAAAGGTTGGCTCCGAGAGACCAGCTTGGCAACACGCCGGCGGCATATCCAGTAAACGGGCGCAAGGAAGGAGCTAGATCGGTGCAGTAAACCATCCTCCTTGTGCAGCCCTTCAAGAGAAGATTTCAAGGGCAAATCGATATATGTTTTCTTCCCATCACTCCTTAGTTGAAGACCAGCCCCCCAATCACACTGATGTTACTCTTGGAAGGCTGGGGCTTGACATGAAACAAGTGTCGGAAGAGGATGAAATGGGCTCATACACCCAGAAAGCACTCGCAAAGAGTAACGAATATGGAGATCTGAAGGATCGAGTTGGGATTTAAATGCACCAACTGGCCAGCCCGTAGAAATCAAGGATGCGGGCGGAACCGAAATCAGACGACGGAAGACACAAGCCCCGATCAAAGAAGAGGCGAAAACTACCGTTTCACCAGGCCGGGGGTTGGGGCTCGACTCATCCCTCGCCGACCGCTCAACGGATCACTTCTTGGCTGGGCAACTTCAGCTCGCTCTCCAGCCGTCTTAGCTTCACCGAGCCGCAATCCGAGATCGGCCAAGAACTCCCTGGCGCACCCCGTAGGATTCGTCGCCTTCGCATGACTGGAGGTGTTGAGATTTGGGGGAAAGCAAATCGGGGGCTTGGAATAAACGAAGAGGATTGAAATCGCCCGAGTCCGGGTGGGGAACGGCTGCTGCTAACCCTAGCCGGGCGGGAGGCGAAAAGCTAGGCGCGAAGGTGGAAGACGAAGAGATTGGCTGCTTTGGGGAAGACGATGGAATCTTTTTCTTTCTCCCCATCCTTTTATAGCCTGAACCGACTAGATGGGCCCAGGCCTGCACAGTTGGTATTGGGCCGACAAGACATGAGTTCCTACAGTAGTATGCTCCATGTGGGCCGCCCGCAGGCTGAGTTGAAATTATAGCGCTGGTGCTACCCGCAGGAATCGATGAGGTAAACAGATATGTTTCATGAAAGCCTCACTGCTAAACATATATGTTTGGGTATCTGTTTTATCCACCAGGTCTCGAGGATATATCCTTACAAGGATCACAAGCTGGTCTTCATTAAAATTGGGGATGCAGGTACCTTTCTCGGGAACACCTGACCACGTAATGGATTTATTTTCATAAAGTGGTACTCGGCCTACATGCGTGGCATCAGTTGCCATGAGCAACATTATTCCAGCCGACATGACGCTGAGAGTCTAACTTTCTGAGTAGTGCACTACTCGGGAGAGACTATAAATATTCTATTCCCTACTGACATGATGCGGAAGAGTCTAGCTTTGAGTGGGACGCCACTCGGAAAAGACTATAATTATATCCGACTGACATAAAGTCGAAGAGTCCCTATATACGAGTAGTCTCCTACTCGGCAAGACTATAAATTATATTCCGGTTGACATGATACCGAAGAGTCCTCAATATACCAGTAGTAAATCTACTCGGGAAAGACTTCCAGGTTAAAGATCTTTGACTTTTATGTTTAATTGTCTTCACAATTAAGCACAAAGTCGGGGGCTACACCTAATAGGTGCGGCCTATTCGGCGCACACTATTTATATATTTACATGAAGCCCTTCATAGCCTCGCTGCCAGCTGACATGAAGCAGGACTCGGGAAGACTTACTCGGACAAAGAGTACTCGGGAGCATCGCACTCGGGTAACCTTCACCGTGGAGGATGAGCACTCGGCATCAGCTGTGACTCAACTATGAAGGTCTCAGGGGCTACTGTGGGAGCCATGGGCCCCGGGTACCTCACTACAAGCACATGGGCCACTCGGATAGAGGATGGGCCAGATCATGTAATTAGAGATAAGATAGCACCTGGCAGGCTGTGCCTTGTACAATAAGGAAACATAGCCTTAGTCGGAAAGGATTCTATCTCTAATAAGGAAATCCCTTGGTCGTATCCGACTGGGATCCTTACCATGTACCCCTGTCCCCTAGTATATAAAGGGAGGCAGGGCGCCCCATGAGGGCACACCAGATCATTGATCACAAATCCACCTTAGAGGAATAACACCTCAACTGGACGTAGGGTATTACCTCACATCGAGGGCCTGAACCAGTATAATTCTCCCGTGTTCCTCTGCAATCCACCGAATTCCAGGTCGCCGAGTAGCCCCATAGTATTATTGCCGGTGCAAAGCATCGACAACAGGAGGAAGAAGCAAGACGCCTGCATGCCCGCAACGACGATCTACGCAGGGCTGGGCGAACCGCTCAGCAACAAATCCTCCAAACCCGAGTCAGCGACCACGACGTCTTTGTTACTCCTCAACAGAACATCGTGGCCGCTACAACTCTACTGGATACATTCTAGTTCGGGCCTGATCACCAGGCCACTCCGACGATCGCAAGGATAAAAGCCATGCTTACCGCTGCTACATGTCAGCAGCACAAATAGTCGGGCGATACCCTCATACCGACCAACCGGTCGGCATCCCCAACGGCAGCCTTGTCCACCTCAAAGCGATGCCGAGCGGCCGGCTCTAGTCGACAGCACACGGAGTCACGCCAAACGTTACTCGGCAACCCCAACAACAACCAGCAGCGTCGAAGCGACCGTCGGGACAATCAGGATCTCCAAGGCCAACTATGGCATGACCTTCGGCAGGACATCAACGCTCGGTGCTGCGAATGAGAGGAAGACGAGCAACGCTGATTGGAAGACGAGAACGAGCGCTTCGGCCTCTACCACGAGTAGTTTTGCCGTCGTAGGCGAAGCCGAAGCCCTCATGAAGATGAAGGAGTACCGGCCTTCACCCAGGAGCTACAACAGGTCGACTGGCCGTCGGGTTTCAAGCCTACAGGCATCGAAAAATACGACGGCAAGACCAATCCCGAGTCCTGGCTCACGGTCTACACTCTAGCAATCCGAGCAGCTGGAGGAAATCACAAAGTCATGGCTAACTACCTCCCAGTCGCTTTAGCCGACTTAGCGACGACATGGCTAACAGGACTTCTGTCACGCCCAGAAATTCACTAGAATCTCCAAAGCTAATTTGTGCAGTAAATCCTCGTCCAGGAATCAGCCGAGGTACACAAATTGACAATTTGATAAACATTACCAAAACAAAATAACGATAAATACTTACAACAGAGGCACTTAGTCCTCACACAGAAAAAAACAACAGCGGAACGACAACTAGCGTAGCTTCAGCACCAAGCCATAGGCAGCTCAACTGGGGTATAAGCCAAACACCATCTTCTCCTCCACGCAAAGCTTCACTCTAAAGATTGCAATAATGCAAGACTGAGTACCACCCACCGTACTCAACAAGCCACACTAGGGAATGCAATGTAATGCAACAGGATACCAAAGGAAAGGCATAATATGGCTTATTTGCATAAAACCGCATTTAAAACATTTGCATTTAAAATCATTGAAAACAATATAGTTTAATTAATATCAGTATTGAATCAACCACTGAACAGCGCTACAACGCAGTTCAGGCCCAAACCAAAACTTCTCCAAACAGGAGCTATCCATATTCCATTATTTATTTTCATTAATGAGTAGTGTGGGACTAATCACAGAAACATTGCTAGGCCGCTCATTAACCGCGAGCACGGCTATTCGAATAGTTTTACTCTGGCCAGAGATGTACCAATTTACCCACAAGACACAATCTCAACATCATGTCAGCCATGCGTCGCGATACTCGAAAGTACCCGAATAGAAATTGTGATAAGACCCTCCATGTAATCCGCACAACAAGGAAGCCACCCGCTGGACCACCAGTTTCCGGCCAGAACTGATCGGGTTCTGAGTCTGGGAAACGATACAACGCCCAAGACATGGACTTATTGACGCAGCCATGGTGGTCTTATTGACACAGCCACAACACACCATGGTGGACCCCGGTTGAACGTACTACACATTGGATCCTACCATTACCCCTGCTGGCTTGTGGTTAGCACGAGTATTGCTTCGCGACAAGTAGTCCGCGAACCGGTCCTTAACTGTCATGAGCACCGCTAGCAACAACCACAATCCTGGTGCTCACAACCCACCATCAATCAAGTTTTAGTTGACATAGTTACTTAATCAACCACGACTCACGGTAGTGAAAATATAACCATTAATCCATAATTAGTCATAATGAGTCACTTAATTACCCACATAAAATGACACTATAGTTTCTAGGCATGGCTAAGCAAAATCCTAAATAATCTAACCAGATAAATAATTAAATATCTAGCTAGTCAATATTATTACCCGGGGTATCAAGGTACAGATATCAACATCAAAATGGCCATAAATATCAAGGAATATTGGCTATTAAATAATTACCCGTAATAATGTCATTCTAAAGCATTTCATGCAATAACTTTAAAATAAAATAGCTTTCGCAAACGGGATCAATATGCTCAAGGAGATTGTCGTGTGACTTGCCTTGCAAACGCAAAAGTCTTCAAATACTCTTCCGAACTCTTTCGCAGACTCCGAAGTCTTCCGAATCGATGATAGTACGCAACTACACGTAAAACGATAACAAACCCTAAGAAACTCCAAATAAACAATACATAAAAATACATAAACAAGTGAATTGTGATTTTAAATGAATTTAAGAAGAAACGGGTCGATTCGGACTTCAAATGGAAAAGATATGGCTTTTGGAAGATTGAATCCAGAATGAATCCGAAAAGAATTGGAAAAGAATATTCTCTGAATTTCGGATTAAAAAGACTATTTTGGCTTTGTACAGTACAAAGTGGGGCCCACTGGCGATGACCTAGATCACAGGGCCTGGGTCCATGGACCAGAGGAGTGATGTGTGATGAACCGGCTGGGTTGGCAGGGTGAGATGACGATGATGTGGGCGCCGATGTGACGATTAAAGCAGAGATGGCACTGGTTGACAGTTAAAAGAAAATCCGACGGCACAACAACTTAGGTGGCAGGGTTAGCGACTCCGGGGTGGCGCGACATGGTGAAGACGATGACGACGATGGTGCCACGGCGCGGCACGGGATGAGGAAGGAGGAGGCGGCTCCGGTGAGGAGATGCCGATGGAGGAGTCCTCGACCGGAGCTTACGGCGGTAGTGAAGAACATAGACGACGACGACGTTCGGCTGTGGGTGGGGACTGGGCGGTCCTCGGCGATGCGGCAACACGCATCACGATGATAGCGATGGACAAACGGCAGGCGACGACGCCGGGTGGTGGAGGTCGACGGTGCACGACAGATGGGGTGCGACAGCGACGGTGAAACTGATGGCGCCACGGCGCGGCAAACCAGCGATGACGATTCGTTGGCGAGCCGATACGACGAGGGGACGGGCGACACGGCAGACTATGGAAAGAAACAGGGCGCTGGGGAACATAGAAAAGATGGGAGTGGCCTAGAGCTCACCAGCGGGCGCAGGCGAATGCGACGACGACGGCCCGGCGACGATGGCGCTGGACAGCGGCGGCGGGTTTGCAGGCGACGGCGCTGGAAGCCGGGCGGCGGCACGGTGCACAGGGGAGGAGCAGGCTGAGGCAGCAGATGGGGGAAGATAGAGGGCGGCATGGTAGGGTGCTCACCGGCGACAGCTTGCAGGGGCAGAGGCGGCGACGTTGGTGGCGTCCTCCGGTGGGGATAGATGACGAAGACGGCAACGCCGAAAGGATGAAGCAGCGTCCGGCGGTAACAGAGCGACGACCGGCCGGTGACGATGGTTCGACGACGACGAAGCCGAGTTGCCGAGCAGAGGGAGGAGGTGTGGTTTGGAGGCTCACCGGCAGCGTCTTCCGGAGGCGGCGACGGCTTCCACAGGCGGCGGCGCTAGGAGCGGAAAGGGCAGCGACTCCGGCGGAAGCAGCAGAGGCAGGGCGCTGGCGCGGCGGCAGGTGTAGACGGCGGCGGTGGCTTCCGAACCAGCGGCGCATGGGGTGAGAGCGGCGCTGGGCGGCGGTAGATGGAGACAGCAGGGCGGCGCGACGGGGTGACGGCGGCGGCCTGGCGGCATGGAGAGGAGCAGAGCCGGCTAGGGCACAGGGGAAGGCGGCTGGCTTTATGTATGGGGCGACTTGGCGGCGGATTCGGCGGCGGCCGTTGCGGGGAGGAGGCGCAGGCGCTGGCCTAGGCCAGGCGGCTGGCTTGGGCCGAGGTCGGGCGCAGGCCGAGGGGAGGCGCGGCGCCGGGGCGCAGGCCGGGCCGAGGAGAGGGCGCGGGCGCGGGCGAGCGAGAGGGCACGGGCACGGGCACGGGCAGGGAGTCCCAGGGCGCGGCGGCCTGGGCCGGGAGCGGCGGCGGTAGGCCGAGCACAGGCCGGGCCTGGAGGAGCTCGGCCGAGGAGGGGCTCGGCCCGGGCGGCTCGGGGTTGGACACAGAGAGAGACAGAGGAAGGAGACGAGAAGAAAGAGGAGGGCAGGAGAAGAAGGTAAACAGGGAAAAGGGAAAAAGGATAAAGGGAAAATAAAAGAGGAAAGGGAAAAAGGAGAGGGATTTTGTGAACTATTTTTAGAACTTAGGATTAACGAGATATTTTCGGAATCGAAATATTCATTTGGAAAAGAGGAGACCAAGCGGTGTTAGGATGAAACGACTATTCTGAATATTGAGGATATATACATTCATACATATATATATACGTATATATACATAAGTATAAATATATATATTGGGAATCGAACAGTATTTGGACGAATTTAGAAAACAAAAGCATATTTAGTGGGGTCCAGGAAACAGAATATTTTGTGGGATTCCGAGAACACTTGGAGGAGATTAGGAAACGGAATATACTCTAAGAGGTTCGGGAAACAAAGGGTATTTTATCAGGGAGTATTTGGGGAAACCGGATCTCGGAATAATTCGGGAATCCGATAAAATTGGAAATTATTTTGCAGAGATCAATAGTTCGGATTATTCGAGCATAATTGAACTTCCCAAGATATGTGGATATTTTGGAGATGCGGGAAATTATAATATTTTCCCGGGAACTGGAAAATGGAATATTCCGAATAAAATATTTTGGGATTAGGGAATTGACAAGGGTGTTTTATTGGGACTGGAATTTGGAGAAATCTCAGACGATTGGGGATTTGGATTCATTTTGACAAAAAAGGAGTTTAAGGGAATATCTGGGATTTATCTCAAAGGGACGTATAGATATTTCGAATACAAGGATCTCGAATTTAGGAGTCCAAAAGAGTTCTAGGATTTCAAAGATGAATAATCCGGTAACTCCGAATTTAGGTTTTTGAGGTGACTTTAGGGTTCTGGGAACGACAAAACCCTAGAGGAAAAAGGGAGTCAGAGTTCACGATGAACGGGGAGACTTCAAAGGACTGAATTAGGAACGACCCGAACCGGGAAAGGAAAAGGAATTTATTTTATATTTATTTAATTACTTTTAGTGATCTTTATAGCATTAAAATTAAATTCTGTAGCTCCGAAGATCCAAGAAAATTTCAGAGAGTTTTATTAAATCACGGGGAATTTACCAGAAGTAAATACCACCACGAAACACGAAGAATTTATTATTATAAATACTCAAACGCTTAAAATACTCCGACAAAACCCCTGGAATATAAAAGCATCCAAGTATTTATTTAAAGATTTAAACTCGGGATTTTTAATATTGGAAATTTCAAAATTTTATTCAAACTCTTTTCTCAAACAAAGATTTCTAGTGTATTCTTGTATTTCCATTTACCCACGATAATTTTTAATTAAGACGATTTTCAGGGCGTTACAACTTCCCAAGCAATCAACCGGCTCCTGGGGAGAACTCCGGGAATGCTTCATCGCCAACTTCTAGGGAACATACGAAAGGCCATCTTCTGAGTACGACTTATATCAGTTGCATCAAAGGAAGAACGAGTCTCTTCGTGACTTCATCAAGAGGTTCTCTGAAAAGAAGAATTCAATCCCGAAGATCAAGGATGAGGTCGTCATCGCCACCTTTCGAAAAGGAGTGAAAGACACCTTGTTCATCGCCAAATTCACTCAGAAGTCTCCCAACTCTGTCAAGGCTCTATTCGACATGGCAAACAAGTACGCCGACTCGGCCCACGCTGTTGCTGAGGCCCTTGATGACAAGAAGACACCTTGACAGAAGAAGCGGAAGGACACCGAGGACGCGGCCCCGACTAAGGCTGGGAACCGCAAACGCAAGCCAGACGACTTCATTGTGGCAGTCGGTCACAAACGTCCTCGACCTCCTACAACTGAAGATTATCAAAACAACAAGTGACATGCTCAGGGGCTCAAAAGCCCAAACGCAAGGATGGCATCCCCACTCCCAAATACCGAATAGCTAAGTTGCTCTCTGATAAATATTTTCTTACTTGGCTTTGCCAATGCCGTAGCCGCTTACACCTAATAGGTGTACAAGCTGCACTTTTTTCTGTTTTTGCTCTTAAATGATTGCAAAAGTACTTGAGTAGCATAAATTCCGATCCGTGAAACTTTGCTCCATGAAAGACGAACTCAAGTCACCCAAAACGCGTGTCTGGGAAAAAGCCATGAGCCAACTCCCGATGCTTAGGGGGCTATGAACTAGTCGGGCCAGAGTGCTTAAACGTCAAGGGGTTAACTACTCGGGGAAATTAATGTCAACAAGAGGAAGAACACGTATTTACATATATTGTAAAATACATAAATATTATTCGGGTGATTGTTTTCATCATCAGATGTTACTCATCCAATATCTTTATAGTGTAAGGCTAGCTCCGGATACGCGTGACAGGAACTCAGGGCTGCGAGCCTATCTCCTACGCTCGGGGGCTGGACAAGTCTACCAAGATACACTCGGGATGCTCCATGAGGGCTACTTACCGAGTACTTGCGCCAGTCGGGACGTCATCTTCCCCGGCTAGGCTCCATGTGAGCTAACAACCGACCTCCGGCGTTAGTCAAGGCTCGGGCACAACTCTGCTGGGTACGGTACGCCCCATGAGGGTCGCCAGCCGAATCCTATGCTAATGCAAGGTTCGGGTACCTTATTCGGCTAATAACCGACCTCCGGCGCTAGTTGGAGCTCGGGTACCACTCGGTTGGGTAAGGTACACCCCATGAGGGTCGCCAGCCGAATCCTATGCTAATGCAAGGTTCGGGTACCTTATTCGGCTAACAACCGACCTCCGGCACTAGTCGGGGCTCAGGTACAACTTTGCTGAGTTGGGTACGTCCCCCGAGGGTCGCCAGCTGAATCCTACAAGATTCAGGTACCTTATTCAGTTACAATTTTGCTAGGTTGGATACGGTACGCCCCATGAGGGTCGCCAGCCGAATCCTATGCTAATGCAAGGTTCGGGTACCTTATCTGGCCATAACTCTGTTGGATAGGGTACGCCCCATGAGGGTTGCCAGCCGAATCCTATGCTAATGCAAGGTTCGGGTACCTTATTCGGCTTTACCGAAGTCAGAGAAGATCTACATCGTCAAAGCGCATCCGGAGTTCTTATGCACTGCGTCACACTTGGGGAGGGCAAGCAAATTCTGCAATATACCTACTCAGGCATTTGTGGCAACCAGGCTGCATCCAGAACATAAGTCGAAAAGGCTTGCAGACAAGGATTTCTCTGGCTGATTGCGGTTATCGACGCTGAAATACTCATCCTGGCATGCAAGGGATGCCAATTTTATAGAGCTACACTGGGTAGGTCGGTTTAGGCCTGGCTTATTTTAGTAGTAGACCCACCACAGAATGAGTTCCTATAGTAGCACGCTCAATTTTGGGCCACTCGCTGCGTGTTTAAAATCATGGTGCTAGTGCTACCAACAGGAACCGATGAGAAATAATCAGATAGCTTCATGAAGGCCTTATTGCTGAAACACATGTGCTTTAGGTATCTGTATTATCCACGACAGTATTGAGGATATATCCTTATAAGGATCACAAGCTGGTTTCCATTAAATTGGAGGCGCATATATCTCTCAAGTAAGTTCACTTGACCTATAATGGAGTTAAATTTCATAAAGTGGTACTTCGCCCTACATGCTTGGCCAACAGTTGCCATGAGCAACATTATTCTAGCCAACATGACGCTGAAGAGTCTAACTTTTGAGTAGTGCACTGCTCAGGAGAGACTATAAACCTTCTTTCTAGCTGACATGATGCTAAGGAGTCTAACTTCCGAGTGGGACGCCACTTGGGAAAGACTATAAACCTCTTTTCCAGCTGACATGAAGCTGAAGAATCCCATATACGAGTGGCATGCTACTCGGCAAGACTATAAATCATATTTTGGTTGACATAATACCTAAAAGTCTCATATACCAGTAATATACTACTCGAAAAAGACTACAAGGTTAAAGATCTTTGACTTTATGTTTAATTGTCTTCACAATTAAGCACAAAGTCGGGGGCAACACCTAATAGGTGTGCCTATTTGGTGCACACTATTCATACATCTACATGGAGCCCTTCATAGCCTCGCTGCCAGCTGACGTGAAGCAGGACTCGGGAAGAAGACGCACTCAGACAAAGAGTACTTGGGAGCAATGCACTCGGCAATTCACCGATAGAGATGAGAGCACTGCATCAGCTGTGACTCAACTATGAAGGTCTCAGGGGCTACTGTGGAGGCCATGGGCCCCGGGTACCTCATCACAAGCATATGGCCCACTCGGATAGAGGATGGGCCGAATCTTGTAATTAGAGATATAGTAGCACCCAACAGACTTTGCCTTGTATAATAAGGAATATACAGTCCTAGTCGGGTAAATTGTATCGCTAAGAGGAGATTCCTTGGCCGTATCCGACTGGGACTCCTACCTTGTACCCTTGTCCCCCAGTATATAATGGGAGGCAGGGCGCCCCCTGAGGGCGAGATGGCCAAGATCAACACAAATCCTCAAAGGAATACCACCACAACTGGACGTAGGGTATTACCTTATATCGAGGGCCTGAACCAGCAGAGAACAACACAGAAGATCATTGATCGACATAACCCCTCAGAGGAATAACACCACAACTGGACGTGGGGTATTACCTCACATCGAGGGCCTGAACCAGTATAAAATCTCTTTGCGTTCCTCTGCAATCCACCGAGTTTCCCCTTGCCGAGTAGCCCTATAGTTCTATTGCTGGTGTAAAACATCGACAAAAACCCACCTCTAAACGATGACGGCTACTGAATATATATGAGTTGGGACGTCCTAGGGTTAACCCTAGGGTGCACACCCCTTGGGTTTAGCCCACGACACAATTACAAGGCCCAAGGCCCAAAACAGACTCGGACTGGAAGAGGTACGTGTCTTGTTTTGACGATTCCGGATGGCTCAGGAGGAATTTTGATGTGAGACTAAAACCATCTGAAAGTAGACTCCATAAGCTTTCCAACAAGTACTCATGGGCCCTGAGAGTCCTTCTAAATCAGCGGCTAGGTCCGTTTGAAGTTAATGCTATCAGGAGGCCTAAATCTGAATCCAAAACATACAGAACTTCATCTCTTGCCTTCTATGGACCAAAAGTGACGTGGTGATGTAGGATTAGACTTGGGTAAGGTCTTGGTTTGGTCCCTAATCAACTTCTTTGATCATCTATGCGTTCCTTGTGCTCGGTCTCTTTCCCTTCACCCAAGCAAGTATCTCTGCAAACGAGAACACACAAAACTCATGGTGCAGTAACGTCTGTTCAAATATATAACACCTAAATCTTATGTAGAAAGCATGTACCTTTGGTTGATGAGTACATAAGGTAGCTATGGCCATATCCAAGATAGTGATGTCCTCATATCCTCCCCTTCTTGATTAGAAACTGTCTGCGGTTTCATCTTGTCATTAAACCTGATGAACATATCTTTATCTTGCACAACATAGGGTGAGGTAGTGTTGTGCATATGGTTGGATTCTGAAATTTTTAAACACGGAGAACACTTTGTAGTGTCGTGTAGCTCACAACACTCCCCTTCTTGCAAACCAACCTGTAACTTATTTAAACAACTAGAGGAACTAGATAGAAAATTATTTATACTCATGCGGTCCTCTAGACAAGACATGTCATTATGAAAAGGAGGTATGTTAAAATTTGAACAAATATATACTCTATGCACATTATATTCTCCTTTATTATCATAATTACCAATAACATGAAAAATCACATGAGAAGGACTTGGCAAATCAAATCTAGCAAATAATTTCTTCTCTAAACAATTGAGTGGACAAAGATCATCAAATTGAATATAGCCCCAAGTATTTAAAGAAGATAGCAATCTAAGCTCTTCATTCTCGCTAGCAATATGAACAACATATCTAAAATCAACACATGGTGGTTCAACAACATTACTAACATGTTTATTCACTAGTTGTGGCATGGATATAAGTGAAGCATTGCATAACTCTTCTTTATCACAAGAAATAGGAACCAAATCATCGTGTGACAAAGGTAATTTAACACACGATTCCACTGGTGATTGCTCTAAACTAACATGATTAGTGGACATATATAGCACATCAGAATTATTCATACCTTGAGTGAATGTAGCACTATTTCTGTTACCTTTGTTCTCATTTTCAAAAACTGTAGGTGCACTCTTAATTAAACCATCTTGAAACATGCATGGAACAATAGGTGAATCTTCTTTCTTTATGTCTTTCTTCTTTTCCTCATTACCTTGGCTCTTCTTAGATACCTGCAAAATGTCAGTGCCCAAAGCAATACGTTCGTTTTGCAATAACTTAGGTTTAGGTGAAGGCATCAAAACATTACTATTATTACATTTATTTCTCAAAACCTCATGGTTTTTAATCTTTTCCCTCTCAGGATCATCTTTCAAAATTTCAACAGAGGACATAGGTAGCAACTTAAATTTCTTGCCATTATGTGTGAAAGTGTACGTGTTTGTTCTACCACGGTTCACAACATCTCTATCATATTCCTAAGGTCTACCCAAAAGTAGAGAACATGTTTGCATTGGAACAACATCGAATATGGCACTATCATGATAATTGCCAACTGAAAACTCCACTTTCACAATTTTATTTACCTTTAACTTACCGCAAGAATTGAACCACTGGATGTAACAAGGCGGAGGATGCAATTGCGTCGGCAATCCAAGCTTCTTGACCATATCTAAACTTGCTAAGTTGCTATAGCTCTCACTATCAATGATAATACAGCATGCTCGATTCATAACCAAAAACCTTGATTAGAATAAATTGTGACATTGATTTTGCTCCGCTTTCTCCATTTGAGAACTTAGCACTTGTTGTACCAAAGTACTCTCATTATCCTACAAAAGGTTAGTCACAGAAGAAGGGACAACAAGGGGTTGCTTCTCTAAATGACACACTTTATTTTTGTAAGCAAAATTCTGAGATGGAGAAACAAATTTCTCTCGCATAGGCATTTTCATATCGTTCCAAGTTTGAGGCAATCTATCATATGAAGACATTATTAAATTTTGCCACCATATTAAAGCATGAGAAGTCAGGACAATAGCAGCATTCTTAATCTTTCGTTTATCACACATATGACGATGAGAAAAAATTTTATCAATCGCAACTTTCCAACTCATGTATGCTTCAACACCAGATCCATTATACAAAGGGGGAGATGACACAGTCTTACCTTCACTTGTCGAAGGTAATGTGGCAGCTATGGAGGGCTCTCATCCAAATTCTTCATCTTGTTTTCATCCTTAGTGTGAACTGTTGTCGATGTTTTACACCGGCAATAAATATATGGGGCTACTCGGCGGATGGAAACTCGGTGGATTGCAAAGGAACACAGGGAGATTTTATACTGGTTTAGGCCCTCGATGTGAGGTAATACCCTACGTCCAGTTTATATGTATTCCTTTGAGGAATTATGGTGGCGATTCTGATGAACCATATGGCCGTTTGAGCTTATGAGTGCTCTTCTGCCCTCATGGGGCGCCCTGCCTCCCCTTATATACTTGGGACAGGGTTACAAGGTAGGAGTCCCCATCGGATTACGACTAGGAGATCTCCCCTTAGAGATATAACGCACCTGACTAGGACTGTATATTCCTTTCTATACAAGGCGAAGTCTGCCGAATCTAGCTATATCTCTAATTATAAGGCTAGGCCCATCCTCTATCCGAGTGGCCCATATGCTTGTCATGAGGTACCCGGGGCCCATGGCACCCACAACTGTCATAGTTAGTGGAAGACAAGAAGAAACAGTAGTGTCGATGCTTTGCACCGGCAATAAAACTATGGGGCTACTCGGGGAGGGTGAATTCGGTGGATTGCAGAGGAACACAGAAGATTTATACTAGTTCAGGCCCTGAAGGTGAGGTAATACCCTACGTCCAGTTGAGGTGTTATTCCTCTGAAGTGTATGGTGATCGATGATCTTGTTGTCCTTGCCCTGAGGGGCGCCCTGCCTCCCTTTATATACTAGGGGACAGGGGTACATGATAAGGATCCTAGCGGATACGGCCAAGGGATTCCCTTCTTAGAGATAGAGCCCTATTCGACTAAGACTATGTTCCCTTATCATACAAGGCACAGCCTGCCGGGTGCTATCTTATCTCTAATTACATGGTTTGGCCCATCCTTTATCCGAGTGGCCCATGTACTAGTAATGAGGTACCCGGGGCCCATGGCTTCCACAGGTAGCTGGCTACTAATGTCGTCCCAATTGTTCATATTCACTAAGGAGACCTTTCATGCTCTCAACTATCACCTGAAGATCTTGTTGTATAAAGTTCATGCTATGTCATCATATTCCTGCCACTGTTAGTAGAAAACAGAAAACAACACAAAAGCGTTATCCTTATCAACTACTAGGTAGTGGACGGTGGAATCACACACTCTCAAGCAAACAAAAGCGTCTTCCCGAACTCTTATGATATTCTTACCGATTGAAGCAGGTGGTACAACCGGAGAGGTGGGACATTGACAGCAGTGAGTGTTGCGATTACTCGGATCAAATTTGTACTGATAAGAAGTTTGTGGATCTCGGGAGGCTCAAAAGTATGGTAGCAAGGATTAGCAAAAATTAATAACAGAATAGCAAAGCTGAATAAGTGTCCTAAATACTTGTAGCAGTTGCTGGCTAAGACACGTTCCTAGAACCAGCCTAACAAGCGAGAGTAAGAAACAAAAGACTTAGCACAACTCTCTCTCACCAAGTCTCTGAATATCTTGAAAGATCAGCTTAGCAAGATTGCTCACCGAAAACAGCTCTCTATCCTTTTCTTTTTCTTTTTTTTCTCTTCTCTTTTTTTCTTTTTTTTGTTTTTCTTCTAGGACTACACCTAGTACACAAGAAGCAACCACAAAAATTGGTAGCTCGATATAAAGCATGGAGTGACCCTGGAAAAACACGTAGAGGCGCTCTGAAAAGCGTGCAAGAACTTCAGAGCTTGAAAACTCAGTCTTGCAGGCCAAATTTCATGATTTTAGATCGGCCAAACCCAACAAAGTAGGGGAGGAGTAGATGTAAAATTTTTTGTAGATGTCCGCAGATATAAAGTTTGCCCAATTTCGAGTCCGTATGCAAAAGTTATGGCTGTTTAAGACAAGTAGCGCGAACTAGGATTTCACGGCACAACCCTGTTGCTCTGGCTAGAGTATAAGTGCCAATAGGTCAAGCGGGGCTGACAAGGAGGCTAGCAATGCAGGGTGATTGACTCAAGGTGGCTTGCGACCTATCTAAAAAGGCTTGCGAAAGTGGGTTAAAAGCTCAAGGCAGCATGCAATCCGAAACCGAGTAGAACTCGATCTCTCAAGGCAGGCTCTCGCGCAACGCAACAGCTAGAACTAGAACCACGAATATGACTCTAAACCAGTGACCACTAACTTGACCTAGGACACAGACTCAACAAAGTGAAACTGAAATAAATTTTGCAAAGGCGCAAAGGGGTTTAGACAGGGGATAAACCTAACACTACGAAGAACACGATGATAATATTTTTTTGGTTTTTTTGGACTCTAGGTAAGGGAAAACAAAACTTAACAGAAGGAAACACAGATGATACCTATCGGGCAACCTGATGCTCTGATACCACTTGATGCACCTGGGTGCCCGATCTTTCGATAGGTTTGATTTGGTGACGTGAAGACATTTACGTTTTGAGGCTTTCAATCAGCGATCGTCACCTTGCAACCGCTACACCCACACGTCTAGTTGTTATCAACCACGCTCTCACGTAGTCAACCTCGCCAGGAAGGTTTTATCCCTGCAAGCAATCGAAGAAACTCACAAGAATAAAGAAAACACAATCTGAATTGCAGATGAATGTTTAGCACATGAGGTTGGGGTTCTACAAACCGATCTAGAAGGCGAAACTGCAATGGCAGAATAATCTAAGCAAAACCCATCTCTAAACAATGACGACTACTGAATATATATGAGTTGGGATGTCCTAGGGTTAACCCTAGGGCGCACACCCCTTGGGCTTAGCCCACGACACAATTACAAGGCCCAAGGCCCAAAACAGACTCGAAATGGAAGAGGTACATGTCTTGTTTTGATGATTCTGGACAGCTTAGGAGGAATTTTGATGTGGGACTAAAACCATCTGAAAGTAGACTCCATAAGCTTTCCAACAAGTACTCATGAGCCCTGAGAGTCCTTCTGGATCAGCAGCTAGGTCCGTTTGAAGTTAATGCTGTCAGGAGGCCCAAATCCGAATCCAAAACGTGCAGAACTTCATTTCTTGCCTTCTATGGACCAAAAGTGAAGTGGTGATGTAGGAGTAGACTTGGATAAGGTCTTGGTTTGGTCCGCAATCAACTTCTTTGATCATCCATGTGTTCCTTGCGCTCGGTCTCTTTTCCTTCACCTAAGCAAGTATCTCCGCAAACGAGAACACACAAAACTCATGGTGCAGTAACGCTTGTTCAAATATATAACACATAAATCTTATGTAGAAAGCATGCACCTTTGGTTGATGAGTACATAAGGTAGCTATGGTCATATCTGAGATAGTGATGTCCTCATCACGCCCACGGAGCAATGGGTAGATCGAGCGTGCTAATGGCATGGTTTTACAAGATATCAAGACCAAGATATTTGACCGACTACAACCATATGCAGGGTGGTGGGCACAAGAGCTCCCATCCGTGGCCGTGCCTTTTTGGTCAGTGATCTCGTCTTGAGAAAAATACAAACCACCAAAGATAGGCATAAACTATTCCCCTTGTGGGAAGGGCCATTTATTATCGCTGAGGTTACTCGGCTAGGCTCCTACCGACTGAAGACCGAAGACGGTGCCCTAGTCAGCAACTCATGGAATATAGAACAGCTACGTACTTTCTATACCTGAGTTTTGTACTTTCTCACACACATATTGTGGGCGAAACGGGACTGGGGGTATCCATAGTCGCCGGGGACGCGTGGGTCTTCTGCCACGTCAGTTCCCCGGGGCCACGTCCTGCACGACTGACGACCGGCTACGATCGTGTCTCTCGCACGGTGTCCGGGGCCCGGGCGCGCCTCCCGGTCCGAGGATGCGTCGCCCCCGGTCGCGGACGCGCCTCCCCGTGCCGGCCGTGTCTCCCGCACGGTGTCCGGGCCTAGGGCGCGCCCCCCCACGCCCGGATGCGTCGCCCCCGGCCCCGGGAGCGCCTCCCCGTGCCCGGGCGCCGCCCCCAGACCCGGTGATAGCGACGGGGCGTGCCGCGCCCCGCCACCCGGTGGGACGCGCGGATTCTCAAGACGGCCCCCGTGGCCTGCTCCCTGCACAGTCCGAGACACAGCGACGTGCACTCTCACTTCTCAACAGGGTGCCTGCTATAGCCGTACACAGCCGCCCAGCCAAGGGGCCGACCAGACCAGCCGCCCGCAGCGGGCGACGAGCGACCCGGCGTGCCTCCCGCACGGCTCAGCAAGCGGGCGTGGGCGACTGTCTCTCCGGTGCGGCGCAGCAGGCGGCCACGAGCGTGCAACAAGACATAGCAACCTCTCTCTCTATGTACGGGGCACTGTGGACTCCCCTCGCCTATAAAGGAGGATCCATGCCGTAGACGAACGCAGGCAGCTGAAGCTCCAACCTTAGACAACAGAGATCTCCCTCTCCTTCCTCTAGTCCGGTCGCTAGTAGAACAACCGACGCCACCTCCGGATTCCCGGTGAGCTTTCGAGCTCCCGGGGCCCTCCTTGTAAACCACAATACCACATTCATCTCTCTCTCTCTCATAGTCCAAAACACAGGAGTAGGGTATTACGCTCCGGCGGCCCGAACCTGTATAAATCCTCGCGTCTCCCTCGTGTGTGCTGTTCATCGTCTTCCCCGCGGGATCTCCTCGGTTCGGACGGTCCGGACCCTTCAGCCTCCGTCCTCTGCTTCACCGCGGTTTGGATGGTCCGGGCCCGCTGTGGACGGTCCGAACCCCGCAGTCTTTTCTACGTCTTCTTCGCCTATCTTTCTGCTACACCTGAAGCCGGCTCCGCCTGAGAACTACTCCCCTGGCCGAATCTCAAAAGGGGGTCTCCCGACTTCCCGCTGTCGAGGTTTAATCCTCCGACACATATGTATAAAGTTTTTCTCTGACTCACTACGTCACTTGTTCCAACCGAGTAGTGAGTCAAGGGCTGCATATATCATATATGCTTTGTCAACAACATACGAGCTTGTTTTATCTAAGTTTTGAAGTTTTACAATGACTATGTTATGTTTGCCTAAGTATAGTTTTTTAAGGTGAATGATTTTTATTAAGTTCCTATCGATCAACTCAGTGTAGACTACGTAGTCGGGTGAAGCTAATGATAATTAAGGAAAACTAAGAACTCGGCGGCATTGTACATATATTTACACGTGTCAGTACAAAAGCTTTACATACACCGACTGCATAATGGTTTGTTCTTATATTCCTAGGTCCTTTGCGATCGCCTCTGCAGTTGGCCTTGCCTCGGTGATCAACTCCAATGCTTCCTCAGGTGTTGTCTCTTTGGCAAACCCCTCACCGATGGCCTCAAGGTCTACCCTAGGATAGATCGACTTGGTCATGAAAAGGGTCTGGGCCACACTGACAGCCATGCGCTCATCCGAGTACTTTTTCAAGATACTCAAGGCTTGGCTAATGTGCGCCTGCACCTGGGAGACTGTACTGGAGCTAGTCCCAACGTGGTGAGGATCCATAATGTAAAGGAGCCCTTTCACGGATTCGGCAAGAATCTCCCGTGACTCCTTAATGACTTTAATCTCCGCAACAAAGGCTTGGAATTGAGTTTGGGCATTGGCTCTTGAAGCTGCTTAGATTGATTAGCAAGTATACTTGTTAAGCCAAAACTGCAGTCGGAGTAACAAGAAGATTGGTTAAGGTTATTGTCAGAAGGAAGGCTTACTTTCATAGTTGGCCTCTACTTTGGCTTTGGCTTTCTCCAGTTCAGTTTTAGCCTTTTCAACTTTCTTCAGCTCAGATTCCTGTTGTTTCTTCTCCTCTGTCTGGGTCTTCAAGTCAGCTTCGAGGGCTGTACATCAGAATAGTCAAGAACTCGAGATTACAGTCAGGACTTAACCAAGTAGTCGAGAAACAGCAAAACTGGAGAAATATACTCATGATTTATTCGGGAAGACAAATACAGGAGACTTACTTCTGATCTTCTTGGCTAGAGCCCACTTTTTATCCCTGAGCTGGTCAACTGCTCCCTTCAGCCACGTCTTCCTCTCCTGACTAGACCGTTCCAGGTCGACTTTGGTGGCTTCAAGCTGGCCTAATCGTTGGAGATGGGGGGCAAGCTGGGTCAAGACCTTGTTCATTTTCACTGAGCGGTCGACTATCTTCTTCTCGGATCAAAAATAGAACAAAACAGAGTCAAGAGGCAGAAAACCAATACAAGGAAGACTTTCAAGAACTCAATATGGCGAGAGTCATACCTGGACTCCCCGAGACGCGGCGATTGCGGCACGAAGAAGAACTTTGCACTCCCTCTCTGCTGTCTCCTCATCATGCTCGTAGCTTTCCGCTAGTCCCTTAGGGGATGTCTAGTAGAATGTTCTCGGGAACCTGCAGGGAGGGGCTTCAAGCCTGGGGAGATCCACTTCATCTGAAGACGACGACGACATGGATGGCGACAAGGTCCTAGCTTCTGACTCGGCAGCTGCTGGGGCTTCAAGGACTCGCTTAGGGGCTGGAGCCACGGCTTCGGTACTCGCCCCTTGGTCAGCCGACACTAGCGGACCTTCTGTCGAGATAGCTTCAGTTTCTACAACTGAGGTAGTCATCGGCTCAGCAGATGAGCTTGCTGGTGTTGGCTCGACTGGGGCTGGCTCGGTAACGGAAGCAGTCGACGTAGTCTCCTTGAGATCTATGTTGACTCGCCTCCTGCATAATAAGTCAAATATCAAGACACTATAACAATGATCAAGATTTTCAGAAGATTCAAGATTGCTTACCTCTTGGAGGTCCTGAACTTCCACGAGGGAGCTCCAGATGTCGGTGGTGAAGAGCTGCCGGCTGCCGGGCTAGTTGGCGCGGCAGTCGACGGTGGTGCTTTGCTCTTGGTTGGCCCAGTCTCTGCGACGGCCGACTGGGGCGTCGAATCACTCGATGGCGCCGCTCTTTGACTCGACATTACTGATCTCGTACTCGGCGGCACCAGCCTTGGGCTCGATGTTGCTGAGCCTGGTGGTGTTGGTCTCGGGTTTGGAGACGATGGCCTTGGACACGGCGTCCTGGGAGCAATGCGGGCGGTGTCTTTTATCTTTAGGCTCCCAGCTACAATACTTGGCTTGCTAGCTCTCTTCTTGCCCGGGTCTTCGACAGGTTTCTTCCCAGCTCTCTTGGAGCTAGGCTGGGTAGCAGAAGGACTCAATGGCCTCTTCTTCGATTTGGTGACTGACAAAGTTTGGCTCATCCTGCTAATTACAAGGCTAGGCCCATCCTCTATCCGAGTTGCCCATATGCTTGTCATGAGGTACCCGGGGCCCATGGCACCCACAGTAGCCCCCGAGACCTTCATAGTTGAGTCACAGCTGATGCCGAGTGCTCATCCTCCATGGTGAAGTATTCCCGAGTGCATTGCTCCCGAGTACTCTTTGTCCGAGTGCATCTTCTCCCAAGTCCTGCTTCATGTCAGCTGGCAGCGAGGCTATGAAGGGCTCCGTGTAGATGTATGAATAGTGTGCACCGAATAGGCGCACCTATTAGGTGTAGCCCCCGACTTTATGCTTAATTGTGAAGACAATTAATCATAAAGTCAAAGATCTTTAACCTTGTAGTCTTTCCCGAGTAGTATACTACTGGTATATGAGACTCTTCGGTATCATGTCAACCGGAATATGATTTATAGTCTTGCCGAGTAGGATACTACTCGTATATAGGACTCTTCGACTTCATGTCAGTCGGAATATGCGTTTATAGTCTTGCCGAGTAAGATGTTACTCGTATATGGGACTCTTCAGCTTCATGTCAGCTGAAAAAGAGGTTTATAGTCTTTCCCGAGTGGCGTCCCACCCGGAAGTTAGACTCCTCCGCATCATGTCAACGGGAATGAGAAATTTATAGTCTCTCCCGAGTAGTGCACTACTCGAAAGTTAGACTCTTCAGCGTCATGTCGGCTGGAATAATGTTACTCATGGCAACTGGTGGCCACGCATGTAGGCCGAGTACCACTTTATGAAAATAAATCCACGACGTGGTCAGGTGTACCCGAGAAAGATACCTGCATCCCCAATTTTAATGAAGACCAGCTTGTGATCCTTGTAAGGATATATCCTCGAGACCTGGTGGATAAAAGAGATACCCAAACATATATGTTTAGCAATAAGGCTTTCATGAAGCATATCTGTTTACCTCATCGGTTCCTGTGGGTAGCACCAGCGCTATAATTTCAACTCAGCCTGCGGGCGGCCCACATGGAGCATGCTACTGTAGGAACTCATATCTTGGTGGCTGCTACCAAATAAGCCGGCCTGAGCCGACCTACCCAGCATAGCTCTATAGAAGTATCATCCATCGCATGTCACGATGAGTTTTTTGGTGTTGGTAACCGCAATCAGCCAGAGAAATCCTTATTCGCAAGCCTTTCCGACTTATGTTCTGGATGCAGCCTGGTTGCCACAGGTGCCCGAGCAGGTATGTTGCAGGATCTGCTTGCCCTCCTCAGGTGTGACGCAGTGCATGAGAACTCCGGATGCGCTTTGACGATGTAAGTCTTCTCTAACTTCAGAAGAGCTGAGCAGGGTACCCGAACCTTGCATTAGCATAGAATTCGGCTAGCGACCCTCATGGGGCATACCCTACCCAACAGAGTTATAGCCAAGCGAGGTACCCGAACCTTGCATTAGCATAGGATTCGGCTAGCGACCCTCATGGGGTGTACCTCACCCAGCCGAGTGATATACGACCCCCGACTAGTGCCGGAAGTCGGTTGTCAGCTCACATGGAGCGTAGCTGGGGAAGATGACGTCCCGACTGGCGCAAGTACTCGGTAAGTAGCCCTCATGGAGCATCCCGAGTGTATTTTGGCAGACTTGTCCAGCCCCTGAGCGTAGGAGATAGGCTCGCAGCCCTGAGTTCCTGTCACGCGTATCCGGAGCTGGGCCTGCAATATAAAGATATCGGATGAGTAGCATCTGATGATGGAAATAATCACCCGAATAAAATGTATTTTACAATATATGTAAATATGTGTTCTCCCTCTTTTTGATATTAATTTCCTCGAGTAGTTGACCCCTTACGTTTAAGCACTCTGCCCGACTAGTCATAGCCCCCTAGCGTCGGGAGTTGGCTCATGGCTCTTTCCCGGACACGCGTTTTGGGTGACTTGAGTTCGTCTTACATGGAGCAAAGTTTCACGGATCGAGATTTATGCTACTCGAGTACTTTTGCAATCATTTAAGAGCAAAAACAGAAAAAAAATGCAGCTTGTGCACCTATTAGGTGTAAGCGGCATTGGCAAGGCCGAGTGAAGAAATATTTATCAGGAAGCGACTTAGCTGTTTGGTATTTCGGAGTGGGGATGCCATCCTTGCGTTTGAGCTTGTGAGCCCCCGAGCATGTCACTTGTCGTTCTGATAATCTTCAGTTGTTGAAAGTCGAAGACGATTGTGGCCGCCTGCCACAATGAAGCCGTCTGACTTGCGTTTGCGATTCCCGGCTTTAGTCGGGACCGCGTCGTTGGTGCCCTCCCGCTTCTTCTGTTAGGATGCCTTTTTGTCTTCGAGAGCCTCAGCAACAGCGTGGGCTGAGTCGGCGTACTTGTTTGCCATGTCGAATAGGGCCTTGACAGAGTTGGGAGGCTTCCGCGTGAATTTGTCGATGAACGAGATGTCTTTGACTCCTTTTCGAAAGGCGGCGATGACGACCTCATCCTTGATCTTCGGGATTGAGTTCCTCTTCTCAGAAAACCTCTTGATGAAGTCACGAAGAGACTCGTTCTTCCTTTGACGCAACTGATATAGGTCGTACTCGGAAGATGGCCTCTCGTATGTTCCCTGGAAGTTGGTGATGAAACGTTCCCGGAGTTCTCCCCAAGAGCCGATTGATTGCTTGGGAAGTCCTGTTAGCCATGTCCTCGCCGAGTCGGCTAAAGCGACCGGGAGGTAGTTAGCCATGACTTTGCGATTTCCTCCAGCTGCTCGGATCGCCAGAGTGTAGACCGTGAGCCAGGACTCGGGATTGGTCTTGCCGTCGTATTTGTCGATGCCTGTAGGCTTGAAACCCGACGGCCAGTCGACCTGTTGTAGCTCCTGGGTGAAGGCCGGTACTCCATCTTCATGAGGACTCCGACCCCGACTATGGCGGCGAAACCGCTCGTGGTGGAGGCCAAAGCGCTCGTTCTCGTCTTCCAGTTGGCGTCGCTCATCCTCCTCTCGTTCGCGGCGCCAAGCGCTGACGTTTTGCTGAAGGTCACGCCATGGTTGGCCTCGGAGCTGCCGGTCGTCGTTGGGGTTGCCGAGTGACGTTTGGTGTGACTCCGAGTGCTGCCGACTAGAGCCGGCTGCTCGGCGTCGCTTTGAAGCGGATGAGACTGTCGTTGGGGAAATCGACTCCAGGGGATCGGGTTTGCCGCGTCGGATGTAGATTGTAGATATCCGCGGCGTCTCCGAGTCCGAACGGGAAATTGACGATCTCTTCCCTTCTCGGCCCGATCTCGGCCGGCTCGAAACCGAGTCCGAGTCGAACACTGAAACGAAGAGTTGTCCCTGGGCTCGGGCATATAGGAGATCGCCGCAGCATGTCGTTGAAGATTGCCGCAGCGTCGTGTGGGCCGACTAGCGTGGAGTCGGCTGGTTCCTCGGCCGGTTGGATCGGGTCCGTGTCGGCCAAGGTGAGATTGCCAAACATGTCGGCGGCGAAGTCGAGGCTTCCGAATGAGATTGTATCTTCGGGAGAGAATTTGCCGCCGTCGACTCCGGTTGTTGGATTCATCGAGCTTGTAGATGTAGATCGCGCCGAAGCCCCTACCTGGCGCGCCAACTATCGATGTTTTACACCGGCAATAAATATATGGGGCTACTCGGCGGATGGAAACTCGGTGGATTGCAAAGGAACACAGAGGGATTTTATACTGGTTCAGGCCCTCAATGTGAGGTAATACCCTACGTCCAGTTTGTATGTATTCCTTTGAGGATATACGGTGGTAGTTCTGATGAACTTGTGTGCACCTCCGCCCTCATGGGGCGCCCTGCCTCCCCTTATATACTGGGGGACAGGGTTACAAGGTAGGAGTCCCCATCGGATTACGACTAGGAGATCTCCCCTTAGAGATATAACGCACCCGACTAGGACTGTATATTCCTTTCTATACAAGGCGAAGTCTGCCGAATCTAGCTATATCTCTAATTACAAGGCTAGGCCCATCCTCTGTCCGAGTGGCCCATATGCTTGTCATGAGGTACCCGGGGCCCATGGCACCCACAGGGGGATAGGGTTACAAGGTAGGAGTCCCCATCGGATTACGACTAGGAGATCTCTCCTTAGAGATATAACGCACCCGACTAGGACTGTATATTCCCTTCTATACAAGGCGAAGTCTGCCGAATCTAGCTATATCTCTAATTACAAGGCTAGGCCCATCCTCTATCCGAGTGGCCCATATGCTTGTCATGAGGTACCCGGGGCCCATGGCACCCACAAGCAGGATTGCCTGTGCAGGCTGATCAAGGGGCAAGTTCTGAAGCCATTGCTCTAGCCCCTGAGCGAGTCCCTAAAGCCCCAGTAGCTACCAAGTCAGGAGCCAGGACCTTATCGCCATCCATATCATCGTCGTCTTCAGATGAAGCGGATCTCCCCAGACTTGAAGCCCCTCCCCACAAGTTCTCGAGAATATTCCATTGGGTATCCCCCGAGGGAATCACGGAAAGCTACGAGCATGATGAGGAGGCCGCGGAGAGGGAGCGTGAAGTTCTTCTTCGTGCCGCAATCACCGCGTCCCTGGGAGTCCAGGTATGACTCTCGCCACAGTGAGTTCTTGACAGTCTTCCTTATATTGGTTCTCTGCCTCTTGACTCTGTTTTGTTCTGTTTTTGCTCCGAGCAGAAGATAGTCGACCGCTCAGAGAAAGTGAACAAGGTCTTGACCTAGCTCGCCCCCCATCTCCAATGATTGGACCAGCTCCAGGCCGCCAAGGCCGACCTAGAACGATCTAGTCAGGAGAGGGAGACTTGGCTAAGGGGAGCAGTTGACCAGCTCAGGGATGAAAAGTGGGCTCTAGCCGAGAAGATCAGAAGTAAGTCTCCTGTATTTGTCTTCCCGAATAAATCCCAAGTATATTTCTCTAACTTTGTTGTTTCCCGACTGCCTGGTTGAGTCCTGACTGTAATCTCGAGTTCTTAACTATTCTGATATACAGCCCTCGAAGCCAAGTTGAAGACCCAGACAAAGGAGAAAAAACAACAGGAACTTGAGCTGAAGAAAGTTGAAAAGGCTAAAGTTGAAATGAAGAAGGCCAAAGCCAAAGTAGAGGCCGACTATGCAAGTAAGCCTTCCCTCTGACAATAACCTTAACCAATCCTTTTGTTACTCCGACTGCAGTTTCGGCTTAACAAGTATACTTGCCAATGAATCTAAGCAGCTTCGAGAACCAATGCCCAAACCCAATTCCAAGCCTTTGCAGAGGAGATTAAAGTCGTCAAGGAGTCACGGGAGATTCTTGCCGAATCCGTAAAAGGGCTCCTTGACATTATGGATCCTCACCACGTTGGGACCAGCTCCAGTACAGTCTCCCAGGTGCAGGCACGCCTTAGCGAAGCCCCGAGTATATTGAAAAAGTACTCGGACCAACGCGTTGTTGTCGGCGTGGCCCAGACCCTTGCCATGACCAAGTCGATCTACCCTAGGGTAGACCTCGAGGCCATCGGTGAAGGATTTGCCGAAGAGACAACACCTGAGGAAGCATTGGAGTTGATCACCCAGGCGAGGCCGACTGCAGAGGCAATCACAAAAGAACTGGGAATGTAAGAACAAACTATTATGCAGTCGGCATATATAAAGCTTTTGTAAAGACATGTGTAAATATATGTACAATGCAACCGAGTTCTTGGTTTTCCTTAGTTATCATTAGCTTTACCCGACTATATAGTCTGCGCCGAGTTGATCGATAGGAAATTAATAAAAATCGTTCTCCTCAAAAAGCTATACTCGGGCAAACATAACATAATCACTGTAAAACTTCATAACATAGATAAAACAAGCTCATATTTTGTTAACAAAGCACATATAATATATGCAGCCCCCGACTCACTACTTGGTTGAAACAAGCGACGTAGTGAGTCAGAGAAAAACTTTATACATATATATGTGAGAAAGTACAAAACTCAGGTATAGAAAGGACGTAGTTGTTCTATATTCCATGAGTTGCTGACTAGGGCACCGTCTTCGGTCTTCAGTCGGTAGGCGCCCGGTCGAGTCACCAGCGATAATGAACGATGCTTCCCACAAGGGGGATAGTTTATGCCTGTCTTTGGTGGTTTGTGTTTTTCTCAAGACGAGATCACCGACCAAAAAGGCGCGGCCACAGACATTTCAACTGTGATAATGACGTAGGCCTTGAAGATACCTTGCCGACTGGATAATTGCGATGTCCGTAGCTTCCTCCAACTGATCGAGTTGAACCAGTCGGTTTTTGTTGGATTTATCTTCTGAGTAGGCCCGAACTCGTGGAGAGCCGAACTCTAACTCGGTTGGTAACACAGCCTCAGCACCATAGACCAGAAAGAAAGGAGATTGCCCTATTGCCCGACTAACCATGTGTGGGTGCCATGGGCCCCGGGTACCTCATGACAAGCATATGGGCCACTCGGATAGAGGATGGGCCTAGCCTTGTAATTAGAGATATAGCTAGATTCAGCAGACTTCGCCTTGTATAGGAAGGAATATACAGTCCTAGTCGGGTGCGTTATATCTCTAAGGGGAGATCTCCTAGTCGTAATCCGATGGGGACTCCTACCTTGTAACCCTGTCCCCCAGTATATAAGGGGAGGCAGGGCGCCCCATGAGGGCAGGTTGAGTTGGTTCACCAGAATCACTACCACAAATCCTCAAAGGAATAACACCACAACTGGACGTAGGGTATTACCTCGCATTGAGGGCCTGAACCAGTATAAAATCTTCTGTGTTCCTTTGCAATCCACCGAGTTTCCATCCGCCGAGTAGCCCCATATATTTATTGCCGATGTAAAACATAGACAGTTGGCGCGCCAGGTAGGGGCTTCGGCGCGATCTACATCTACAAGCTCGATGGATCCAGCAACCGGAGTCGACGGCGGCAAACTCTCCCCCGGAGATACAATTGCATTCAGAAGCCTCGACTTCACCCTACGTCCAGTTGTGGTGTTATTCCTTTGAGGATTTGTGGTGGTGATTCTGGTGAACCAACTCAACCTGCCCTCATGGGGCGCCCTGCCTCCCCTTATATACTGGAGGACAGGGTTACAAGGTAGGAGTCCCCATCAGATTACGACTAGGAGATCTCCCCTTAGAGATATAACGCACCCGACTAGGACTGTATATTCCTTTCTATACAAGGCGAAGTCTGTCGAATCTAGCTATATCTCTAATTACAAGGCTAGGCCCATCCTCTATCCGAGTGGCCCATATGCTTGTCATGAGGTACCCGGGGCCCATGGCACCCACAATCGGCAATCTCACCTTGGCCGACACGGACCCGATCCAACCGGCCGAGGAACCAGCCGACTCCGCGCCAGTCGGCCTACACGATGCTGCAGCAATCTCTCACGACATGCTGCGGCGATCTCCAATACGCCCGATTCCAGGGACAACTCTTTCTTTCGGTGTTCGACTCGGACTCGGTTTTGAGCCGGCCGAGATCGGGCCAAAAAAGGAAGAGATCGTCAATTTCCCGTTCGGACTCGGCGACGCCGCGGATATCTATAATCTACATCCGACGCGGCAAACCCGATCCTCTGGAGTTCGACTCGGATACGGCCCTGAGCCGCTCGAGATCAGATCTAGGGAGGTTGGAGTTGTAATAACCCCCATCAGCTACTCCGACTACGACTCTCAGTCAGACTACGACTCTCAGTCGAATTCCGACTCCAAGTCGGACAACAGTTTGGCAAGCTTCTCCCCGCCACGAGAAATCTTCATGGCATCCAAAGGCTCTACTCCTACTCAGGAATCACGCCGACTATGTGAGCAGCAAGAGGAGGAAGCCTGCCGACTGTGAGAACAACAGGAGGAAGAAGCAAGACGCCTGCACGTCCGCAACAACGGCCTACGCAGGGCTGGGCGAACCGCTCAGCAACAAACCCTCCAAACAAAAGTCGGCGACCACGACGTCTTCGTCACGCCACAACAGAACGTCGTGGCCGCCGCAACCCTACTGGACACGGTCCAACTTGGGCCTGATCACCAGGCCACCCCGACGATCGCAAGGATAAAAGCCATGCTTACCGCTGCTGCATGTCAGCAGCACCAACAGTCGGGTGATACCCTCATACCGATCAACCGGTCGACATTCCCAACGGCAGTCTCATCTACCTCAAAGCGACGCCGAGCGGCTGGCTTCAGTCAGCTGCATACGGAGACACGTCAGGCGTCACTCGGCAGCCCCAACGACAACCGGCGACGTCAAAGCAACCGTCGGGATGATCAGGACCTTCGAGGCCGACAACAACGTGATCTTCGGCAGGACATCAACGCTCGACACCGCGAACGAGAAGATGATGAGCAACGCCAACCGGAAGACGAGAACGAGCGTTTCGGCCTCCACCACGAGCGGTTTCGCCGCCGTAGTCGGGGTCGGAGTCCTCATGAAGATGAAGGAGTACCGGCCTGTGGGTCCCATGGGCCCCGGGTACCTCATGACAAGCATATGGGCCACTCGGATAGAGGATGGGCCTAGCCTTGTGATTAGAGATATAGCTAGATTCGGCAGACTTCGTCTTGTATAGAAAGGAATATACAGTCCTAGTCGGGTGCGTTATATCTCTAAGGGGAGATCTCCTAGTCGTAATCCGATGGGGACTCCTACCTTGTAACCCTGTCCCCCAGTATATAAGGGGAGGCAGGGCGCCCCATGAGGGCAGAGAAGAGCACTCATAAGCTCACGGCCATACGGTTCATCAGAATCGCCACCATAATTCCTCAAAGGAATATATACAAACTGGACGTAGGGTATTACCTCACATCGAGCGCCTGAACCAGTATAAAATTCCTCTGTGTTCCTTTGCAATCGACCGAGTTTACATCCGCCGACTAGCCCCATATATTTATTGCCGGTGTAAAACATCGACAGTTGGCGCGCCAGGTTGGGGCTTCGGCGTGATCTACATCTACAAGCTCGATGGATCCAACAACAGGAGTCGACGGCGGCAAATTCTCTCCCGAAGACACAATCTCATTCGGAAGCCTCGACTTCGCCGCCGACATGTTCGGCAATCTCACCTTGGCCGACACGGACCCGATCCAATTGGCCGAGGAACCAGCCGACTCTGCGCCAGTCGGCCTACACGATGCTGCAGCAATCTCTCACGACATGCTGCGGCGATCTCCCATACGCCCAAGTCCAGGGACAACTCTTTCTTTCGGTGTTCGACTCGGACTCGGTTTTGAGCCGGCCAAGATTGGGCCAAAAAAGGAAGAGATCGTCAATTTCCCGTTCGGACTCGGCGACGCCGCGGATATCTACAATCTACATCCGACGCGGCAAACCCGATCCTCTGGAGTTCGACTCGGATACGGCCCCGAGCCGCTCGAGATCGGATCAAGGGAGGTCGGAGTTGTAATCACCCCCATCAACTATTCCGACTACGACTCTCAGTCGGACTACGACTCCCAGTCGGATTCCGACTCTAAGTCGGACAGCAGTTCGGCAAGCTTCTTCCCGCCACGAGAAATCTTCATGGCATCCAAAGGCTCTACTCCTACTCAGGAATCACGCCGACTATACGAACAACAAGAGGAGGAGGCCTGCCGACTGCGAGAACAACAGGAGGAAGAAGCAAGACGCCTGCACGCCCGCAACGACGGCCTACGCAGGGCTGGGCGAACCGCTCAGCAACAAACCCTCCAAACAAAAGTCGGCAACCACGACATCTTCGTCACGCCACAACAGAACATCGTGGCCGCCGCAACCCTACTGGACACGGTCCAACTTGGGCTTGATCACCAGGCCACCCCGACCATCGCAAGGATAAAAGCCATGCTTACTGCTGCTGCATGTCAGCAGCACCAACAGTCGAGCGATACCCTCATACCGACCAATCGGTCGGGATCCCCAATGGCAGTCTTGTCTACCCCAAAGCGACGCCGAGCGGCCGGCTCTAGTCGGCTGCACACGGAGTCACGCCAAACGTCACTCGGCAACCTAAACAACAACCGGCAACGTTGAAGTGACCGTCGGGACAACCGGGATCTCCGAGGCCAACTATGGCGTGATCTTCGGCAGGACACCAATGCTTGGCGCCGCGAACGAGAAGAAGACGAGCAACGCCAACTGGAAGACGAGAACGAGCATTTCGGCCTCCACCACGAGCGGTTTCGACCGCCGTAGTCGGGGTCGGAGTCCCTCATGAAGACGAAGGCATACTGGCCTTCACCCAGGAGCTACAACAGGTCGACTGCCGTCGAGTTTCAAGCCTACAGGCATCGACAAATACGATGCGCAAGACCAATTCCCAGTCCTGGCTCACGGTCTACACTCTGGCGATCGAGCAGCTGGGGGGAATCACAAAGTCATGGCTAACTACCTCCCAGTCGCTTTAGCCGACTCAGCGAGGACATGGCTAACACGAGGACTTCCCAAGCAATCAATCGGCTCCTGGGGAGAACTCGCGGGAACGCTTCATCGCCAACTTCCAGGGAACATACGAGAGGCCATCTCCGAGCACGACTTATATCAGTTGCATCAAAGGAAGAACGAGTCTCTTCGGACTTCATCAAGAGGTTGTCTGAGAGAAAAATTCATCCCAAACATCAAGGATAGGAGGTCTCATCGCCGCCTTTTGAAAAGGAGTCAAAACACCTCGTTCATCGACAAATTCACTCGGAAGCCTCCCAACTCTGTCAAGGCTCTATTCAACATGGCGAACAAATACGCCGACTCAGCCCATGCTTTGCTGAGGCCCTTGAAGATAAAAAGCATCCTGACAGAAGAACGGGAGGGCACCAACGACGCGGTCCCGACTAAAGCCAGGAATCGCAAACGCAAGTCAGACGGCTTCATTGGCAGTCGGTCACAATCGTCTTCGACTTTCAACAACTGAAGATTATCAGAACAACAAGTGACATGCTCGGGGGCTCACAAGCTCAAACGCAAGGATGGCATCCCCACTCCGAAATACCGAATAGCTAAGTCGCTTCTTGATAAATATTTCTTCACTCGGCTTTACCAATGCCGCAGCCGCTTACACCTAATAGGTGCACAAGCTGCACTCTTCTCTGTTTTTGCTCTTAAATGATTGCAAAAGTACTCGAGTAGCATAAATCCTGATCCGTGAAACTTTGCTCCATGAAAGACGAACTCGAGTCACCCAAAACGCGTGTCTGGGAAAGAGCCATGAGCCAACTCCCGACGCTAGGGGGCTATGACTAGTCGGGCAGAGTGCTTAAACGTAAGGGGTCAACTACTTGGGGAAATTAATATCAATAAGAGGAAGAACATAAATTTACATATATTGTAAAATACATTTTACTCGGGTGATTACTTTCATCATCAGATGCTACTCATCCGATATCTTTATGTTGCAGGCCCAGCTCCGGATATGCGTGACAGGAACTCAGGGCTGCGAGCCCATCTCCTACGCTCGGGGGCTGGACAAGTCTGCCAAAATACACTTGGGATGCTCCATGAGGGCTACTCACCGAGTACTTGTGCCAGTCGGGACGTCATCTTCCCCGACTACGCTCCATGCGAGCTAACAATCGGCCCTCGGCGCCAGTCGGGGCTGTGTACCACTCGGCTAAGTAGGGTACGCCCCTTGAGGGTCGCCAGCCGAATCCTACGCTAATGCTAGGTTCGGGTACCTTATTTCGTCACAGCTCTGTCAGGTTGGGTACGCCCCATGAGGGTCGCTAGCCGAATCCTATGCTAATGCAAGGTTCGGGTGCCTAGCTTGGCTATAACTCTGTTGGATAGGGTACGCCCCATGAGGGTCGCCAGCCGAACCCTCTGCTAATGCAAGGTTTGGGTACCTTGTTCGACTTTACCCAAGTCAGAGAAGACTTACATCGTCAAAGTGCATCCGGAGTTCTCATGCACTGCGTCACACTTGAGGAGGGCAAGCAGATCCTGCAATATACCCACTCAGGCTTATGTGGCAACCAGGTTGCATCCAGAACATAAGTCGGAAAGGCTTGCGAATAAGGATTTCTCTGGCTGATTGCGGTTATCGACACTAAAAAACTCATCCTGACATGCGATGGATGATACTTCTATAGAGCTATGCCGGATAGGTCGGCTCAGGCCGACTTATTTGAGGTAACAGCCACCAAAGACATGAGTTCCTATAGTAGCATGCCCCATGTGGGCCGCCCGCAGGCTGAGTTGAAATTATAGCGCTGGTGCTACTAACAGGAGCCGATGAGGTAAACAGATATGCTTCATGCAGAGCCTTATTGCTAAACAAATATGTTTGGGTATCTGTCTTATCCACCAGTCTTGAGATATATCCTTACAAGGATCACAAGCTGTCTTCATTAAAAATGGGGATATAGGTATCCTCTCTCTCGAGTACACCTAACATGCAATGGATTTTATTTTCATAAAAGTGGTACTCGGCCGACCATGCGTGGCCACCAGTTGCCATGAGCAACGTTATTCCAGCCGACATGACGCTGAAGAGTCTAACTTTCGAGTAGTCACTACTCGGGAGAGACTATAAATCTTCATTCCCGCTAACATGACGCGAAGAGTCTAACTTCTGGGTGGACGCCACTCGGAAAGACTATAAACCCCCCCTTTCCAGCTGACATGACGCTGAAGAGTCCCATATACGAGTAGCATCCTACTCGGCAAGACTATAGACACACATTCCGGCTGACATGAAGTCGAAGAGTCCTACATACGAGTAGTCCCCTGCTCGGCAAGACTATAAATCATATTCCGGTTGACAAGATACCGAAGAGTCTCATATACCAGTGGTAATCTACTCGGGAAAGACTACAAGGTTAAAGATCTTTGACTTCATGTTTAATTGTTTTCACAATTAAGCACAAAGTCGGGGGCTACACCTAATAGGTGCGCCTATTCGGCGCACACTATTCCTACATCTACATGGAGCCCTTCATAGCCTCGCTGCCAGCTGACATGAAGCAGGACTCAGGAGAAGCAAGCACTCAGACAAAGAGTACTCGGAGCAATGCACTCGGGAAGACTTCACCGTGGAGGATGAGCACTCGGCATCAGCTGTGACTCAACTATGAAGTCTCGGGGGCTACTGTGGGTGCCCATGGGCCCCGGTACCTCATGACAAGCATATGGGCCACTCGGATAGAGGATGGGCCTAGCGTTAGTGCATTAGAGATATAGCTAGAGTTCAGCAGACCCTTCGCCGTTGTCTAGAAGGAATCTCCAGTCTAGTCGGTGCGTATATATCTCTAAGGGGCATCTCTAGTAACGTAATCCGATGGGGACTCCTACCTTGTAACCCTGTCCCCCCAGTATTAATAGGGATAGCCCAGAGCGCGACCCATGAGGCAGAGCGCAACCCGAGACTATAGCTCACGGCTGCATACGGAATTCATCAAGGACAATCGCCCACGCTAAATGCCCTCATAACCGGAATACGTACACCCTGGACGGA